>JARQOC010000012.1:47886314-47920575 GCA_033576535.1 Allobates femoralis | reverse complement strand
CTCGGTTCCACTCCATACACCTCGTACACGCGGCTCCGCTCCATACACCTCGTACACACGCGGCTCCGCTCCATACACCTCGTACACGCGGCTCCGCTCCATACACCTCGTACACACGCGGCTCCGCTCCATACACCTCGTACACACGCGGCTCCGCTCCATACACCTCGTACACACGCGGCTCCGCTCCATACACCTCGTACACACGCTGCTCCGCTCCATACACCTCGTACACTTTGAGCTTCGCTCTGTTAACCTTGTACACTCTCAGCTCCGCTCTGTATGCTTCGTACACATGGCTTCGCTCCATAAACCTCGTACACTCTCAGCTCCGCTCTGTATGCCTGGTACACACTCTGCTCCGCTCCATAAACCTCTTACACACGCGGCTCTGCTTCGTACACCTTGTACATTCTGCTCCGCTCTGTACACATCGTACACACTTAGCTCTGCTCTGTACACCTCGTACACACACGGCTCCGCTCCGTACACCTCGTGTACACACAGCTCCGCTCCATACACCTCATACACACGTGGCTCCACTCCATACACCTAGTACCCACTCGGCTCCGCTCCATACCCCTCATACACACACGGCTCCGCTACATTCACACTGTAAATCCCTCCTGACCCCACACATAAACTTCACCTAATCCAGCACCATGATGGCCAGCACAGCAGAGTCCTGCATACACTGAGGAGCTAATCATGTGACCCCTGACTCCTCCCCTCCATTGACATCATCACAGGTCCTGTCAGCACAGTGTGCGGCTCTGTCGGCTCCCACGGAGGGGGGTGGGGGAGGAGGGAGACCTCCGGTGCTGCAGGAGGCTGCAATTGACCTCCATGCAAATGACCCCCCAGCTGCCCCCTGGATATGGCCCTAGCTGTGGGGCAGTGCTCTAGGGCCCCTGAGACTAGGGTCACACTTGTGTTGTGACCCTAGCCTGACGCAAGTATTTTCGGCTGCAGCACATAGCGTTTAATACTATGCGCTGGAGCCCATAGAAACCTGCTGTTTACCTTGCCAACCACTGGTTGGCAATGTAAACAGTGGGTTTCTATGGGCTCCGTTGCTGGCAGTGCAAAGCATTAAACACTCTGCGCTGCAGCAGACAATACTTGCGTTAGGCTAGGGTCACAACGCAAGAAACCTGTATATAGAGGTGTTATCAGTCATTGTACAGGAGGTGAGTAGTGACATCACCTATTGTGAATGGTGGATACTGTGTTACCTACTCTATATAGAGGTGTTATTAGTCATTGTACAGGAGGAGGAGGTGAGCTGTAATATCACCTATTGTGAATGGTAGATCCTGTGCTATCTACTGTATATAGAGGTGCTATCAGTCATTGTACAGGAGGAGGAGGTGAGCTGTGATAACCCCTATTGTGAATGGTGGATCCTGTGCTATCTACTGTATATAGAGGTGTTATCAGTCATTGTACAGGAGGAGGGGTGAGCTGTGATAACCCCTATTGTGAACATGTGGATTCTACCACCCCTGTTATACCAGACACGTGAACCCCTTGCTGCCTCGGTCATTTTTTGGGTCTCATTGTTGAGTTGCTTTTTTTATCTGAAGATCTGATATGTTTAATAATCCAGAATATGTCAAAAACTGCTTCTTAAAGTATGATCCTCCACAGCTGGGAGATTGTGACCATACTGTAAAGACTGATTTAATATTGGGAGCCCTCAGTTCGAAGTGATGGGACATCAGTACCTCTGGTACCTGCAGATCCTTCAGACCTCGTCTACAGATCACTTGTAATTAGTGTCTTTATGCATTGTCTGGAGAAACAGATGCTCCTGGTTTGTCTGACACCTCAGTCTTACAAGGAGTGATGGCTGCTCTGATAAGATTAGCCAAAGGCAAGACATTACAGGTGTAAATACTTTGAGAGTGGAACTGAAATGATGGCTCTAAGGCTCCTGGGTATGGTGGAGGTTGTGGTCGGAGTCTAGATTCCAGATTCTGTGTCACTGCAGCTCGGACTCATCCTTGTTTATAGTCAGTCATTTGTTACAGCTGACCCTTTAACACATCAGATTGGTGATTTGACCTTCCACTTTCTGCTTTCCTGTGTAGACTGGGATAGATTCAGCAGGGAACTCTCATCATTGTATGATGGGGGGGCAGGGATTTAAGGACAGGAGATGGGGCTGTTTTTCATACTATGGCCACTTTTCTGTCCATTACCTGCTTGCCCTGTGTATACAACACGTAAGATATGGATTCTGATTGCACTAATGAGTCTTCTAGTTAACCCTTTCTCTATTTCCTCTAGGTAAAACGCACAAATCTAAAGAAACCAAACTCTGAGCGGACAGGACATGGCCTGAGAGTAAAGTTTAACCCTTTGGCTCTGCTGCTCGATGCGTCTCTAGAAGGGGAGTTCGACCTTGTTCAGAGGATTATATATGAAGTAGGGGCCACTTCCATTGTACAGACCTTACCATGACTGGTGCTAGATCTGACCATAGTCATGACAGTGGTAACCATCTCCGCCCTTTGTTTAGGTGGAAGATCCCAGCAAACCCAACGATGAAGGCATCACCCCTCTACATAACGCCGTGTGCGCCGGGCACCACCACATCGTCAAGTTCCTATTGGACTTTGGTGTGAATGTGAATGCGGCAGACAGTGACGGCTGGTGAGTGCGATAGTGATGAAGACGTCTTCTGTTATACTCTGATCATTTTTTAAGAAAAAAAAAAACTATTTACAAAGTAGGCTTGTGTCACAGCGTGATCATTGACACCGTGTAACAGCACAGTGTTTCCTGAAAACACCCGCATTCTTCATCATGATCACCAGAGGGAGCTCTCTTGTCAGTCATGGCCTTCATATGACCTTGTGGCCTCATAAGTGCAGAAAGCGATCTGTGACCCTGTCAGTGCCTCATCTCTCTGCCATTTGTAAGGAAAACAATAAATAATCCTTCTTTAGAACATAACATCTGCCATGATCCAAGGGTAAGTCAATGATGATGAGCTCTGTCACTATTTCCAAATCTACATTATTAGAAACCTTTTTTTTTTTGCAATGAGCAGTACAGATGAGATTACTGTTCCACCCATGTTTGGAGGTGGTGTGATTGATGGGTATGGTGCACGCACCTCTGTAGGTTTGTGAAGTTGTAATGCCACTGGCACTGCTCATCTGCGATGTGGCCGTGTGCTGCTCCGGATCACCTCGTTTAAGGTTGTGTCGATTTTAGATTGTAGAGCAGAATTCAGCCCCGTGCCCACAGATCACTATCGTCATCCAGGGTGATCTTTTCCTCTTCTTTTTAGGACTCCTCTTCACTGCGCAGCGTCATGTAACAGTGTCCACCTATGCAAGATGCTGGTGGAGTGCGGGGCGGCCATCTTTGCGACCACAATCAGTGATATTGAGACGGCTGCAGACAAATGTGAAGAGATGGAAGAAGGATATATTCAGTGTTCTCAGTTCCTTTATGGTAATAGGACTTCTCTATTCTGTACATATGTTACCTTCATTTAGTCATTCCAAAACGCTTACACTAAAGCTTAGGAGGGGGGGGATACCAGTTTTCATATCGAAAAACAACAGTTAAAAGAATAATTTTTACTTTAATTTAGGAACATAAAATACAACATCTTAGCTAAACAATTTAGTAATCAACAAAATGTAAACATGTACTTGTGTACCAAGTAATTAAGCACAAAGCGCATATTGTATGGTGCTCAGTGCACATGAGCCATTATCACATTTTGGATTTGTTTTTCGGTCACTAGATCGGAAACTGAGGAGCGAGGAAGTTGCCGAAATAGATGATCACCTGTCTTCTGTATCTGCAGAAATATGATGACAATTAACTCTCTGGGGTCTGATGGACCTCACACAATTAATTAAAGGGAACATTTCACTGTGACGAAAGTTAGAATATAGCCAGAGACTAATGGAGTGTCGCCTGTATCTCCCCAAACTGCTAGAGGTGATTGACAGGCTTCTCACTATGGGAGAGACCTCACCTCCGGTATCGCTATAAAGAGTCAGCCATGGGCAAAATACATTAACTGAAAGTGCGTAGGATCATCCTGGGCTCCCTGTGCCGGGGACTTGTCACTTCTCAGAATATTATAGTTAAAAATGAGTTTTATAAACAGACGACTCTTCAGTTTCCTACATGTGGATTCTGATGTTGCATATTAATAGTGACCCGCCATTCTGTACACAGGAGTCCAGGAGAAGCTGGGCGTCATGAATAAAGGTCTGGTCTACGGACTGTGGGACTATGAAGCACAGAACGCTGATGAACTTTCATTCCGAGAAGGTGACGCCATCACGATCCTAAGGCGCAAAGATGAAGTTGAGACAGACTGGTGGTGGGCACGCCTGAACGATAAGGAAGGATATGTGCCTAAGAACCTGTTGGGGTAAGAATCTTTATAAAACATTTAGAATTTGTCCGATTTTACATGATTTACCATTGATGGCTTCATAATACATTTATAATTAGCAACTTCTGACATCAGAAACCCACATAACAAAGGCAGACAAAATATCTGTACAGTGCACACTGTCAAAATGAGCCGATTATACAGAACTAAATGGTGTTGAGCGACCCCCTTTTCTCTTCCCTTACCACCCACACCACCTCCTCTTTTTGTTTGTCCTGCTAGCTTGACAGCGGTACAAAAAGTTTCTGTAATGTGATGGGAAAAAGACATTTTGTAAAGGCTAAACCTCTTCAGTATCTCCCATCATTTTTAAAGGTTTAATGGTGGTAATGGCCATAAAAAGTGTAAGATGAAAATACTTCTTTACACTTTCATAAATATAAAGAGATGGGAATCGGGGCACAGACCTGTAGCGGTATGTAGCACACATTCGGAGAGTGGTGTCCTGATCCAGCTGTCGCACAGCTGAGAAGCAAGATCCAACGGTAATTAAGAAGAAGCAGCACTCAACTGGATTAAGTGCAGATGCGGCTTTATTTACAAATCCATGAGGTCCACAAACAGGGAGGGATGGGTGTGCAGGACGACTGTCACAGTTTCACGCCCTTTGGTCGCTTCTATGGGTCCAACTTTGACCCGTAGAAGCGCCAAAGGGCGTGAAACTGTGACAGTCGTCCTGCACACCCATCCCTCCCTGTTTTTGGATCTTATGGATTTGTAAATAAAACCGCATCTGCACTTTACCCAGTTGAGTGCCGCTTCTTCTTAATTACCGTTGGATCTTCTTTACACTCTGCTCTCTGCCATTTAACTGTTTAAATGCCCCCAATGACTGTTTGTGTAAAGGCAGTGATAGAAGTAGGGTGAGTAACGGGAACACCAGCCCAATGCGTTTATCACTACCCTCACAAGCATTGTTATTAAGGTGTGTTGATGGTGTCACTCACGTTACTTTTATCACAGTCCCCTGATGACTTAGTTTCAGGGTAAGAGATGGTTGTTAAAAGCAGTGACTGTGATGTTGCCTGAAGAAAAGGTTGGCTTTGGTAAATGCCCACAGTACTGCCCCCTGATGACGTTCTGTTTGAGGAGGGGCAATAGCTGCTGCTGATGAGCGAGTGCCATCCCATCCTTCTGTGATTCTTGGCTGTGGAGTCTGTGTCCATTTTGGTGAAGTTTGATTCAGGGTAAGTGAGTTGGAGGTTTGGCTTACCGACTCCACAGCCATGCCTGTGATGTCCCATTTAAGACGTTACTATCAAAATTTCACAGGAAGTAAAGTACAAAAACAAAATCACATATAGAAAATAACAGGCTACGCATATGTGTAGGAAATTTAAGTAAATTAATGATAAAACTGGCCTGGGCTTTATCGGTATCAGGCTATACCATTTTAAGATGCAAACTTTGATTTCTTTTGTCTCCCCATTCTGTATTTTGCAGCTGTACCCCCGTATAAAGCCCAGACAGAGGACTCTGGCTTGAGTTGTATAGTAACCATCCTATCCTCACACTGGAAACTCCAGATCACGTGCTGGAAACATATAGTGCTCGGAAGATGACATTTCACATCCAGTGCATCTGGCTTTAAAAAATGGAGAGGTTAAGGTAACTTGTTGTATTATAAGCCTCCTCCCCATGTGGTTGAAGCCAAATGTTTGCAAACTGTATGCAGCGATGCCATAAGACGTCTGAAGGAACTGGTTCTCTGGCACTCCTGCAGATTTGCTGTCCTTCGGTACCACCGAGATGTTTCGGTGTAAATAAGAAGTTTAATTTCACGCGTTTCGCTCCTTCGGCCTGCTTTTCGCCAACGTTTTAGTGCCTGTGCATATAGTACCAGGTGGCTCCTTTACGACATGTGATGGGCACTGCACCTTGGACGGTTCACCACATTCGCTCACCTTTTGATCTTCATTTCCAGTTGGGGTCCTTTTATTTGCCAATGAAGAGTGCCCGGAAAATGAAAAAAATACTTGAGGATGTGGAGAAGGAAGGAACTGTATGTAGATGACTGAGGGCAGGAGAGAGGAAATGAAAGTGGGAAGTGCAGGTTATATGTTACAGAAGATGTAAGGGAAGTGTACGATGCGGAGGGGCTTGGACCACCATGTTTTCTATGTTATGGTGGGGGGGGAGGGGGGGAAGGGGGCGGCAAAACACTATTTGCACTTTGATCCATTTCTGCATTAACGGATTCACCACTAGTCAGAGCTACATCTGTATACACTGTGGGCAGGTACCTGCTCGCGCCACTACAGTGGATTGTACAAGAGTGGGCGCCATGATTTTAGAAACAGGGTTTTACATTTTAGTCCTTAGATCACCAGACATCTAATTTTTCTAGATAATTCAAGTGGGGTAGTGAATTTAGGAGTGTGACTGCATTTGGGAGAGCACTGTACAAAAAAAAATTCATACGTTTGATGCAAAGCTTGGTCACTGCAAGTGAATTTATGGTGTCTAAGAAAAGTTATAGGGTTTATTTAGGTGAGAAAAACATGGCTGCTTGTTAACACATGATGTGTTCAGTATTGCTGCAAACCCAAACAATGGACAGGAGTGGAGCAGCCTGCTTTACTAATGTCATTCTGATCCCTTTAAAGCTGGGGCTGCTATAATGCAGGGAGTGGGGTTTGGGCAGCTCCAGGGAGACTCGACAAGCAAGATGGAATCACTTTGGTTTCATTCTGGCTGCATTCTCCTGCAACGTTTGGCCGTGAAACCTGTTGCAATCTGGCCCCCAACCTAAAACTGTAGGTTGTGGATGTAGCTGCTATAGTGACTACAAGTTCCAGCATCGCTGGGATATTTGGGGTTACATTTGGAGAGCCAAAGAATAAACCCAAGGGCAAATGTCCCCTTGATTTATAAATATTGGACATTTCAAAAGCAGTCCAAAGATAGGCAGCAGAAGGTGCCACCATGGATATTACTATCTACGAAGCTTTAATGGATACCCAGGTCAGGACATGGCCCTCAAACAACGGCTTTCCCGCAGGCACAGCTCTAACTCATGCAAAACTACAACTCCCAGCATGCTCGGATGTGTACTTTTGCATTCATTGGAGCTTTGCCAGTTGGAGAGCACCGTCTTAAACTGTGACAGTCAATGGATTAGGAGAGATTGCTGTGTGTGATTGCCATGTGAGTGTGTGGGATTTTTCTGGAAGGGATGCAATAAGCTATACACTGTATTGTGAAGTATATAAATATATAGAAGTGAATTTCACTGGAACTCTGTACTTTATGCTTTTATTACCAGAAGTATTTCCTTCAGTTCTCGCAGCTACATGTCATTTCCATGATGTCCTCACATAATGCTGTGCTGAATATGCTCTTACCGATGTTTGCGTTCAGTGTATATATCGTGGTGATGGTGGAAAGGTTATATGTTTTATTTTATTTGCTACTACTGAAGTTTATTTCTGAAAAGATTTAGACAAAGTTCAGAAAGAAAAACTGTTGTAAATTATCAATAAAATGCTACAGCATGTTCAATGATAGTGTGTCTGCTTATTGTGGAGGATGGGGTGGCTCGTATACCTCAGTGTGTGGACAGGCCCCTGAGGGGGAACTTTATAAACAGAAAACTAGGGTTTGTGGACAAAAATGTGTCCTAGGCATGTGTTGGGTACAGGGGGCCTTACTTGGTACTTTAACACAAAGCCCCCCACCCTATATAACAAAAGTATCTTTACACCACACACAACACATTAATTTAAAGGAGGGGTTACCCCTTCCCAAAAAAGGTTCAAAGAAAAAGTTTGGGAAGAATTTGCTGATTGTTGCAAATCCGATTTGAACAGTCTGCGATGCCATAGGTTTGTTGAACTGAGTGTGGCAGCATCATATATATTCTATGCAGCTGTCAGGAGACACGCAACCAGGCGGAGTATTGGTGACAGATTTGTATAGATGTTTGAAAGCACCGTGCTCGTAACCTTTCTTTTAATACACTATTCACTGCAGTAAATGGGGCATTTATCTCCTATATAAAATGATTCTGAAAATAAAAAGGTTGTCCACCACTGAGTTTGGAGGGACTGCAGTGCATGTATGGTTGGGAGCGTTGTAACAATGTCATTCTCAGATCTATGGGTAGTGCCCACTAATCTAGCTGTTGATAACCTAGTAACTACCTATCTCCTTATCTTAAAGCATCTCTCCACCATCACAATGAAAAAACACTACTCATTTGTAATGTAGGTAACATGGTGCCTCCCGCTGTCAGACCCCACTCCTCTTCCTCTCTTGGGTGGGATGTTCCAGCTGATGACCTCTATACTGTGTCCACTAGGGAAGCAAGAGGAACGCGATGTCAATGCCCATTCTCATGGTGAAGAGTTACGCTACAGTAATAATTACAGCAAAGAAAATTAAAAAAAACAACCCACTGGGATCAGCCATCAAAGAAAAACTCCACGATGTAACATTTGTTGTGCTCTTTATTAGGTAAACAGACCGTCCCTGTTAGGTTTTACAATGGCATCAATTCACTGTCCCTACAGAACCGCAAGCAATGTTAATATACAGCGATCACTTGGGTCGTTCTATAGTAACTGAATACAAGTGGACGGTGAATAGATTGTTACACTGAGTCCAATTACCATGCTGGAGAAAGAGAGGTCCACAGCCGAGTATTAATGTAAAATAACGTCAAAATACAGAAGTACAAATCAGCATCGTATAAACTGTGTATTACAAGGTGCAGGACAATGCAGACACCCTGGAAATCCAGGACCAGTAGAAAAAGATTCAGCCTTTACACTAATGGAAGAAAAGTCAGATTCAATAATGGGATATTCTTGGAGGAGCTGAATAACTGCATATTATATACTGTGTTGGATAGGGCAATAGAAGTGTAATATATATGTGCACCCTATACTAATGATTGGGGCAGCCATGACGTACAGAAAGGATCCTACAAAAATCAGTCCAGATAAATGTTAAAAATAAATATTCATTCTCATGTCAAGTAATTGAACAAGGTTTAGAAGTAGTGATGAGCGAGGCCTGGTAACGAGCAGTCAGACTATTGGACGGGCTCAACTTGAGGACTGAGTATAACGGGAAACAAGCATTTTCCGGAAGATCTCAATTTACCCATTAACTTCTATTATACTCTATATAAGGGGCCTTTCACACTTGCGTTTTTTTCCTGATGTGGAAGATCAGGAAAAAACCTGATTCTTATGGCCACTTTACACACACTAACTTATCTGTCCAACTTCTGACCAACTTACTGGTTGCAGTGAAATCATGGACACGTTGTTCCATTTGTACACAGCCACAAAATGGAGCAATGTGTCCATGATTTCACTGCAACCAGTAAGTTGGTCAGAAGTTGGACAGATAAGTTGGTGTGTGTAAAGTGGCCCTTACAGGATTCATTTTTTTGCCCATTCACTTTAATGATTTCAGGATAAAACCTGAAGCAACAAGATTCTACCTGAAATCATTAAAGTGAATAGGCAAAAAAATGAATCCTGTAAGGGTGGGTTTACGTGTTTCAATATCGTTGCGATATCGCAATTCAACGGCGCGGGAGCGCGCATTTGGTGCACGTTTCTCCCGAATCGCATCGGAGGTTTACACGTTGCGATTTAGGAATCCAACGTCCGTACGATGTCTACGCCCCCCAACCCAGGAACGACCATTTAACATGGGAGTGAATGGGTGACGTAGAACTTCACATCGGAATTGGGCTGTCACACGGCACGATCCGGCTCCAATCTCCATTCAATATCAGAGCATTGAATAGCACGCTCATTCAATCCACGATATCGCTTTGACATCGTTCCTGCATCGTATTGGACGTTCACACCATACAACGCAGGAACGATATCTGCTCCAACGATCAAACCACGTGACTTTTCATTGAAATTGGACGCCGATATCGCAAGGTGAAAGGCCTCGGAGGGTACTTTCACATCAGCGGTTTTTTGAAATCGCGGCAGATGCGGTGAAAAAAACGCATCTGCCGCGATTAGCGCATAACCACTGCACTTGCGGCAAGCCCCATAGAATGTCTATGCGGGCTTGCGGCAGGTGCGGTATCGGCACTTGCGGCCGCAAAAAAAACCATGGCTGACTGTTTTTTTACGCAGCCGTAAGTGACGAAACTGCACTTGCCGCACACTTACCGCAAGCCCCATAGACATTGCATGGGGCTTGCCGCAAGTGCAGCGGTTATGCGGTAATCGCGGCAAATGCTTTTTTTGTCACCTAATCTGCCACGATTTTAAAAAACTGCTGATGTGAAAGTACCCTAAGAGACAAGCTTGTCCGAGCGTCTGATTGTTACGAACATGGTAGTGCTTGTTAATCACCAGAAAATCTAAAGAAGCAGAGCTGCAGTGTAAAGCAGCAGAACAAAGGCCGGGTTACACATAACTATGTGCCAGTGACCTGACAAATGATCAGGATTGCTGGCACATCGCTATGTGATCGCTGGTGAAATGCCAGACAGGCAGATCTCACCAGGGACCAGCAACCCTGACATTATATTTTTTTTCCACCAACTATTCTTTCCATGATGTCGAGGTCCGCTACTGTATTCAGCGGGAGAACGCTGGTAACTAGGGTACACATCGGGTTACTAAGCACAGCACGTTGTCCATAGTAACCCGATGTGTACCCTGGTTACCAGCACACTGTGCTTAGAAACCCGATGTGTACCTTGGTTACCAGGGAACACATCGGGTTAGAAATGAGTCACACATGCCGATGTCTGCTGCCCAGCACCAACAACCAGAAAAATGGTCCTGGCCATTCTGCAGCATGTCACACACTACGATATCGATGCATGTAACGGGGCCTTAAGTCTCTGTTTAGACAGAAGGTGAATTTGTGACTACCTTAAATAGGTAATTTTATGATGCGTTCCAATTTATTCCTTATCTTAACTTTCCTACTCACCATAATAATAACATTAGTCTAACTTTGTATTGGGCACACTGACATTAGCAGCAATGGCCTAAATAAAACACTGTACGGATGCAGAATCTGAGCAGGGGTCAATCAGAAAGGTCTTTGTGAAGGGAGGAGGAGAAGGGTGAGGTAACATCTCCTATAGTGAATCCTGTGTGTTATCTACTGTATACAGAGGTGTTATCAGTCATTATACAGGAGGAGGTGAGCAGTGATATCATCTATTGTGAATGGTGGATTCTGCGTTATCTACTGTTTATGGAGGTGTTATCACAGCTCACCTCCTCCTGTACAATGACTGATGTCATCTATTGTGAATTGTGGATCCTGTGTTATCAGACACTGTACAATGGGTGATTTCACAGATCATCTCCTCCAGAATAACCTTTACCCTGATGACGATAACTAGATTACTCTTCCATATACTCAAACTGTGGCAAAGTTGATCTATGATAGCAACTCCTGCTCATGTGCCTAATGGGGATCTAAAGTCTGGTGACAAGCGTGAAAGTGACAAGATTTCTGATGTTTTAATTTTTCAGATCACTATGAAGAAAAAAAAAAATTAAATGCTTAAAACATAAATTCTACACAAAAACCTAGCTTAAAGGGAATGTGTCATCAGAAAACTGCAATCCAGAATTCTAATCTGCAGTAACTGAAATGTTTTGGTGTGGTTAGAGCCACGGCACTTTTGCATAGCAAAACTGCTGCAATTTTTTTGTGTGACTAAAGTCTTTGAGAACTCACCCTACACGCATCTATGTCTGTTCACTTGAGTCACTGCACCAGTTGTAGTTAGCCAGCCCCTGCCTCCACACATCACTGACCACAGGGAGGCACTCTACTGTATGGAAGTGGAGAGGCCAAGCACTGAGATCTAGCAATCAGGACACCTTTGATAATTAGAAAGGTACAACTTAATCCATATAATTTTTTCCTGACGTGGAGAAGAAAGAGAATTTTGTTTACGTACCGTAAATTCTTTTTTCTTTAATCATCAATGGGAGACCCAGACAATGGGGTTTAGGGCTCCGCCCTCCGGAGGTCACACTAGGTACTACAAGTTTGTAGACACCGCCTCCTCCGCATATAAACCCCCACCGTAGGAGAAATCCTCAGTTTAGTCTATAAGCTGCGAGGAGAAAATTAACCACACCCGAAACATCGGGAAGAATGCCGTGCCCAGACGGTTGAACAACCCGGAAAACACTGTCTCAACAGAGAACAGATTAAATGCAAACATGCAACGGAACAACTGGGTGGGTGCTGGGTCTCCCATTGATGATTAAAGAAAAAAGAATTTACGGTACGTAAACAAAATTCTCTTTTTTCTGGTCATCATAATGGGAGACCCAGACAATGGGGATGTCCTAAAGCAATACCCCAGGGCGGGAAGAGTTCCTCAACAAGACGGATAATACACGGACCCCCTTAAAGGTGGGCAACCGCCGCCTGGAGGACCCGCCTGCCCAAACTTGCATCCGCAGAGGCATGGGCATGCACCATATAGTGCTTTGAGAAAGTGTGCAGGCTGGACCAAGTGGCCGCCTGACACACCTGGAGAGCAGATGCTCGATGTCGCAAGGCCCATGAGGCACCAACAGCTCTTGTAGAGTGTGCCTTCAACCCCACCGGGAGAGGCAAGCCAGAAGACCGGTATGCCTCTTGAATGGGAGCCTTGATCCACCTGGCCAAGGTTGACTTCGAAGCCGCGGACCCCTTACAGCGACCCATCGTGAGGACAAATAAGGAATCCGAACTCCGAAAGGAGGCGGTCCTGGACACATAAATGCGTACAGCTCTCACGAGATCCAGAGTATGGAGGTCGCGCTCAACCTGATGAACGGGAGCGGGGCAAAATGATGGGAGAACAATCTCCTGGTTTAGGTGGAAAGTGGAAACCACCTTCGGCAAGAACTCAGGCCGTGGACGCAACACCACCTTGTCTTGGTGAACCACCAAAAAAGGTGACTTGCACGAAAGTGCAGCCAATTCTGAGACCCTCCTCAGAGACGTAATCGCCACCAGAAAGACCACTTTCTGGGACAGACGAGAGAGAGAGATGTCTCTCAGAGGCTCAAACGGCGGTTTTCTGCAGCGCCGCCAGGACCATGTTGAGGTCCCAAGGGTCCAGAGGTCGCCTGTAAGGCGGAACCACCCGAGACACCCCCTGCAGAAAATGACGGACCTTCGGGAGAAGCGCCAATCGCCTGTCAAACAGCACTGAAAGTGCCGATACTTGACCTTTCAGAGAGCCAAGGGATAATCCCAACTCCAAACCCGACTGTAGGAAAGCCAGCAATGTCGGGATGGACAAAGGCCACGGTGAGCGACCACCAGAGGAACACCAGGAGAAAAAGATTTTCCACGTTCTGTGGTATATCTTCCTGGAGACAGGTTTCCTTGCCCGGTTCATTGTGGCAACAACCGCAGGAGAGAAACCCCTGGATGTCAGCAGCCAGGCCTCAAGAGCCATGCAGTCAATCTGAGGGCCCTGGAATTGAGGTGGAAGAACGGGCCTTGCGCGAGTAGATCTGCGCGTTCTGGAAGAGCCCACCGGTGTCCGCCTGACAGTTGCCACAGGTCCGGGTACCAGGACCTCCTGGGCCAATCTGGAGCCACCAGAATGGCTCTGTTGCATTCTGTCCTGATTTTCCACAGAACCCTGGGAATTAGAGCCAGAGGCGGGAACACATATGGCAGCCGGAAGCTGGACCAACTCAGGATCAGGGCATCCGCCCCCAGAGACTGAGGATCCCAAGACCGCGCCATGTATTGTGGCACCTGATGATTCAGCCGTGAGGCCATCAGATCCACGTCCGGAACGCCCCATCTCCCACAGATGTCCCGGAAGACTTCTGGATGCAGGGACCACTCTCCGGCGTCCATCCCCTGTCGGCTCAGGTAGTCGGCCTCCCAGTTCTCGACCCCTGGGATGTGTACTGCGGAGATCAGGCAGCCGTTTTCCTCCACCCATGCTAGAATGCGGTGGACTTCGGCGAGGGCCTGAGCGCTTCTGGTCCCTCCCTGATGATTTATGTAGGCGACGGCCGTCGCATTGTCGGACTGTACCCGAATGGGCCGTCCCGACAGGAAGGTCTGAAACGCTAGGAGCGCCAGATAGACCGCCTTGATCTCCAGTACGTTGATCTGCAACGCCGACTCCGACTGAGTCCAGAGGCCTTGAGCCCTGTGGTGTAAGAACACCGCCCCCCAGCCCTTCAGACTGGCGTCGGTGGTCACCACTAACCATGACGGTTTTAGGAAGGATCGACCCCGTGACAGGTGATGTGGCAGGAGCCACCACTGCAGGGAGTCCCTGGTCGATTGTGACAGCGTCACTAGCCGATTCAGAGAGATCGTCCTTTTGTCCCATCGGCGAAGAATCTCCAGCTGGAGAGGTCGGAGGCGAAACTGCGCGAAAGGCACCGCCTCTATCGCCGCCACCATGCGTCCCACCAGCTTCATCAATCCCCGTAGGGAAGATTGTGGTGACAGAAGAACCGTCTGTACTCCTGACTGGATCGCAAGCTGTTTGGCTTGAGGTAGGGACACCAGGGCTGAGTCTGTGTGGAAGTCCATGCCCAGATATGTCAATGACTGGGTCGGGACCAGGGTCGACTTTGGAATGTTGAGAAGCCACCCGAACTGTTCCAGAGACTTCATGGTCGCCTCCAGGCTCACCCGACAAAGGTCTTCCAATGGCGCCCTGACCAGCAGGTCGTCTAAATAGGGAATGACGGCGTGTCCTTGCACATGCAGGAGAGCCATCATGGAGGCCATCACCTTTGTGAACACTCGCGGTGCCGAGGCTAGCCCGAACGGCAGTGCCACAAATTGGAAGTGTTCTTCCCCCACTGCAAATCTCAGCCAGCGCTGATGAGCTGGTGCAATGGGCACGTGAAGGTAAGCGTCCCTGATATCGATGGACGCTAGGAAATCCCCCTGTGACACCGCCGCGATCACGGAGCGCAGGGATTCCATACGGAACTTCCGAACCAACACGTGACGGTTGAACAACTTTAGGTCCAGAACCGGACGGAAAGAGCCGTCCTTCTTTGGGACGATAAAGAGGTTGGAGTAAAAACCCCTGAACCTCTCTCCCGTGGGCACTGGGACCACCACTCCGTCTCTGCGGAGACCCTCCAACACCAGGTGAAAAGCCTGAGCCTTGTCTGGGGATGGGACAGACCGATGGAATCGGTGTACCGGCTGTGACGTCAGCTCTATCCTGTAGCCTCTTGAGACTACGTCTCGGACCCACTGGTCTTGGACGTGGAGTAGCCACCTGTCCTGAAAGAGAGACAGGCGGCCCCCCACCTGTGGGGAGACAGGATGAAGGAGCGAGTCATGCCGAAGCGGGTTTGGGGGTGGCAGCTGCTGCCCCTGCCGGCTTCTTTTGGCGACCTTTGCCGCGCCACTGGGTAGAGGGCTTGCCCCCACGGTCCGTGCGAGTGGACGTTGCTGATGACTGCGAGCTGGGGCGAAAGGACCACTGCTTTGGGTTCCTTTTCACGGTATACCGTGGCTTAGGCTTATTCTGCGGTATCTTAGACTCAGCAGAATCCTTAATCAGCTTGTCCAGCTCGGTGCCAAAGAGCCTGTCACCAGAAAATGGAAGATTTTGCAAAATCTTCTTAGACGTGGCATCTGAGTCCCAAAGACGCAGCCACAATAACCTGCGGATCGCTATAGCATTGGCGGAAGCCACAGCCGAGCGAGTGGCAGTTTCCAAAGTTGCCGTCCTGGCGTAATCCGCGTAAGCCTTCGCCCTGTCGGTAAGCGCCAGGACCTCTGGGCTGGACCTAGCTAGGTCAGAGATACCATCCAAGCAGGAGGTAATCGCCTGTAGGGTCCAGACCGTGGCAAAATTAGGGGCAAATGAAGAGCCCACAGCCTCGTAGGATGACTTGGCGAGTTGCTCAACCTGTCTATCCGTAGCATCCTTCAATGAGGAGCTATCAGAGGCAGAAAATAAGGAACGTGCAGCAATCCTGGTCATGGAAGCATCCACCTTTGGGGACTGCGACCACTCCTGAAGCACCTCCTGAGGAAAGGGAAAGCGAAGGTCCTTGGCTTTACGGACATAACGCCGCCCAGGATGTAACCTGGGTGTTCTAATCACCCTTCCAAAATTAGTGTGGTCCATAAAGGCTCCACTTGGTCTAGCCTCCGGCCGCAGCCATTGATAGACCTCCTTGGGGTGCACAGTCACCTCCTCGGGAGGAGTGACCAGACGTAAAGTCTCATTGATGGAGGACACCAGATCCTCAACCCCATCTGGAGATTCAGAGACAGACCCAAGAGTAGAACCCCCATCATCTTCCTCACCATCAGAGGAACGCTCCTCCTCAGAGGGAGCCTGGAGCTCTGGAGAGGCCTCACGAGCTCGCTTAGGGGGTCTCACAGTAGAAGTAAGAGACACCCGGGGGTAACTAGGAGGAGTAGCTGGGTTTTCCAGCCTCCTATGAAGAGCCTCCAGGGATTGCGACATGGAGGACATCTGGGCCAGCAGAGATTCATTTATCTTACTCTGCGTTTCCCATGTCCCTGGGATCAGCCGAGCCTCAGGGTACAGACCCGCAGATCCTGACTCTGCAGTAACTGTCTGGGTCTCTGGGCGCCCGCAATTATTGCAGGACCCCTCCACCAGTGAACCGTTGCATGTAGCGCAGGTAATGGTGACATCTGCTGCCTTAGCAGCATGCTTCCTTACTGAGGACATCTCCACAGTAGGGGAATAAGCCAAGTTGTAAACAAACAAACCGGGGAACCCGGTGGCTTACCGACCGCTAGGAGCGGTAGGAGGAAGCGGTGTAATTGTGTGACCTCCGCGAGTTCCGGTCTCCCTGAGAGTGCAGACACACGCTGCAGCCAGATCCCAGCCGGGAAGTGAGGGAGAAGATGGCCGCCGACTGTGAATACGTAGGCGTGGCCAGGAACACGCGGGAGAACACAAAACACGCCCATCAGTGAGTCATCACAAGAGCTGCTTCCTCCCCCTCCAGGCTGCCTCAGCAATGGAGGTGCCAGAGCCCGCAGCGCGGGAAAGAGTGTGAAGTAATACACATACACACACACAGACTGCCCGCACAAAACAAACAGCAGCAGCCTTCAGCTTCAGCCCCTGTGACACACAGGGCGGTCAGCCAGAGTGACCCCAGCACAGGGTACACTATCAGAACCGCGGACCCGAGGGTAACCGCGCGGTCTGAGTGCCATGCCACCAAAGTGACAGACACTACCCCCAGGCACACATGAGACCACAAGGGGCCTCAGTGCCGGTCCGGTCTGTAAGCACCTTTAGGGAGGCCTCGGACGGGGGTACAGCACCAGTCCGGAATGTAAGCACCATAATGGGAGGCCTCGGACTGGGCTGGCTCCGTCCGGTCTGTAAGCACCATTTAGGGAGGCCTCGGACGGAGCGGAGCTGTGCAAGGCTCCAGGCTCCCCCTATCCAGAGCCTCCACAGAGGGATGGAAAGGGGAAAGCACGACAGCGTACCGGGAGAACAGCTAAGTGTCCAGGCTAAAAGCCCTCCGGTACCTCCACCCGCGTGTTCCACAAAGGGTGAGCGGGGAGACTGTCGAGGGTCCCGACCGGGACCAATTACCTTGTCTTCATACGCCATCACGTAAGCTGTGAGAATGCAGTGAAGTGCAAGCAAAGCGTGATCCTCCGAGCACACTAAGTTTAAAACTGAGGATTTCTCCTACGGTGGGGTTTATATGCGGAGGAGGCGGTGTCTACAAACTTGTAGTACCTAGTGTGACCTCCGGAGGGCGGAGCCCTAAACCCCATTGTCTGGGTCTCCCATTATGATGACCAGAAAATCTTTACTTATTCCTGGTGACAGTCAGATCTGGCCACCAATACAGCTCTTAACACTCTCCCAGCTTCCTGAACAGACCTGGAATACATCATAATATAGGATGCAATATTTGCCTATATGAGTGGGGATTTGACGTCTACTGACCTCATGACTAAAACGCATGTGACCACTGCAGCCAAGCACTGAGCTCAGCGACTTGTGCTATCTACATCAGTAGAGCTACTGAGCTAGCCAATTGGCTGCATCCAAATCTTGGTGGGGAGCAGGGCTGGCCCTGGAAGGGTGAGAATTATGCAGTTATTTGGCTCCACTTTTGTGAAAATTGAAATCCCCTTTAAGAATATGGTCCCATGAAGTTCCCCTCTTTGTTAAATTTCCTTATGCTTTAAAGTGTTACTCATTGAGGCAAGTAGTAATGCATGCACATGAAAAAATGGCTGCCCCCACTGTATAAACCAATCATACATCTGTACAGCCAGTGCTGCCCTCTAGTGGTGAGCCTTATAAGTGTCAGCAACAGGTAAAGTCCTGGTCACGTCACCAGAAGAGGCTCAGAAAACTGGCAACTTGCAACCCTGCTCCAGACATCCCCACATGATTCACATCTGTTGTATTGCCCAGAAGGTTAGTGCTTTTGTAGAAAAGAGAAATAGAACCTGAGATCTAGTGTAGAAAGTCTTCATTCTTCCGCAGAGACATCAGAGGCTCATACAACATGTGGCAAAAAATGGCTACCGGAACAAAAAGTGCTGGAAAAACATGGCGAGCAGTGAGGGTTAGCAGACATCTCCAGCCCTGCCTGTGAACAGACTGTCTGAAGCATTACTATGTATACATATTGCACGGTTACGGTGAGGAACTCTCAATCTGAGAAGTCCAAAAATTATAACTGGAGTCTTACATCGGGTGCGGAAAGTGGAGCAAGAAGATGGCATCGAGAAATAAGGATTACAAACACGACTCTGCACTGCGCATCCTTCCGCCTTTAATCACTGGTCCCGAGATTCATACAAAAGCTTGGCAGCCTGGGGAGAGAAAAAGGGAAAGATGTAGCGAGCAGAGCTGCAATACCCTGTGACAATGTTATTTCTGGTGATCCATGGGATTACAGGTAAGCACTGATGCTGACAAAACTGCATCTAAAGGGGTAGTTGGCTCAGTTTGCTCGTTTCACCTATAAAAGTAGATAACACTCCACACAACGCGTTTGCCTAACGTTTTCTGATTATTCCGTGTATACAGACAGCTCCTGTGCAAATCTAAGTATCTCCATGGGTAATGAAAGCCTGTGCACACTTTTATCCTGCAGTTCCCCATCACCCCATGTAACTCATTGAGCAGGGAGGTGGCAAAACAAAAGATGTAACAAGCCTGGGGTCCAACTCTAGCCTAACCATGGAGACACACCGGGCTGCACGGGAGCTGTGACCATGAAGCTGGAGAAGGTTTTTACTTTCTTATTGGGTGCAAATGTGGAGACTTCACATAAAACCCCATGTACACTGCAAATCCATATGCATCATGAAGCAATGAAATCACTTGCTGGATGGGTGCAATACCCCCCTATCATTTACTGGTGGTGGGGAGACAGCATCCAAAATGTCACTTCTCAATAACACCACCACTGCTTTAGAGGAGATGGGTTATATCGCAACTAATTTACTTCAATGAAGCTGCAATGCCACAACCGATACATGACCCACAGACGAAGGAGGACTCATGTCTAGAGTAAAGCAGCCTCGCTACTCTAGTATTGGACTATCGCTTAGATTTGTGTTTCATAATCCATGTAAATTCACCTGTGACCTAATAACAAAGTCCAATAGTGTCTAGTGGAAATCACCTTTGGCTCTGAGATAATCTTCCACACCAATTACTTTGTGTGTCAAAAATCTATAGTGTCACTGACCTCCGCCACAGCTTGGCTTGCATGGGCAGTAAATTATGTGGGCAAATACTTCATCCTCCTGCACAAGCCACAGCCCGAGCAGACAGGCGGAACGAGATCTCAGCCTGGGAGGGTGACCCTAATCTACAATACTGCCGTCTACTCCCATCAGACATGTCCAGTACCTTGTGCATTGCAGCCAGCCACGATGCCGCCACCTTTTTGTTGTTAATCAAGTCTTCGCTTGTTGTAAACTTCATCTGTAATAGTTCATCAGAGCCTTGAGGTTTATACTGGATCAGCATCCCGGTTGCCCGACTGTTCCCCCCTGTGTGTTTCAAGCAGAGTTAAAAAAAAATGAAAATCATGTTTGATTTTATTCTACCTTGGGTGTAAAATTCGAGGGATGGAGGTCAAGGCTTTGTTCACACAGATGACTGTGGAGTCCAGATTTAATTCCAAAATTCAGGGAAATTTATCAATAATGTAAAATGCATTAATCAACAGGATACCAGAGGTTTAACCGAGAACCGAACCTGCAGATGATCTGTGTGAGAGCCTAAGCCGGGGCCAGATAATGGCTCCAGGGTAGTGCGACGCTCACATCCAGGGAAAATGCTCACTAGGCCTAATACTAGACTCACACTTCCTTCTCTGTGCAGTTAACTTTTCAGCAGCCTCAATATCAGCACAGGTATAAATACAAATTAAAGCAGTGTTAGCAATATACAGTAAAGGCCGGGATCCACCATTTATAATGGCCAATGTCACAGCTCACCTCTCCTGTGTGATGACTGATAACACCTCTATATACAGTACCGTATATACTCGTGTATAAGCCAAGTTTTTCAGCCCAAAAAATGGGCTGAAAAGTCTCCCCTCGGCTTATACACGGGTCAATACGGTAACAAGCTGTGGCTAATGGCACTCGTCCCGCTCCTGAGGCTTCGTGGGTGGGGCTATGTGGGGAAGATGGCGCCAGGCTATTGCACACAAAGGAGGAAGAGGCAGCCAGAACGGGACCTCTCCCAACGGTCCTCACCTGTCAGCCACAGAGCTCTATGCATCGGAGCTCTATGCAGGTGGACCGTCTCTGCCTCCCGTCCTCCGCTCCCCGACAGCTCCCAGCTGATTACTGCAGCGGCGGGGTGTGCTGCGTGGTGCCAGGCGGGAGAATCCAGCAGAGCACCAGCCACGCCGCTCCAGAGTCCTCGCTGCGGTCCCCTTGGTCCTCCTGGCGTCACCGGGGTAAGTGCAACCCGGTGTCCCCACAGAATGTCAGAGTGGGGACACTGGAAGTTACAGGCTGTAGGGGGATGCTGTATATACTGGGGATGCTATATATGGGGGCTGCTGTATATAGGGGGATGCTGTATATACTGGGGCTGCTGTATATAGGGGGATGCTGTATATGGGGGCTGCTGTATATAGGGGGATGCTGTATATACTGGGGATGCTGTATATGGGGGCTGCTGTATATAGGGGATGCTGTATATACTGGGGATGCTGTATATACTGGGGCTGCTGTATATACTGGGGATGCTGTATATACTGGGGATGCTGTATATACTGGGGCTGCTGTATATACTGGGGCTGCTGTATATACTGGGGCTGCTGTATATACTGGGGATGCTGTATATACTGGGGATGCTGTATATACTGGGGATGCTGTATATGGGGGATGCTGTATATACTGGGGATGCTGTATATACTGGGGATGCTGTATATACTGGGGATGCTGTATATACTGGGGATGCTGTATATACTGGGGATGCTGTATATACTGGGGATGCTGTATATACTGGGGATGCTGTATATACTGGGGATGCTGTATATACTGGGGATGCTGTATATACTGGGGATGCTGTATATAGGGGGATGCTGTATATAGGGGGATGCTGCTGTATATACTGGGGGATGCTGTATATACCACTGGGGCTGCTGTATACCATACTGCTGGGACCTGTATACCACTGGGGGGGCCTGTATAGCACACTGCTGGGGGCTGTATACCTGTGCTGGAGTCCACCCTCGGCTTATACACGAGTCAATAGGTTTTCCGAGGTTTTGGGGGCAAAAGTAGGGGGGTCGGCTTATACACGGGTCGGCTTATACACGAGTATATACGGTACTTAACACAGGATCCACCGTTCAAAATCTGTAATATCACAGCTCACCTCCTCCTGTACAATAAAATAACCAATTGTGAATAGAGGCTCCTGTGTTAGGTCACAGATGACCACCTCCCTTTCTCCATGCTCATTCTGCGGTGTCTGGGGTTAATAGCATCCATCTATTGCTGCTTATGTCTATCTATGTAAAGAAGTGGAAACAGGAGTCTAATATTTGGCCGGAGGAAACATTTAAAAAGAACTTGTCAACACGTTTTTTGACCCCTAATTTATGACTACCTGTCCCTGCCCTTAATGGCATCCAATTTGTGTAGGATCCAATTCTGTCTGATTTTTTGCTATGCCCATGGGCAAATCAGACACAATCTGATCCGACATGATCTGCGCCAATTAACATGGGGGCCTATGGAGCGTGGGTCCGAGAAAAGACAGGATCGTTTCTCGGACCCGATTTTAGTGTACGGAGCATGCTCAGTACACTAAAACTGCTCTGTACCATCTAATTTTACTTCCACAATATATGTATATACATTGCGGAAGTGAAATTAAGTAAAAGCAAGGGTTAAAAATACATTTGTATTCTCACCTTTCCAGCGATCCCCCGACACCTCCATCAAGCTCCCGATGGTTACAAAACCTTGCAAGATGGGGTTACCCGATCAACTGATCGGGTCACATGACCGGTAACTGCGGTCATGTGGCCAATGACGCTCATAAGGTAGCCCCACCTTGCCAGGTCCTGTAACCATCGGGAGCTTGATGGAGGCGTTGGGGGATCGCTGGAAAGGGGAGCATACAAATTTTTTATTTTTAACCCTTGCTTTTACTTAATTTCACTTCTGCAATGTACATATTCATTGCAGAAGTGAAAGTGCCCCGCTTGCCTCCTGTTTCTGTGTCTGGACCCGTGAAAATCACGGCCCCGGGCACAGAAATAGCACCAGGAAACACTCCTCCGATGCCTTTTCTGTCCGTGAGGTCCTGCAAAAAGTAGGATCCCACGGACAGGGGGGGGGGGGGTTAGGCTGGGTTTCACATTGCAAATAAGTCACAAATTAAATTTTTTATAGCCAGTATAGGACAGTTTTAGCTCAATCAGGGAAGGTGCAGGGACAGGTAGTGATAAGTCAGGGGGCAAACACGAGCTGACAGGTTCCCTTTAAGGCTTTTTTTTGTTTAGCATTAGTTAATATATATAGTTGTACAAAAAATTGCAAAACATACATTTACAACAAAATTCAACATAAAAATCTGATTAACCAATAGGTAATTTTTTGCAGACACAATTCCGTTAGCTTTTCCCGATGATTTGGGCAGAGCGGCTGCACACATCAGTGTAATCCAGTAATATGATTATAAAGGTTTATTACACATCACATTTGCATGATTGTGGATACTCCCAGTGCTGAAGAAGATGGGCTGCTCTTACATGCTACAGTTTTTAAGGTGGAGAGAAAAACAAACAGACTGAAGACCGAGCCTCAGAAACCCATGTTAATATATAGCTGTGACTGCACTCATCTGCTGTATGCACCCGTGAGCTTTGGAGGAACCACTAGACCAGAGGTCCCCAATGTCAGTCCTCGAGGGCCGAACCAGTGCAGGTTTTCAGGATTTCCTTACTATTGCACAGGGATTGGAATCATTGCCTGCTGTGCAATACTAAGGAGATCCTGAAAACCTGCACTGGTTCGGCCCTCGAGGACTGACATTGGGGACCTCTGCACTAGACCAAGGCTCTCAAACACACGGCCTGCGAGTGGCTCCTGAGGCTGCTTTGTGCAACCTTCCGGCACCGTAGATGCCTTAACAATTGCGGCCTTGTCCGGAGATCCGTCGTCATACACACTTGATATGTATTTCTGGCGCAGCTAGGGACAAGCTCTGCTCACCTATATCAATGGCAGCTGTCAGCCAATCAAAGGCCAACAGCTGACGCTGGCGTATGACTTCACTTGCTGGCATTGGTATAGCGGAGTTAAGAGTTTGTCTCTGCGTGGTGCCGGCAATACCTATCAAGAAAAGGAAGCGGGATGGCGACATTACCACAACAAAGGGAAGCGGGATGGCGACATTACCACAACAAAGGGAAGCGGGATGGCGACATTACCACAACAAAGGGAAGCGGGATGGCGACATTACCACAACAAAGGGAAGCGGGATGGCGACATTACCACAACAAAGGGAAGCGGGATGGCGACATTACCACAACAAAGGGAAGCGGGATGGCGACATTACCACAACAAAGGGAAGCGGGATGGCGACATTACCACAACAAAGGGAAGCGGGATGGCGACATTACCACAACAAAGGGAAGCGGGATGGCGACATTATCACAACAAAAGGGAAGCGGGATGGCGACATTACCACAACAAAAGGGAAGCAGGATGGCGACATTACTACAAGAGAAGAGGGCCAGGATGGGGACTGAAAAGGCAAATCCCCAGCAGCTTATCCCTGCCCCTGTTCCTCTAGACTGACAGGTCTCTCCCCATATTTATCGATATGGCGAGAGAGTCTGGCCAGCCTAAGGGCTGATAGAAGCAGCTGGGTACTGGCTTTTTTGGACTACTACTCTGAAACATACTGTCCTTGGCCAGCATTTTTCTGAAATGCCGCAGTGTGGCGTAGCCTTTATGGCTTGGACAGTCTTGCGCTATCCAGCAGTATTCACATTGTCTATGACATCGCAACCTTCTCGTGACAGTGGGAGTATCCACTAAGAGACTTTTATAATGCAATGAACTTTAATCCCCCCTCACCCGTCCTAAAAAAGCACTGCAAGTGCATCTTAAATACAGGAATAAAAGGTGACCAAAGACATAACAAGAATCATCAACGGAAGCAAAATTCATTCCATTAGAGTAGACAACGGAAAGATGTCAAATGTAATCTTGCCAATTTTTGTACGGCTTGTATCAACCCGAATTAGCAGATGAATTTGTGTCCTGGTACCCGAGGGTCTCCCAACCTACACAGTAGATGGGCACCCCTATAAAAATGTCATGCTGCCCAAACCAGAGGGTAGCCACAGTTTGGACAGCATGAATCAAGGTTCCCTTCAAAGCCCAGGTGCTGTAAGGTTAACCCTCTGCTCCTTTAAGAGGCAGCATCCCAATATGGGTCATGGTAACATCTATGGTCATCTTTGTAATCAAAACCATTTAATGGACTAAGTGATTGGACTATAAAATATGCTAAGCACAGATGCCAGAGCTGGATGAGCAGATCTTATACCCGTTACCCTATCAATGTCTATGGAAAATCAGACACATGCAACATGGCATCACCGGGCACAGAGATACTCACAGATCACGGCCATTCATTAATGCAACCAGGGAAATTTAAAGGGTAGGTTTGTTCAAGGCGTAAAATTGATTTAGGATAAAAACAACCAATCAGAAAGGTTGTACACAACATGCGGACACGGGGTAGGGGCTACACAAATCCTGTGCTGACCTTCAATCACGCACTGGCTCTCCAGCAGGCTGGTGTATGTATGAATATCTTTTCACATCAAAGCAGCGTGAGCGGTGAGAAAGAAAGTTATTAACAGGCTGAGCATGTGGAATATTAATACCAAAAACAGCAAGTGAGCAAGTATCAGACATGAAAGATGGCAGACAGGTAAACATGAAGAACGTCTGGAATAATGAATCGAAAGGGACCAACATCATGTGACATGGATTGTAGGAAAGGTCAGTGCAAACCACATAGGTTTTCATAATGCATTTGAGGATTAGGTAATTTGGATGCCCACCCACGGCACTTCAGAGGGCTTGCACTAAGCTTTCAATAATGGGGTTGACCTATATTTGAGTTTTTTCCAAAAACGCGCTACTCTTGTTCTTGACCTGTACCTGGTATTGCTGCACATTCTCATTCAAGTTAGAGAGGCTGAGACGTAACCCTGTACTAGAGAATCTTATACAAACTTTAAAAGTGATGTTAAACATGGCCGCGTTCTTTCAGACACCGCACGCCCGTGATCATGTTTTAAGCATAACATTGCAGCTCAACTGCATTCACTTCAATGAGGCTGAGTTGCAATTTCATACACAACCTATGATCAGAGTTAGGGTGGCGCTGATTCTATGGCCCTGTGCACATGGTGCATTTTTGATGCGTTTTTAGTGCAGTTGTCACAAATCTGCATGCCTATCCTTATGCCAGCAAAGTCAATGAGAATTCTGTAGTTTCGTGCACATGTTGCTTTTTTTCCCCTTGCAGATTTGGTGCAGTGATAAATCTGCAGCATGTCAATTCGTGCAGCATTTTTCCACTCCAAAGGCATGAAAAACGCATGGAAAAAAAAGTGGCAAAAACTTCTGCACCAAATACTAAATGTGCGCACATACCCCTTAAAGAAAGCACCCATAATTTCTCAAACCTTATGCAATCCCTTTAAGTGAAAGTGGTTTATCTAATGAATTACTTATTTTAAAAGGGTTACTGTGCTAGAAGTGTCTCATCTATGGCCCCCGTCTCACAGCCATTGTGGATGGAGCGGTGACTGTACATATTTCATGTCCCCATTCACTCCTATGAGAAGTGAAATAAAAAAAAGAAAGAACTACAGATCTGTCGATACCACTTCACCCATGGCAGCTGCAAAACAGGGGTCATGTGACATAAGTTCCTGAAATAGTTGCATCTGCCCGACAAGCAATATGCCCATAGGTGTCGGGGTTTGGGACATTTTTATATAGATTATATCTTTTCATTCATGTCTGGTCTTTGTAATGGAATTGTGAAGTTTAATATCCCTGCATTGACATGTCTGTATATGGATGATGATCGACAGCACAATGATCACTCACATACAATCTACTGATTGCTGATGGACGCAGGACAGTCAGTCGTTACCTCCAGGAGTGAACCCCTCGGTGAGTATCTGAACTGTAGAAATTCGAGCAACTTCAATTTCATAATGGTTTTCCCCATCCAGAAACAGATATCTGCAAAAGTAAAAGAAAAAATATATATATATACACAGTATAAAAAATATGATATACAGTATAGATTAACCAGTGCCCAAATTAAATAATTTGATATATTCCCCGTGACATATAGGTGAACAGCTGGTTGTGCCTGATGCCTCGGTGGAGCGTCTGCCTGTCACAGATGTCTATAAGCTGCTGCTATGGCCTCACAATGGCGTTTTCTCACAAACATTGATCCGGACCGCAGACTGACAGTAGATGTACGGTGACAGACAACAACTATCTACTGTAAAAACAATAAAATGTCCAATTGACAGGTTGACCTACTCTGCCTGACTTACTGTTGACACGTTAAATAATCATAATTATCTCTATTAAAGTGTCACTTCTGCATCAAGTAGGCGGGTGAGGTCATGTCCAGTGAGTGAGCATGACAGGTACCGAGCACAATGATATATCAGAGGACGTGACATCACCAGCCCTGCAACATGGAAGTGAGGGGAGCAGGACTGACCCTGTAAATGACTTCTCTTCTGTGACTCAGAACATAAGGACATGATGGTGGCTGAAGTAATGGAGTCTTCGATCATGTCGGTCCCTATAAGTGCAGACATATAAACGCACCATCAAGCGACATCTTTTACATGTACATTCTTGCACCAGTAGGGATGCCATAGACACAGTAGTCAGAGGGTACACCCTTCGATACAATATTGTTTTCTTCTGTAATTTAATTTCAGTCTCCATTTAGTAAATTTTAAAATCAGATTCACTTTTAGGCTCCTTGGAGGAAGCAGCGTATTTATTACCTGTGATTGTTGGACAGACGACACATGACTGTTTCAGACTTTTCTGATGATCCCTGGGTGATACAGAAGGTGGCTCCTGATAACAGAGGAAAAAAGTCAGGAATAAAGTTAGATACAATAAAATGTATGTATGTATAATACAAATCTTTTTTCTTTCTTGAGATATACAAGATACACAAATTCATAAACACAACACAAGACAATCTCAAATCCTGTCTGGACAAAATGTCAGGTCTGCAGCAGTCACATGACCCACCACCACTGCGACGATCCTAAAAGGTGAACACGACTCCCCTCTACTTCCATCAATTCTTCAAATACACTAACTTATGTATGACCATTACTAATGTTTTTTGTTTTGTTTTTTTCAAATTAAACATTTCTAGATGAAATGAAAAAAGCAGCGCAACATGTAAAAACAACACAAAGGTACATGGGATTGCAGCACAAAGTTGTTTTCAAGACCCACAATGCCTGTCCTTAAACCAGGCAGGTTTCTTCTAAATCTTCTGATTATAAATGAACCATATTACACTGTGATCCAACATGGCTGCTGAGTGCAATGATCATGCTACAAAAAACAACAACACACCAGAGAGCCTTTTCTTTTGCTGCATTCACTCATCTGTGTTTACTGGCCTGAGCGTGGAATGTCCGCATCCTCCTCACCTAAACAGGACAGGCCTATATATGCCTGTGAGGCCATTATGTCTGGGCCAGGAGGCTCGCAGGCGGCCCGCGAGAAACGGATCCGTGAATACAGCATTTCAAGGACAACTAATGACGACTTAGTCCTGCACATTACTGCCATCAATCCTCTCCTTCCTTCTACACACGCTGGTCACCGCTCACCGTTCATCAGGACTTTCAGCTGTCTGTCGTAGAACTCCATCTCTTTCTGTGAAATGACGGAACATTCTCCGCACTGCCGCACGGGATCCACGAAACACATACGTGGTAGAGGCACTTTCTTACTGCAGCATTTGTCGCAGAAGCATTTCCCACACCTTCGGCAGTGATGCTATGAGAAAAAAAATAAAAAAAACAGCAACACACCTGTTGGTATCAGTGTTGTGTGTGGTGTGGCCATTAACAGACTAAAATGAGTAAATACCCTGCAGTATGTAAATAAATCTAGGTATGTCTGTCCGTGGTCACAGTGTGAACATGCCCCTACACACTGCCCTCATATCAATAAGTGTGCCGGCCCATTTCTTCAGTTTGGCTACGGTTCCCTGTAGATATAGGGGTCTGCGCCCGCCTCTGAGCTGTGCATCTTGACGCCAACCAACCTGTTACAGAATTGTAGAGACTGGCAAGACAATGTGGACCATTTGAGCGGTAACAAACTTGTGTATTTTGCCTTATACATCTACTATGTGTTACAATAACGATGGAGAATCAGGGGGACCTAGGCCACATAATTAAAATGAGTATTTACAACTGACCATCTATAGGGGTCTTATCTCTGTGCAACTGTAGGACGTATATTAGATGAATGTCAGCCAACAATTTCAATGTGTATGGGGGCCTTCCAACAAATGGAATATCTAAAATCACCTCTTTTTGTTTTCAATTTTAACCAGAAATAATTATCAGAAAAACTTTTTAAGTCAAAATAAAAGTTATGTTACAATTAATCTCATTCAAAGTCCTCTCCACTGTCGAAATCAAAGAGATTTTGAAATTCTATTGTGTATTGATTGTTGCCTAGGTTAGCGGCCACCGCTGCAGTCTATAGGAGGTAGCTGGTTTCTAAGGCAAGTAGACACTCACAAGTTCTTTATTATAAACCTTGAAGCTGGCCAGGTCACTGGGTCTGGCATAGTGCACAGTTTGGATGAGCAGTGCTACCATGCCACTTTTAGAGCTGTCAATCATCAGCAGTGCACCGCCCACGGCAAGCAGGTGGCTGGGCAGCAATGATAAACAAGTCCTTTATTGTATGCCTTTACCATCTGTAGGGAAATCCTCCCAATGAATATCCGTGCCCTGAAGTGAATGGACCTCAAGGGTAAGGGTGCGATCACATCAGTGTTTCTGTTCAGTTAAGGAACATCAGGCAAACCTGAACTTTTGATCTTCAGATTTACCTGATCTGCAGTTTTTCAAATCCAGCAGAATGACGCCTTTTTTTTTAAAAAAAATGCATGTGGCGCACTTGCAACAGCATCTACTATTGGAGTTCTGGACATGTTCAGCACTCGCGTTTTTACCGCGATCCGGCAAATCCAGCATCAGACAAAAATCAATGCTGACTGCGGTTTTAAGACTAACCTCAAGTGCTGGATCCAGATGAAAACGCAAGTGTCCGCACATGTCCAAGCTGCGGCGAGCATCTAGGGTTGCTGAGCAGTACTGGAAGAAAACACATTCACAAGAAGACTACACAGCATTCAAACAAGCACTTCTCACATTCAAGTCAGCACTCACCACCGCTAAAACAGAACTACTTCATTACCCTCATATCCTCTTTGTCCCACAACCCCAGGCAGTTATTCAACACATTTAACTCCCTCCTCCGCCCCCCACTGACCCCTCCTACTTCTCATATCTCTGCAGAAGACTTTGCAACACACTTAGCCAACAAGATCGATCAGATCAGACTAGTCTTCGCTACCGAACTATCACAACCCCTATGTTTACCAGACCACTCCCCTCCATCACTGAAGGAGAACTTACACACTTGCTCTCCAGATCACACCTCACCACTTGTGCATTGGACCCCATCCCTTCCCACTTCCTCCCCAACCTCACCACCACGCTTATCCCAACCCCAAACCACTTCTTCAACCCATCACTAACCTCCGATACCTTTCGTTCCATTTTCAAACACGCAACAATTACATCTATCTTAAAGAATCGATCCCTTGTCTACATCTAGCTACCGGCCCATATCGCTGCTCCTGGATCTCCTCCTATCTTTCCAACCGCACATTTAGCGTCTCCCACTCCCACATGACCTCCTCACCCCATCCCCTCTCTGTTGGGGTCCCTCAAGGCTATGTCCTGGGACCCATTTTTTCCCATCTATACACTTGGCCTAGGACAATTTATAAAGTCCCATGGCTTCCAGTAGCACCTGTACGCTGACGACACTCAGATCTACCTCTCTGGCCCAGAGACGTCACCTCTCTCCTGTCCAGAATCCCGGAGTGTCTATCAGCCATATCCTCCTTCTCCTCTCGCTTCCTTAAACTAAACGAAGACAAAACTGAACTCATTATCTTTCCTCCATCTCACACACCTTCCTTACCAGATCTATCTATCACAATAAATGATATCACACTCTGCCCTGTACCTGAAGTCCGCTACCTCGGAGTAACCCTTGATTCTGCCTTATCCTTCAATCCACACATCCAAGCCCATGTCACCTCCTGCCGCCTCCAACTCAAAAACATTTCCAGAATTCGTCCCTTCCTCAACCCTCAATCTACTAAACTACTAGTGCATGCCCTCATCATCTCCTGTCTCGACTACTGCAACCTCCTCCTCTGTGGCCTCCCTGCTAACACTCTTGCACCTCTCCAATCTGTCCTTAACTCTGCTGCCCGACTAATGCACCTCTCTCCTGGCTGCTCCTCCACGGGCTCCCAATTCCCCAGCGTATTCAATTCAAACTCCTAGCATTGAATTACAAAGCCATCTACAATCTGTCTGCCCCATACATCTCTGAACTAATCTCCCGATATCATCCAACTCGTAATCTTCGATCCTCACAAGACCTCTTCCTTTCCTCCACACTTGTACATTCCTCATCTAACCGCCTGCAAGACTTTGCCCGAGCATCCCCCATCCTCTGGAATTCTGCACCCCAAAACATCAGACTGTCCCCTACACTCGTAACCTTCAAGCAGAGCCTGAAAACCCATCTCTTCAGAACAGCTTACAGCCTGTTATGTCCACGGTACCGCTCCACCACCACCACAGCAGACTCAACCTACAGTCTCCCTCCCCATTGCCCTGTAGAATGTAAGCCCGCAAGGGCAGGGTCCTCTCTCCCCTCTGCATCAGTCTGTCACTGTTAGTTTGTTCATTGTATTTTTAACTTGGTTGTATGTATCCCTTTCTCATGTACAGCACCATGGAATCAACGGAGCTTAATAAATAAATAATATCCGGAACTCCTATACAGGACACAGTCTTGCCACAATTTTGCCGAATCCAGTTTTTGCAAAAATACCAGAATTGTGCCTTGTTTTCAAAACCACAGATGCGAAGAACCCTAAGGCTGGTTTCACACTTGCGTATTTTGCAATCCATTTCTATCAGTTTTAAAATGGATGGGCACTGATACATTTTGTCACAGATAAGTTTGTCAGCATATTTTTCATGTCCTTAAAGGGAACCTGTCACCCCCCCAGGGCCTATGAAGGTAAAAGCCACCTTCAGCAGCACTAAGGCTGCATTCTGTGAAGGTGGCTCTTGTGTGTAATGTCCCCAGGGACACTGAAATAATGAATTTTATAAATTTGGCTCCATACCTGTACTTGGACCGGTGGGTGTGTTCTTTACTGAGCTTTCAACAGCCTGCCTATTGTCCATCATTCCCCCTCTGGGCTGCGGCCACCACCTCTTCTCTGGTCCTTACGTCCCTGGCACCTACGCTGTGCAATCATGTCTCAGGCATGCACAGTGTGCGCTGCCCGACAACTGAGGTCACATGATCTCCTCACATCACGCCTGAGTATAGCGGAGGCCCGAGACCTTGGCACCGCAGTGTGTTATGATGTATTCATATTGCAGGACTGGGGCCTCCGCTATACGCAGGCGCGATGTGAGGAGATCATGTGACCTCAGTTGTCTGGCAGCGCACACTGTGCATGCCTGAGACATGACTGCACAGCGCAGGCGCAGGGGACGTAAGGAGCAGAGAAGAGGTGGCACCCAGAGCAAAGAGGGGGACTGATGGACAGCAGGCAGGCGATTGAGAGCTCAGTAAAGAACACACCCACCGTTCCAAGTACAGGTTTGGAGCCAAGGAGCCAAATTTATAAAACTCATTATTTTAGTGTCCCTGGGGATATTACACATAAGAGCCCCCTTCACAGAATGCAGCCTTAGTGCTGCTGATGGTGGCTGTTTTACCTTCTTAGGCTGGGGTAGGAGGGGGGGGCTGAGAGGTGACCGGTTCCCTTTCAAAACGCAAAATGTAGCATTTTTGGGCTGGGATGAAAAATATGCAAGCAAACAGAGGCTCACAGATCTGTGAATATACGTCATAAATTAAAATGGAACGCTATGGAAAACTAATCCGTTTGCTTCCATGTACAACGGATCCGTTTTGGTGGACTGAGCATGTTCAGAAGCAAGGTACAGTTCCTCCCACCCCTATCTCTGGTGACTGATGATGGATCCATTAAAAAAAAAAACCATTGTGTGGACATCTGTTTTGACAGATCCGTGGGTGTGTATCCACGGTGCAAGCAAACAGATTGAAAAATGTGCTAGTGTAAAACTAGCCTTATTCTTTAGGTCACTGTTGGCTGCCGGATTGTTGATCAGCCACAAATCTCAGAAAAATCAGACGGTGAACTCGCCCTTAGGGAAAGCTGTAACAAGGCATCCATTAATTGTGGTTCTTATAGGCACCACGATGCAGGGCCGACCACAGGTCTCCACATAGGCACATATGAGGCTGTTAGGAGCCAGCCACCAGTCCGTACATTGCTGCTCACAATGACAAGGGGTGATCTCACCAGTGATGAGCAAGTGAGACACAGTGTATTGGATGTGTGTTACCACACCTGGCTCTTACCTTCCTTGTTATAAAGTCGAATTTGGCATCACAATGCATACACCGGGGGCACTGGAAGAGAAGGAAATTCAGATTAATTTTCCTTGATGAATCTGAGAATTAACACCAAACTGATTATTTTAAGGAAAGCAGCTTACTCTCCCCCCCCCCCCCCTCCTTCCCCCCAACTCCTCATATAACACAACTACGCAGAGGAGTTCCTGATCCTTTAGGACTTGTACCACCCGCCACTCGTCTCCGGAGTTAAATATGTCAAAGCTCCATGAATAAGGAGTGTCAGACTACGCGGGGCCCAGAGGGCGGCTCTCACCCCGAGCCGGTCTAACCTATAATCATATATATAGTGTGATCTTTGTCCCCTGTAGACACCTATGTTATCAGGTTCTGACAGCCACCAAGATGGACAGGGGCAGTAGTGGGAGCCTCCTGCATCCTGGCTCCAGTGTAAGAGACCTTTCACGTCAGCGTTATTGCTGAATGCGACAGTTCCGGCATATTTACAGCATCTGCCACCTAATGGTCGACTTGCGG
>JARQOC010000012.1:47517973-47878202 GCA_033576535.1 Allobates femoralis | reverse complement strand
AGAAAGGAGCGAGGCCTCAGTCCCCAAGAAAAGGGCCACAAACAGTGAACTCCAGCTCTATTTATTCTATGTACCTTCAGCAATCAACTCCACCAAAGAACTATCAGCAAGCTGTATATAATACCTTGAACAAGTCTGTCAAAGCAGGTACCAAAGAGTGCATGAGTACAATGGCTTCTCTATGACATGTAGATATGTATGTGTATGGGGGGCTTAGGAGTGTTTGATAGTGTAGACTAGAAATATCTACAGTAATGGGACCTATCTGCACCTGCAGGCACAGTATTGCATTATAGATTTCGGACCAGTACATAGAATAAAATGACTCTGCATACAACCACCAGACATGTAGGAGGTTCTCGAGGATACTATCATTAGAATAGGCCAGTAAATAATAACTCCAGTCCAAACCGGGAAATGGTACCAGCACTTTGCTGCAGCCCTTTGCTCAGCACAGTGACAGTCCTAGGAGTCTGGCTGTACCTGATATTGCAGCACAGTATAGTGAATAGCAGCCAATACTTCTAATACGTGGCACTAGAGTACTTACACGTTTCCTCCCTGTAGAGGCCATGTGCATATGCATAGCAGTGCACAGCCTATAAGTCTTTCTATGCCAACTTGTCACTCTCCACTATGATTGCCTGTCAGAGGTCTCTCACCCAGCCAAAGCAGAGCTCCTGCTTTTCACTGATGAGGGAGGGGGACAAACAACCTAAAAAACCTGTCTGAAAATGGAGATTCTGGTTGGATTCTTATTTTGTATCCTAAAACATTGCCCTTTAAAGGAATCTGTCACTAAGTCTAAAGTAGACAATGTTTTTCTTGTGTGTTATTCCTGCCACTCCCATGAGTATTCCGGTTTTCGTTGTCTTAAAATCTGACATACAGTTCCAGAGATACGGGCCTCTTTTCACTTAAAATTTAGTGCTGATATATATGGTCTGTACCTAATGGGCATGGCTCACAGGATCCTCTGGGAGGGTCTTTAGTCTGCTCTTCATTATTATCCTGCAAGCCACCCATTGTAAGGTACTATAAAAATGATCACTTTGTAAAAAGGGCCATATCTGTGGAATCGAATAGAAAAACAGGAATACTCAGAGGAACAGTAGGAGTATAATGGCCAGATCTGGTCACAAGTCATCTTTAAAGGGTCAATATTGACCTACTTTAGGACTTCTATTATACTAAGTGTCAGGAAAGCTCCTGACCGTGTCCTCACTAAAGAGGCTACTTGCATAGTAGCCAATAGAAATGGCTACCTGGAATTAAGGCTGGGTTCACATTTGCAGATGCCTCCGCAGCATTCTGCGGAGGGAATCTACAAGCCTCTGCATGCAGACCGCAGCCCTATCCTTTATAATGGGCCGCACGGTGTCTGCAGGTGCTTGCAGACCGCCGTGCTCTCCCATTGCCTGCCATGAGTGATCTGTGCACATGCAGAGACATGCGCACAGATCACACACTCTCGTCCGCACCGGGAACGTGGCAGGTCGGGTTTTCGGTGCGGACAGGAGTGTGTGATCTGTGCGCATGCCTACGCATGCGCACAGATCACTCATGGCGGGCAATGGGAGCGCACGGCTGTCTGCAAACCTCTGCAGACACCGTGCGGCCCATTATAAAGGATAGGGCTGCGGTCTGCATGCAGAGGCTTGCAGATTCCCTCCGCAGAACGCTGCGGAGCATCTGCAAGTGTGAAGGCAGCCTAAAGGCAAGGTGCAGAGTCTCTGCAGTGTGCTGAGAAGAGTTCTGCAGGGTTGTGTGAAGGGGACTATATTATCTGCTGCCAGAGAGGGAAGGAGACCTTAGCAAACAAGACATTTCTGAGAAAGGTAATTTTTTTTTTTTTTTAGAATGGAAACATTAATAATTTTGCAATCACTCATTAGGACTTTCAGACTTTTTGACATAAAAATTATTCACGGGTAAAACCTCCATAAAAAGCCATATTTACAGGAAACCTATACAGGGTGTGATAATGAAAAGCTGTTGTGACTACGTACGATGTCTTAAACAGGGTTAGCCTCCATATTAATGTGTTGTATCCATGTGTTTCAGTATATGGAAAACCCGTTGTCCAGCCGAGTTCCTCCAACTCTTCGCCCCTTCCTTTCCTACATTCTGGACCTCCATCTAATGCTGATAAGGAAGGAGAGGCTGCTCCTTCTGCAGGTGACAATAGCGGTGTAGAGAACATACCACGTCCTCTAAGCCCCACCAAACTGACCCCAATTGTACACTCTCCTCTGAGATATCAAAGCGATGCGGACCTGGAAGCCCTCAGGAGAAAGCTGGCCAACGCTCCAAGACCTCTGAAGAAGAGGAGCTCTATAACTGAGCCAGAAGGGCCCAGCGGACCCAACATTCAGAAACTGCTGTATCAGCGTTTCAATACTTTGGCTGGAGGAATGGAGGCTGCACCTTTCTACCAGCATAGCAACTCGCAGGACTTTGGCATATTGGCCGACGTGGACAACGGTAATGCTGGCACTAACGGTAACTTGGAAGAGGCTGGTTCTTTACAACAGGCCGCTGTCCCCACGATTCCTCTTCTTCCCCAACCTCCTTTACCTCCACAAGCACCAGAACCACAGGTCTCGGCAGACGATAATGACAATAAGGTGTGTTCACCCATCACAGAGGAAGTGATCGGCTGCGAGATCATAAACCAGATCTCCGAAACAGAAGACAACAATAATAATAATCCGGCCATTGTACCCTCCGCGGAGAAGACTCCTAGCCCTGTACTCGAAGCAGCCTCTCCGGTGAAAGAAGAAGTCCTTTCTCCAGCCAGCGCCCCAGCACACACTCCAACTGTAAGTAATGGGGAAGGTTTCTAATTCCACCATGTTCCATGTTGGCTTTTCTCGGGTTCTCCATTCTTGGTCTTCAGCCGCATGATCTATAACTCTGAGTTGAAGGGAAGCTACTCGGAGCCATTTGGGTGACATTTGGGTGTCTGGGGAGGAATTCTAGACAATACAAAGAAATGTCAATTCAACTTCAAATTTAGGCTAAGTAGGAGGACGTGTGAATTACTGCTGTCCTTCACTTTCACCTGCTGTTAACTACAAGAAAAGATAGACAAAGGGAGAAAATAACATTTAACATCACCAAAATGATATTTCACAGGTGGCCTGTCTTTAAGATGGAACTTGTGAGTGTAAGTCCTATTATTCAAGTTGATGATCAATGCTGCTCACTGCTGCCTTGGTGGTGGCCGGTGCCACTAATGACGACCCCAATTGACAATGCAGTTGTACCTTGATTTATGAGTAACTTTATTTGCGAGTATTTTGAAAGACAAGCTGCCATTTTTGAAAAATTGTAACTTGGTTAATGAGCAATGATTTGGATTACAAGCACTGAGCCGGCCGGCACTGCGCATACTGTGCATATGTGATGCTGCTGATTCTAGGTACTTTCTAGGCCCACTTGCTGCCGCTCTGAGCTTTCTGTCGCAGTATATATACAGGAAGCCACTAGCAGCAGAGAGCTCAGAGTGCAGCTGTTGGCCCACTGCTGTCCACCACCGCTCTGAGGACACACACACTCTTTCACACAGTCACTCTCACACTCTCACTCACACACACACTCTCACTCACACACACACTCTCACACACACACTCTCACACACACTCACTCACACACACACACTCTCCTTCACTCACACACTCTCCTTCACACTCACACACTCTCCTTCACACTCACACACTCTCCTTCACCCTCACACACTCTCCTTCACCCTCACACACTCTCCTTCACCCTCACACACTCTCCTTCACACTCACACACTCTCCTTCACACTCACACACTCTCCTTCACACTCACACACTCTCCTTCACACTCACACACTCTCCTTCACTCTCACACACTCTCCTTCACTCTCACACACTCTCCTTCACTCTCACACACTCTCCTTCACTCTCACACACTCTCCTTCACTCTCACACACTCTCCTTCACTCTCACACACTCTCCTTCACTCTCACACACTCTCCTTCACTCTCACACACTCTCCTTCACTCTCACACACTCTCCTTCACTCTCACACACTCTCCTTCACTCTCACACACTCTCCTTCACTCTCACACACTCTCCTTCACTCTCACACACTCTCCTTCACTCTCACACACTCTCCTTCACTCTCACACACTCTCCTTCACTCTCACATACTCTCCTTCACTCTCCTTCACTCTCACACACTCTCACACACTCTCCTTCACTCTCACACACACACTCACTCACTTTTACACCCTCACCGATCTGCCGGGCGTTGCACTGCACTCTCTCAGCTATTGTACATGTACGGGAAGCCGCCAGCCAACATGACGACAGCAGCTGTTAGCGCCTGATTGGCTGCCGGCTTCCCGTACATGTACGGCAGCTGAGAGCGCGCAGTGTGGCAGTCCGGAATACAGCAGCACTGCAGTGGATCTGTGTGACTGGGTGTGTTTGACACTGTGACTGTGTGTATTGGGGATAATGAGGGTTGCAAGGGGATGATAGTTTTACCATAAAGTATCTTATATTACTAATAATTTTATAGCTATATGAATACAGTAGAGGTTTTTGGGTTGTGGAATGAATCGTCTGTATATCAATTATGGCAAAATTTGATTTGAGTTACAAGCACACTACCTCAACGGATTATGCCTGTAAATCAAGGTACCACTGTACCAACCTTATACTTGCCAAGACTGATTTAAATCTGTAGTCATCAGCAGCGCTCCCCTTCAATGTGGAAATGTGGAAGTGATCAAAGCCGGGCAACCCCTATAGAGGTAATGTCATCTGACAAATTAGTATTGTTTACATCAGGTATTTAGGGTAAATATATATAGGGGAAGGAGTAGGGGGTGCGTTTTATAATCCAAATCTGTGCTTTAGGGTAGAGGGGGAAGGGGCTTTGGAACCGTGTCCGAGGGCTGGAGGAGGCTGCAGCTGCAACCTGTGGTCACGTGGGCCCGTTCATTAGGCTCATGTAATATTCACTGCACTGACTATTACATTAGGTTAAATAGCCGGAACCACAATCACCGGCCACAGCTGCAGCAGCAGGCAATCGTATATCTGCATCTTCACTGTTCCCCAAGCATCATTGGCATGGGGAACACTGAATATCCGCCGAGAAGAGCATTATACTCACTGTCTCTATCGCTCCCTCCTGAGTCCCACAGCACAGTTAGTGATTTCCTCCTGTCTGATGCCGTACGCTGTGATCAGTGTGTGGAGCGGGCACACAGTGCTAATGTCATCACTATGCGCGAGATCTAGGATTGTGTTGGGGGGGCAGGATGGAGTGGGGGGAGGGGCAGGATGGAGTGGGGGGAGGGGCAGGATGGAGTGGGGGGAGGGCAGGATGGAGCGAGGGAGGGGCAGGATGAAGCCGGAGGAGCAGGATGGTGGGGGGGCAGGGCAGAACGGTGGCGGAGGGGGGGGGGGGGGGGGCAGGATGGTGGTGGTGGGGGGATGCCCGGCACGATGGCAGGATGGGGGGTGGGGGGGGGCAGGATGGTGGCGAGGGGGGCAGGATGGTGGTGAGGGGGGCAGGATTGAGCCAGGGGAGCTGGATGGTAGCGGGGGGAGTCAGGATGGAGCCGGCGGGGCAGGATGGTGGCGGGGGGCAGGATGGAAGGATGGAGCCGGTGGGGCAGGGTGGTGCCGGCGGGGCAGGATGGATGCGGGGGGGCAGGATGGTGGCAGGGGGGGGGATCAGGATGGTGGCGGGGGGGGGCAGGATTGAGCAAGCGGGACAGGATGGATACGGGGGGGGGGGGGGGGGGGGGGGGCAGGATGGAGGCGCTTGTCCTGCTCCCTGCCCCCCCCGCTCCTCCCCCACTCCTCCACGGTGATGATAAAAATTAAAAAAAATCCTCAGTGAGGATACTTACCCATCCGCCGGCTCGCTCCACCTCTGTCTTGTAGCTCTCAAAACAGGACCTGTCGTTGCCTGGGAAACCGATCAGCTGATGGGTTTCCCAGGCAATGATAGGTCCTCATGCCCTGTAGAAGCTAGAAGACGGAGGTGGAGTGAGCCGGCGGACGGGTGAGTATCCTCACTGAGGATTTTTAAAATTTTTATTATCACCTTGGAGGAGCGGGAAGGGGGGCAGGAAGAGCGGGGGTGCTGCAGGGAGCGCGAGCAGGAGGAACGGGGGGCTGTGAGGAGAGCCGCCGCTGCGGCCACCGTCGGCCAGACCGTGTATCCCGGCAACAGCTGCAAATTGGCCGGGCTGCAAATTGGTGTGAAATTCGAAATTTGAATTCTTGTGCCTATTTGCATAGTCTGCGTCTGATTGGTGCCCGCGCGATTTCTGTGACCGACAGACGCCTTAGACAATGATATAGTAGGTTGTAAGACTGACAGTGGCATTATAAGACAAACCCCATTTAACATTAAAATATTTTTTTCCTCTTTTTCCTCTCTAAATTTGGGGGTGCATTTTATAATCAGGTGCATTATATAAAGTGAAAAATATGGTACATCATCTATTTTAAATGTTGATCATTTTCTTATCACTATTTTTATGAAAAAAATTACAAATCTTGCAGTTGTTACACTGGCCACTAGGCCAAATTCTAAACTCCTTATTCATGTTCTTTACAGCAGGCACATAACCATTAGCAGCAATAGACTGACTATGTATACTACTCCTGGATTTGTATAGAAATATTTTCTGGACATGCTGTATTCTGCGCAGGTAGAGGGAGGCAGTGAGCTGTGATATCATCTATTGTGAATGATGGATCCTGTGTTATCTACTGTATATAGAGGTGTTAGCAGTCATTATACAGGAGGAGGAGGTGAGCTGTAACATCATCTATTGTGAATGGTGGATCCTGTGTTATCTACTGTATATAGAGGTGTTATCAGTCATTGTACAGGAGGAGGTGAGCTGTGATATCACCTATTGTGAATGGTGGATCCTGTGTTATCTACTGTATATAGAGGTGTTATCAGTCATTGTACAGGAGGAGGTGGTTACCTGTGATATCACCTATTGTGAATGGTGGATCCTGTATATAGAGGTGTTATCAGTCATTATACAGGAGGAGAGCTGCGATATCACCTATTGTGAATAGTGGATCCTGTGTTATCTACTGTATATAGGTGTTATCAGTCATTGTACAGGAGGAGGTGGTTACCTATGATATCACCTATTGTGAATGGTGGATCCTGTGTTATCTACTGTATATAGAGGTGTTATCAGTCATTGCACAGGAGGAGGTGAGCTTTGATATCACCTATTGTGAATGGTGGATCCAGTGTTATCTACTGTATATAGAAGTGTCATCAGTCATTGTACAGGAGGAGGAGGTGAGCTGTGATATCACCTATTGTGAATGGTAGATCCTGTGTTATCTACTGTATATAGAGGTATTATCAGTCATTGTACAGGAGGAGGTGAGCTGTGATATCACCTATTGTGAATGATGGATCCTGTGTTATCTACTGTATATAGAGGTGTTACCAGTCATTGTACAGGAGGAGGTGAGCTGTGATATCATCTATTGTGAATGGTGGATCCTGTGTTATGTACTGTATATAGAAGTGTCATCAGTCATTGTACAGGAGGAGGTGAGCTGTGATATCACCTATTGTGAATGGTGGATCCTGTGTTATCTACTGTATATAGAGGTGTTATCAGTCATTGTACAGGAGGAGGAGGTGAGCTGTGATCACTTATTGTGAATGGTGGATCCTGTGTTATCTATTGTCTTCCCTACAGAAAATGAATTAAGTCTATTAGGCATAGAGGCAAGTGTAAAAATATACTTTACTATATGTAGTGATAAATGGAGAATTGTAAGAAATATGAAAAAAGAAAATTGATAAGAGTGCACAGTCCTGGACTCCACAAGCAATGAAGAAAGGTACGTGTAGACCAGCACTGACCAATCCAGTGGAATCCTGCATATAATAAAATAACTTTATTTAATCCATAAAAAAGCAGATGTAAGGCCCATAAGGCAAAGGTGCACATACACATTTCACATTACACAAGCACATGCACATTAATCACCTTTTTGTTGTTGTTGTATGTGCACCTTCCCCTTATGGGGCTTTGTCTGCTTTTTATGGATTAAAGTGCACATGCCACCTGTTGTGGGGTTGTAAACCCTGTACACCACCTATAACATGATGTAATTGGGGTTCCTGTAACCCCTTTCTATCCTTAGACGTGCCCCTGCATACCTCATAAAACGGCTTTTAATCTGTCTCATGCTGTATGCTAATTACATGATAAGGGTCATATACACTCAGGGGCGGATATCCCTGCAGCGGGGCGGTGTTGGCGTGGGGCGGGATGGGTTTTCCATGCAGAATGGCGGCGTTTATTGCAGTGTGCAGACCCCCATATGACCCTTAACGAGTAATCAGCATACAGCGCGAGACAGATTAAAAGTCGTCTTGGGAGGTATGCAGGGCTATGTCTGGGGCTATAAAGGGGTGCAGGAACCCTAATTACATCATGTTAATGGTGGTGAGGATGGATTTGAATTCCCAAAACTGGTGACAGGTTCACTTTAAATAGTGATTTTTTTAAATGCTGGATTGTGTTAGATTCTTCAGTGCTGGTCCACACCAACCTTCCTTCATAAATGAAGAATTCAATAAAAACAATTAAACTTAAATGATTTTTGTTTTGTTTTTTAATTTTTAACATAAATACCTGATTTAAACAAGAGGCCATTTTCTAAAGACACATTTGAGTAATGAGTGGCTCATGTACTTTGTTACCTGGCTAGTAGACTGAGTGACCGATGTCCGGGCTGCTGCTCCGCTGTGTCTCCAACATGGCAGACAATGATAACATGTTGCAGTTAATGAAGTAGCAGGAATGGGAGGGTCACCACTGAAACGTCTGGAATCTGAAGGTGAAAGCTGTACAAAGGCACAAGCCATGAGGACTATGTAAAAATTATCCCAATTCTTTGTCTCTGATGGTATTACTACTTCATACCAGACGCATGAACCCCACTGCCCCTGTCATACCAGACATGTGGATTCTACCGCCCCTGTCATACCAGACACGTGGACCCCACCGCCACAGCGGTCATACCAGACACGTGGACCCCACCGCCACAGCGGTCATACCAGACACGTGGACCCCACCACCACACCGGTCATACCAGACACGTGGACCCCACCGCCACACCGGTCATACCAGACACGTGGACCCCACCGCCACAGCGGTCATACCAGACACGTGGACCCCACCGCCACAGCGGTCATACCCGACACGTGGACCCCACGCCACAGCGGTCATACCCGACACGTGGACCCCACCGCCACAGCGGTCATACCAGACACGTGGACCCCACCGCCACAGCGGTCATACCAGACACGTGGACCCCACCGCCACAGCGGTCATACCAGACACGTGGACCCCACCGCCACAGCGGTCATACCAGACACGTGGACCCCTTGCTGCCCCTGTCATATTTTGGGTCTCATTGTTAGAGTTTTTGTTTTTTTTATCTGAAGATCTGATATGTTTAATAATCCAGAATATGTTAAAAACTGCTTGTTAAAGTATGATCCTCCACCGACACTACAGCTGGGAGATTGTGACCATACTGTAAAGACTGATTTAATATTGGGAGCCCTCAGGTCGAGGTGATGGGACATCAGTACCTCTGGTACCTGCAGATCCTTCAGACCTCATCTACAGATCACTTGTAATTAGTGTCTTTATGCATAGTCTGGAGAAACAGATGCTCCTGGTTTGTCTGACACCTCACGTCTAAAGGCCACTTCACACACACAGATATCTGAGTCCAATATCTGAACAGATCTCTGGTTGCAGTGAAATCATGGATACATTGCTCCATGTTGTACACAGCCACAAAATGGAGCAATGTATCCATGATTTCACTGCAACCAGAGATCTGTTCAGATATTGGACTCCGATATCTGTGTGTGTGACGTGGCCTTAAGGCTCCTGGGTATGGTGGAGGTTGTGGCCGGAGTCTAGATTCCAGATTCTGTGTCACTGCAGCTCGGACTCATCCTTGTATTTATAATTAGTCATTTGTTACAGCTGACCCTATAACACATCAGATTGGTGATTTCGCCTTCCACTTTCTGCTTTCCTGTGTAGACTGGGATAGATTCAGCAGGGAACTCTCATCATTGTATGATGGGGGGAATTTAAGGACAGAGATGGGGCTGTTTTTCATACTATGGCCACTTTTCTGTCCATTACCTGCTTGCCCTGTAATACAACACGTAACATACATGTTCTGATTGCACTAATGAGTCTTCTAGTTAACCCTTTCTCCATTTCCTCTAGGTAAAACGCACAAATCTAAAGAAACCAAACTCGGAGCGGACAGGACATGGCCTGAGAGTAAAGTTTAACCCTTTGGCTTTGCTGCTTGACGCGTCTCTAGAAGGGGAGTTCGACCTTGTTCAGAGGATTATATATGAAGTAGGGGCCACTTCCATTGTACAGACCTTACCATGACTGGTGCTAGATCTGACCATAGTCATGACAGTGGTAACCATCTCCGCCCTTTGTTTAGGTGGAAGATCCCAGCAAACCCAACGATGAAGGCATCACCCCTCTACATAACGCCGTGTGCGCCGGGCACCACCACATCGTCAAGTTCCTATTGGACTTTGGTGTGAATGTGAATGCGGCAGACAGTGACGGCTGGTGAGTGCGATAGCGATGAAGACGTCTTCTGTTAGTTCTTTTTTTTCTTAAAAAATGATCAAAGTATATTTACAAAGTAGGCTTGTGTCACAGCGTGATCATTGACACCGTGTGACAGCACAGTGTTTCCTGAAAACACCCGCATTCTTCATCATGATCACCAGAGGGAGCTCTCATCAGTCATGGCCTTCATATGACCTTGTGGCCTCATAAGTGCAGAAAGCGATCTGTGACCCTGTCAGTGCCTCATCTCTCTGCCATTTGTAAGGAAAACAATAAATGATCCTTCTTTAGAACATAACGTGCCATGATCCAAGGGTAAGCCAATGATGATGAGCTCTGTCGCTATTTCACCCACTTCCATATTTCCATATCTACATTATTGGAAACCTTTTTTTGCAATGAGCAGTACAGATGAGATTACTGTTCCACCCATGTTTGGAGGTGGTGTGATTGATGGGTATGGTGCACGCACCTCTCTAGGTTTGTGAAGTTGTAATGCCACTGGCACTGCTCATCTGCGATGTGGCCGTGTGCTGCTCCGGATCACCTCGTTTAAGGTTGTGTCTATTTTAGATTGTAGAGCAGAATTCAGCCCCGTGCCCACAGATCACTATCGTCATCCAGGGTGATCTTTTCCTCTTCTTTTTAGGACTCCTCTTCACTGCGCAGCGTCATGTAACAGCGTCCACCTATGCAAGATGCTGGTGGAGTGCGGGGCGGCCATCTTTGCGACCACAATCAGTGATATTGAGACGGCTGCAGACAAATGTGAAGAGATGGAAGAAGGATATATTCAGTGTTCTCAGTTCCTTTATGGTAATAGGACTTCTCTATTCTGTACATATGTTACCTTCATTTACTGATTCCAAAACGCTTACACTAAAGCTTAGGAGGGGGGGGGGGATACCAGTTTTCATATCGAAAAACAACAGTTAAAAGAATAATTTTTACTTTAATTTAGGAACATAAAATACAACATCTTAGCTAAACAATTTAGTAATCAACAAAATGTAAACATGTACTTGTGTACCAAGTAATTAAGCACAAAGCGCATATTGTATGGTGCTCAGTGCACATGAGCCATTATCACATTTTGGATTTGTTTTTCGGTCACTACATCGGAAACTGAGGAGTGAGGAAGTCACTGAAATAGATGATCACCTGTCTTCTGTATCTGCAGAAATATGATGACAATTAACTCTCTGGGGTCTGATGGACCTCACACAATTAATTAAAGGGAACATTTCACTGTGACGAAAGTTAGAATATAGCCAGAGACTAATGGAGTGTCACCTGTATCTCCCCAAACTGCTAGAGGTGATTGACAGGCTTCTCACTATGGGAGAGACCTCACCTCCGGTATCGCTATGAAGAGTCCGCCATGGGCAAAATACATTAACTGAAAGTGCGTAGGATCATCCTGGGCTCCCTGTGCCGGGGACTCGTCACTTTTCAGAATATTATAGTTAAAAATGAGTTTTATAAACAGACGACTCTTCAGTTTCCTACATGTGGATTCTGATGTTGCCTATTAATAGTGACCCTCCATTCTGTACACAGGAGTCCAGGAGAAGCTGGGTGTCATGAATAAAGGTCTGGTCTACGGCCTGTGGGACTATGAAGCACAGAACGCTGATGAACTTTCATTCCGAGAAGGTGACGCCATCACGATCCTAAGGCGCAAAGATGAAGTTGAGACGGACTGGTGGTGGGCACGCCTGAACGATAAGGAAGGATATGTGCCTAAGAACCTGTTGGGGGTAAGAATCTTTATAAAACATTTAGAATTTGTCCGATTTTACATGATTTACCATTGATGGCTTCATAATACATTTATAATTAGCAACTTCTGACATCAGAAACCCACATAACAAAGGCAGACAAAATATCTCTACAGTGCACACTGTCAAAATGAGCCGATTATACAGAACTAAATAGTGTTGAGGGACCCCCTTTTCTCTTCCCTTACTACCTCCTCTTTTTGTTTGTCCTGCTAGCTTGACAGCGGTACAAAATGTTTCTGTAATGTGATGGGAAAAAGACATTTTGTAAAGGCTAAACCTCTTCAGTATCTCCCATCATTTTTAAAGGTTTAGTGGTGGTAATGGCCATAAAAAGTGTGAGATGAAAATACTTCTTTACACTTTCATAAATATAAAGAGATGGGAATCCGGGCACAGACCTGTAGCGGTATGTAGCACACCTTCGGAGAGTGGTGTCCTGATCCAGCTGTCGCACAGCTGAGAAGCAAGATCCAACGGTAATTAAGAAGAAGCAGCACTCAACTGGGTAAAGTGCAGATGCAGTTTTATTTACAAATCCATAAAATCCACACACAGGGAGGGATGGGTGTGCAGGACGACTGTCTCAGTTTCACGCCCTTTGGTCGCTTCTATGGGTCCAACTTTGACCCGTAGAAGCGCCAAAGGGCGTGAAACTGACAGTCGTCCTGCACACCCATCCCTCCCTGTGTGTGGATTTTATGGATTTGTAAATAAAACTGCATCTGCACTTTACCCAGTTGAGTGCTGCTTCTTCTTAATTACCGTTGGATCTTCTTTACACTCTGCTCTCTGCCATTTAACTGTTTAAATGCCCCCAATGACTGTTTGTGTAAAGGCAGTGACAGAAGTAGGGTGAGTAACGGGAACACCAGCCCAATGCGTTTATCACTACCCTCACAAGCATTGTTATTAAGGGGTGATGATGGTGTCACTCACGTTCCTTTTATCACAGTCCCCTGATGACTTAGTTTCAGGGTAAGAGATGGTTGTTAAAAGCAGTGACTGTGATGGTGCCTGAAGATGAGGTTGGCTTTGGTACATGCCCACAGCACTGCTCCCTGATGACGTTCTGTTTGAGGAGGGGCAATAGCTGCTGCTGATGAGCGAGTGCCATCCCATCCTTCTGTGATTCTTGGCTGTGGAGTCTGTGTCCATTTTGGTGAAGTTTGATTCAGGGTAAGTGAGTTGGAGGTTTGGCTTCCCGACTCCACAGCCATGCCTGTGATGTCCCATTTAAGACGTTACTATCAAAATTTCACAGGAAGTAAAGTACAAAAACAAAATCACATATAGAAAATAACAGGCTACGCATATGTGTAGGAAATTTAAGTAAACTAATGATAAAACTGGCCTGGGCTTTATCGGTATCAGGCTATACCATTTTAAGATGCAAATTTTGATTTCTTTTGTCTCCCCATTCTGTATTTTGCAGCTGTACCCCCGTATAAAGCCCAGACAGAGGACTCTGGCTTGAGTTGTATAATAACCATCCTATCCTCACACTGGAAACTGCAGATCACGTGCTGGAAACATATAGTGCTTGGAAGATGACATTTCACATCCAGTGCATCTGGCTTTAAAAAATGGAGAGGTTAAGGTAACTTGTTGTATTATAAGCCTCCTCCCCATGTGGTTGAAGCCAAATGTTTGCAAACTGTACGCAGCGATGCCATAAGACGTCTGAAGGAACTGGTTCTCTGGCACTCCTGCAGATTTGCTGTCCTTCGGTACCACCGAGATGTTTCGGTGTAAATAAGAAGTTTAATTTCACGCGTTTCGCTCCTTCGGCCTGCTTTTCGCCAACGTTTTAGTGCCTGTGCATATAGTACCAGGTGGCTCCTTTACGACATGTGATGGGCACTGCACCTTGGACGGTTCACCACATTCGCTCACCTTTTGATCTTCATTTCCAGTTGGGGTCCTTTTATTTGCCAATCAAGAGTGCCCGGAAAATGAAAAAAATACTTGAGGATGTGGAGAAGGAAGGAACTGTATGTAGATGACTGAGGGCAGGAGAGAGGAAATGAAAGTGGGAAGTGCAGGTTATATGTTACAGAAGATGTAAGGGAAGTGTACGATGAGGAGGGGCTTGGACCACCATGTTTTCTATGTTATGGTGGGGTGGGGAGGGGGGGAGGCGGCAAAACACTATTTGCACTTTGATCCATTTCTGCATTAACGGATTCACCACTAGTCAGAGCTACATCTGTATACACTGTGGGCAGGTACCTGCTCGCGCCACTACAGTGGATTGTACAAGAGTGGGCGCCATGATTTTAGAAACAGGGTTTTACATTTTAGTCCTTAGATCACCAGACATCTAATTTTTCTAGATAATTCAAGTGGGGTAGTGACTTTAGGAGTGTGACTGCATTTGGGAGAGCACTGTACAAAAAGAAATTCATACGTTTGATGCAAAGCTTGGTCACTGCAAGTGAATTTATGGTGTCTAAGAAAAGTTATAGGGTTTATTTAGGTGAGAAAAACATGGCTGCTTGTTAACACATGATGTGTTAAGTATTGCTGCAAACCCAAACAATGGACAGGAGTGGAGCAGCCTGCTTTACTAATGTCATTCTGATCCCTTTAAAGCTGGGGCTGCTATAATGCAGTGAGTGGGGTTTGGGCGGCTCCAGGGAGACTCGACAAGCAAGATGGAATCACTTTGGTTTCATTCTGGCTGCATTCTCCTGCAACATTTGGCCGTGAAACCTGTTGCAATCTGGCCCCCAACCTAAAACTGTAGGTTGTGGATGTAGCTGCTATAGTGACTACAAGTTCCAGCATCGCTGGGATATTTGGGGTTACATTTGGAGAGCCAAAGAATAAACCCAAGGGCAAATGTCCCCTTGATTTATAAATATTGGACATTTCAAAAGCAGTCCAAAGATAGGCAGCAGAAGGTGCCACCATGGATATTACTATCTATGAAGCTTTAATGGATACCCAGGTCAGGACATGGCCCTCAAACAAGGGCTTTCCCGCGTGCACAGCTCTAACTCATGCAAAACTACAACTCCCAGCATGCTCGGATGTGTACTTTTGCATTCATTGGAGCTTTGCCGGTTGGAGAGCACCGTCTTAAACTGTGACAGTCAATGGATTAGGAGAGATTGCTGTGTGTGATTGCCATGTGAGTGCGTGGGATTTTTCTGGAAGGGATGCAATAAGCTATACACTGTATTGTGAAGTATATAAATATATAGAAGTGAATTTCACTGGAACTCTGTACTTTATGCTTTTATTACCAGAAGTATTTCCTTCAGTTCTCGCAGCTACGTGTCATTTCCATGATGTCCTCACATAATGCTGTGCTGAATATGCTCTTACCGATGTTTGCGTTCAGTGTATATATCGTGGTGATGGTGGAAAGGTTATATGTTTTATTTTATTTGCTACTACTGAAGTTTATTTCTGAAAAGATTTAGACAAAGTTCAGAAAGAAAAACTGTTGTAAATTATCAATAAAATGCTACAGCATGTTCAATGATAGTGTGTCTGCTTATTGTGGAGGATGGGGTGGCTCGTATACCTCAGTGTGTGGACAGGCCCCTGAGGGGGAACTTTATAAACAGAAAATTAGGGTTTGTGGACAAAAATGTGTCCTAGGCATGTGTTGGGTACAGGGGGGCCTTACTTGGTACTTTAACACAAAGCCCCCCACCCTATATAACAAAAGTATCTTTACGCCAAACACAACACTTTAATTTAAAGGAGGGGTTACCCCTTCCCAAAAAAGGTTCAAAGAAAAAGTTTGATCAAATCGGATTTGCAACAATCAGCAAATTCTTCCCAGTCTGCGATGCCATAGGTTTGTTGAATTGAGTGTGGCAGCATCATATATAATTCTATGCAGCTGTCAGGAGACGCGCAACCAGGCAGAGTATTGGTGACAGATTTGTATAGATGTTTGAAAGCACCGTGCTCGTAACCTTTCTTTTAATACACTATTCACTGCAGTAAATGGGGCATTTATCTCCTATATAAAATGATTCTGAAAATAAAAAGGTTGTCCACCACTGAGTTTGGAGGGACTGCAGTGCATGTATGGTTGGGAGCGTTGTAACAATGTCATTCTCAGATCTATGGGTAGTGCCCACTAATCTAGCTGTTGATAACCTAGTAACTACCTATCTACTTATCTTAAAGCATCTCTCCACCATCAGAATGAAAAAACACTACTCATTTGTAATGTAGGTAACATGGTGCCTCCCGCTGTCAGACCCCACTCCTCTTCCTCTCTTGGGTGGGATGTTCCAGCTGATGACCTCTATACTGTGTCCACTAGGGAAGCAAGAGGAACGCGATGTCAATGCCCATTCTCATGGTGAAGAGTTACGCTACAGTAATAATTACAGCAAAGAAAATTTAAAAAAACAACCCACTGGGATCAGCCATCAAAGAAAAACTCCACGATGTAACATTTGTTGTGCTCTTTATTAGGTAAACAGACCGTCCCTGTTAGGTTTTACAATGGCATCAATTCACTGTCCCTACAGAACCGCAAGCAATGTTAATATACAGCGATCACTTGGGTCGTTCTATAGTAACTGAATACAAGTGGACGTGTGAATAGATTGTTACACTGAGTCCAATTACCATGCTGGAGAAAGAGAGGTCCACAGCCGAGTATTAATGTAAAATAACGTCAAAATACAGAAGTACAAATCAGCATCGTATAAACTGTGTATTACAAGGTGCAGGACAATGCAGACACCCTGGAAATCCAGGACCAGTAGAAAAAGATTCAGCCTTTACACTAATGGGAAGAAAAGTCATAGATTCAATAATGGGATATTCTTGGAGGAGCTGAATAACTGCATATTATATACTGTGCTGGATAGGGCAATAGAAGTGTAATATATATGTGCACCCCATACTAATGATTGGTAACGTGTAAACCCCCCTTAAGAATCAGGTGAAAGGCCTCGGAGGGTACTTTCACATCAGTGGTTTTTTGAAATCGCGGCAGATGCGGTGAAAAAAACGCATCTGCCGCGATTAGCGCATAACCACTGCACTTGCGGCAAGCCCCATAGAATGTCTATGCAAGCTTGCGGCAGGTGCGGTATCGGCACTTGCGGCCGCAAAAAAAACCATGGCTGACTGTTTTTTTACGCAGCCGTAAGTGACGAAACTGCACTTGCTGCACACTTACCGCAAGCCCATAGACATTGCATGGGGCTTGCCGCAAGTGCAGCGGTTATGCGGTAATCGCGGCAAATGCTTTTTTTTTTTTCACCTAATCTGCCGCGATTTAAAAAAACTGCTGATGTGAAAGTACCCTAAGAGACAAGCTTGTCCGAGCGTCTGATTGTTACGAACATGGTAGTGCTTGTTAATCACCAGAAAATCTAAAGAAGCAGAGCTGCAGTGTAAAGCAGCAGAACAAAGGCCGGGTTACACATAACTATGTGCCAGTGACCTGACAAATGATCAGGATTGCTGGCACATCGCTATGTGATCGCTGGTGAGATGCCAGACAGGCAGATCTCACCAGGGACCAGCAACCCTGACATTATATTTTTTTTCCACCAACTATTCTTTCCATGATGTCAAGGTCCGCTACTGTATTCAGCGGGAGAACGCTGGTAACTAGGGTACACATCGGGTTACTAAGCACAGCACGTTGTCCATAGTAACCCGATGTGTACCTTGGTTACCAGGGAACACATCGGGTTAGAAATGAGTCACACATGCCGATGTCTGCTGCCCAGCACCAACAACCAGAAAAATGGTCCTGGCCATTCTGCAGCATGTCACACACTACGATATCGATGCATGTAACGGGGCCTTAAGTCTCTGTTTAGACAGAAGGTGAATTTGTGACTACCTTAAATAGGTAATTTTATGATGCGTTCCAATTTATTCCTTATCTTAACTTTCCTACTCACCATAATAATAATATTATAATAATAATATTAGTCTAACTTTGTATTGGGCACACTGACATTAGCAGCAATGGCCTAAATAAAACACTGACCTCTGCTCAGATTCTGCATCCGTACAATCAGAAAGGTCTTTGTGAAGGGAGGAGGAGAAGGGTGAGGTAACATCTCCTATAGTGAATCCTGTGTGTTATCTACTGTATACAGAGGTGTTATCAGTCATTATACAGGAGGAGGTGAGCTGTGATATCATCTATTGTGAATGGTGGATTCTGCGTTTACTGTTTATGGAGGTGTTATCACAGCTCACCTCCTCCTGTACAATGACTGATGTCATCTATTGTGAATTGTGGATCCTTTGTTATCAGACACTGTACAATGGGTGATTTCACAGATCATCTCCTCCAGAATAACCTTTACCCTGATGACGATAACTAGATTACTCTTCCATATACTCAAACTGTGGCAAAGTTGATCTATGATAGCAACTCCTGCTCATGTGCCTAATAGGGATCTAAAGTCTGGTGACAAGCGTGAAAGTGACAAGATTTCTGATGTTTTAATTTTTCAGATCACTATGAAGAAAAAAAAAAAATTAAATGCTTAAAACATAAATTCTACACAAAAACCTAGCTTAAAGGGAATGTGTCATCAGAAAACTGCAATCCAGAATTCTAATCTGCAGTAACTGAAAGGTTGGTGTGGTTAGAGCCACGGCACTTTTGCATAGCAAAACTGCTGCAATTTTTTTGTGTGACTAAAGTCTTTGAGAACTCACCCTACACGCATCTATGTCTGTTCACTTGAGTCACTACACCAGTTGTAGTTAGCCAGCCCCTGCCTCCACACATCACTGAACACAGGGAGGCACTCTACTGTATGGAAGTGGAGAGGCCAAGCACTGAGATCTAGCAATCAGGACACCTTTGATAATTAGAAAGGTACAACTTAATCCATATAATTTTTTCCTGACGTGGAGAAGATCTTTACTTATTCTTGGTGACAGTCAGATCTGGCCACCAATACAGCTCTTAACACTCTCCCAGCTTCATGAACAGACCTGGAATACATCATAATATAGGATGCAATATTTGCCTATATGAGTGGGGATTTGACGTCTACTGACCTCATGACTAAAACGCATGTGACCACTGCAGCCAAGCACTGAGCTCAGCGACTTGTGCTATCTACATCAGTAGAGCTACTGAGCTAGCCAATTGGCTGCATCCAAATCTTGGTGGGGAGCAGGGCTGGCCCTGGAAGGGTGAGAATTATGCAGTTATTTGGCTCCACTTTTGTGAAAATTGAAATCCCCTTTAAGAATATGGTCCCATGAAGTTCCCCTCTTTGTAAAATTTCCTTATGCTTTAAAGTGTTACTCATTGAGGCAAGTAGTAATGCATGCACATGAAAAAATGGCTGCCCCCACTGTATAAACCAATCATACATCTGTACAGCCAGTGCTGCCCTCTAGTGGTGAGCCTTATAAGTGTCAGCAACAGGTAAGTCCTGGTCACGTCACCAGAAGAGGCTCAGAAAACTGGCAACTTGCAACCCTGCTCCAGACATCCCCACATGATTCACATCTGTTGTATTGCCCAGAAGGTTAGTGCTTTTGTAGAAAAGAGAAATAGAACCTGAGATCTAGTGTAGAAAGTCTTCATTCTTCCGCAGAGACATCAGAGGCTCATACAACATGTGGCAAAAAATGGCTACCGGAACAAAAAGTGCTGGAAAAACATGGCAGAGCAGTGAGGGTTAGCAGACATCTCCAGCCCTGCCTGTGAACGGACTGTCTGAAGCATTACTATGTATACATATTGCACGGTTACGGTGAGGAACTCTCAATCTGAGAAGTCCAAAAATTATAACTGGAGTCTTACATCGGGTGCGGAAAGTGGAGCAAGAAGATGGCATCGAGAAATAAGGATTACAAACACGACTCTGCACTGCGCATCCTTCCGCCTTTAATCACTGGTCCCGAGATTCATACAAAAGCTTGGCAGCCTGGGGAGAGAAAAAGGGAAAGATGTAGCGAGCAGAGCTGCAATACCCTGTGACAATGTTATTTCTGGTGATCCATGGGATTACAGGTAAGCACTGATGCTGACAAAACTGCATCTAAAGGGGTAGTTGGCTCAGTTTGCTCGTTTCACCTATAAAAGTAGATAACACTCCACACAACGCGTTTGCCTAACGTTTTCTGATTATTCCGTGTATACAGACGGCTCCTGTGCAAATCTAAGTATCTCCATGGGTAATGAAAGCCTGTGCACACTTTTATCCTGCAGTTCCCCATCACCCCATGTAACTCATTGAGCAGGGAGGTGGCAAAACAAAAGATGTAACAAGCCTGGGGTCCAACTCTAGCCTAACCATGGAGACACACCGGGCTGCACGGGAGCTGTGACCATGAAGCTGGAGAAGGTTTTTACTTTCTTATTGGGTGCAAATGTGGAGACTTCACATAAAACCCCATGTACACTGCAAATCCATATGCATCATGAAGCAATGAAATCACTTGCTGGATGGGTGCAATACCCCCCTATCATTTACTGGTGGTGGGAGACAGCATCCAAAATGTCACTTCTCAATAACACCACCACTGCTTTAGAGGAGATGGGTTATATCGCAACTAATTTACTTCAATGACGCTGCAATGCCACAACCGATACATGACCCACAGACGAAGGAGGAGTCCTGTCTAGAGTAAAGCAGCCTCGCTACTCTAGTATTGGACTATCGCTTAGATTTGTGTTTCATAATCCATGTAAATTCACCTGTGACCTAATAACAAAGTCCAATAGTGTCTAGTGGAAATCACCTTTGGCTCTGAGATAATCTTCCACACCAATTACTTTGTGTGTCAAAAATCTATAGTGTCACTGACCTCCGCCACAGCTTGGCCTGCATGGGCAGTAAATTATGTGGGCAAATACTTCGTCCTCCTGCACAAGCCACAGCCCGAGCAGACAGGCGGAACGAGATCTCAGCCTGGGAGGGTGACCCTAATCTACAATACTGCCGTCTACTCCCATCAGACATGTCCAGTACCTTGTGCATTGCAGCCAGCCACGATGCCGCCACCTTTTTGTTGTTAATCAAGTCTTCGCTTGTTGTAAACTTCATCTGTAATAGTTCATCAGAGCCTTGAGGTTTATACTGGATCAGCATCCCGGTTGCCCGACTGTTCCCCCTGTGTGTTTCAAGCAGAGGTAAAAAAAAATGAAAATCATGTTTGATTTTATTCTACCTTGGGTGTAAAATTCGAGGGATGGAGGTCAAGGCTTTGTTCACACAGATGACTGTGGAGTCCAGATTTAATTCCAAAATTCAGGGAAATTTATCAATAATGTAAAATGCATTAATCAACAGGATACCAGAGGTTTAACAGAGAACCGAACCTGCAGATGATCTGTGTGAGAGCCTAAGCCGGGGCCAGATAATGGCTCCAGGGTAGTGCGACGCTCACATCCAGGGAAAATGCTCACTAGGCCTAATACTAGACTCACACTTCCTTCTCTGTGCAGTTAACTTTTCAGCAGCCTCAATATCAGCACAGGTATAAATACAAATTAAAGCAGTGTTAGCAATATACAGTAAAGGCCGGGATCCACCATTTATAATGGCCAATGTCACAGCTCACCTCTCCTGTGTGATGACTGATAACACCTCTATATACAGTACTTACACAGGATCCACCGTTCAAAATCTGTAATATCACAGCTCACCTCCTCCTGTACAATAAAATAACCAATTGTGAATAGAGGCTCCTGTGTTATGTCACAGATGACCACCTCCCTTTCTCCATGCTCATTCTGCGGTGTCTGGGGTTAATAGCATCCATCTATTGCTGCTTATGTCTATGTAAAGAAGTGGAAACAGGAGTCTAATATTTGGCCGGAGGAAACATTTAAAAAGAACTTGTCAACACGTTTTTTGACCCCTAATTTATGACTACCTGTCCCTGCCTTTAATGGCATCCAATTTGTGTAGGATCCAATTCTGATCCGACATGATCTGCGCCAATTAACATGGGGGCCTATGGAGCGTGGGTCCGAGAAAAGACAGGATCGTTTCTCGGACCCGATTTTAGTGTACTGAGCATGCTCAGTACACTAAAACTGCTCTGTACCATCTAATTTTACTTCCACAATATATGTATATACATTGCGGAAGTGAAATTAAGTAAAAGCAAGGGTTAAAAATACATTTGTATTCTCACCTTTCCAGCGATCCCCCGACACCTCCATCAAGCTCCCGATGGTTACAAACCCTTGCAAGATGGGGTTACCCGATCAACTGATCGGGTCACATGACCGGTAACTGCGGTCATGTGGCCAATGACGCTCATAAGGTAGCCCCACCTTGCCAGGTCCTGTAACCATCGGGAGCTTGATGGAGGCGTTGGGGGATCGCTGGAAAGGGGAGCATACAAATTTTTTATTTTTAACCCTTGCTTTTACTTAATTTCACTTCTGCAATGTACATATTCATTGCAGAAGTGAAAGTGCCCCGCTTGCCTCCTGTTTCTGTGTCTGGACCCGTGAAAATCACGGCCCCGGGCACAGAAATAGCACCAGGAAACACTCCTCCGATGCCTTTTCTGTCCGTGAGGTCCTGCAAAAAGTAGGATCCCACGGACAGGGGGGGGGGGGGGGTTAGGCTGGGTTTCACATTGCAAATAAGTCACAAATTAAATTTTTTACAGCCAGTATAGGACAGTTTTAGCTCAATCAGGGAAGGTGCAGGGACAGGTAGTGATAAGTCAGGGGGCAAACACGAGCTGACAGGTTCCCTTTAAGGCTTTTTTTTTTTTGTTTAGCATTAGTTAATATATATAGTTGTACAAAAAATTGCAAAACATACATTTACAACAAAATTCAACATAAAAATCTGATTAACCAATAGGTAATTTTTTGCAGACACAATTCCGTTCGCTTTTCCCGATGATTCGGGCAGAGCGGCTGCACACATCAGTGTAATCCAGTAATCTGATTATAAAGGTTTATTACACATCACATTTGCATGATTGTGGATACTCCCAGTGCTGAAGAAGATGGGCTGCTCTTACATGCTACAGTTTTTAAGGTGGAGAGAAAAACAAACAGACTGAAGACCGAGCCTCAGAAACCCATGTTAATATATAGCTGTGACTGCACTCATCTGCTGTATGCACCCGTGAGCTTTGGAGGAACCACTAGACCAAGGCTCTCAAACACACGGCCTGCGAGTGGCTCTGAGGCTGCTTTGTGCAACCTTCCGGCACCGTAGATGCCTTAACGATTGCGGCCTTGTCCGGAGATCCGTCGTCATACACACTTGATATGTATTTCTGGCGCAGCTAGGGACAAGCTCTGCTCACCTATATCAATGGCAGCTGTCAGCCAATCAAAGGCCAACAGCTGACGCTGGCGTATGACGTCACTTGCTGGCATTGGTATAGCGGAGTTAAGAGTTTGTCTCTGCGTGGTGCCGGCAATACCTATCAAGAAAAGGAAGCGGGATGGCGACATTACCACAACAAAGAGAAGCGGGATGGCGACATTACCACAACAAAGAGAAGCGGGATGGCGACATTACCACAACAAAGGGAAGCGGGATGGAGACATTACCACAACAAAGGGAAGCGGGATGGCGACATTACCACAACAAAGGGAAGCGGGATGGCGACATTACCACAACAAAGAGAAGCGGGATGGCGACATTACCACAACAAAGAGAAGCGGGATGGCGACATTACCACAACAAAGGGAAGCGGGATGGCGACATTACCACAATAAAGGGAAGCGGGATGGCGACATTACCACAACAAAGGGAAGCGGGATGGCGACATTACCACAACAAAGGGAAGCGGGATGGCGACATTACCGCAACAAAAGGGAAGCAGGATGGCGACATTACCACAACAAAAGGGAAGCGGGATGGCAACATTACCACAACAAAAGGGAAGCAGGATGGCGACATTACTACAAGAGAAGAGGGCCAGGATGGGGACTGAAAAGGCAAATCCCCAGCAGCTTATCCCTGCCCCTGTTCCTCTAGACTGACAGGTCTCTCCCCATATTTATCGATATGGCGAGAGAGTCTGGCCAGCCTAAGGGCTGATAGAAGCAGCTGGGTACTGGCTTTTTTGGACTACTACTCTGAAACATACTGTCCTTGGCCAGCATTTTTCTGAAATGCCGCAGTGTGGCGTAGCCTTTATGGCTTGGACAGTCTTGCGCTATCCGGCAGTATTCACATTGTCTATGACATCGCAACCTTCTCGTGACAGTGGGAGTATCCACTAAGAGACTTTTATAATGCAATGAACTTTAATCCCCCCTCACCCGTCCTAAAAAAAGCAATGCAAGTCAGGCCCCTTTCATTAATAAAACCGGGAAATTTAAAGGGTAGGTTTTTTTTAAGGCGTAAATTGATTTGGTTTAAAAAAAAAATAAAAAAAGGTTTTGTAAAAACATGGGCACGGGGTAGGGGTAAAAAAATCCTGTGCTCCCCTTAATCACGCAGGGGTCTCCACAGGCTGGTGTATGTAGAATTTTTTTTCAATAAGCAGGTGAAGCGGTGGAAAGAAAGTTATTAAAAAGGCTGAGCATGGGAATATTAATAAAAAAACAGAAGTGAGAAGTATCAGAATGAAAGATGGCAGAAGGTAAACATAAAGAACGTTAAATAATGAATGGGCCCCAAAATGTGACTGGTGTAAAAAAAGGCAGTGCAAACCACATAGTTTTCTAATGTTTTTGAGGATTAGGTAATTTGGACCCCACCAGGGATTGAGGGTTGCAAAAAGTTTAAAATGGGTTGCCCTTTTTATTTGTTTTTTTTAAAAAACCGCTATTTTTTTTAAAAGCCCCGGGGATTGGACATTCTCATTCAATTTAGGAGGTAGGTAACCCTGTAAGAGTTTTTATACAAATTTTTAAAAGTGATGTTAAACATGGCCGGTTTTTCAGACACGCACGCCCGTGATTGTTTTAGTAAATTGCAAAAACTGCATTATTAAAATGAGGCGGAGTTAATTTTAAAAAACCCCTTGATAGAGTTGGGTGGCGTGATTTAGGCCCCTGTGCACATGGTGCTTTTTTGATGGTTTTTAGTGAGTTGTCAAAATCTGACCCTTCCCTTAGCGCAAAGTCAAGAAATTCTTTTTGTGAATGTTGCTTTTTTCCCCCTTGAGTTTGGGGTGAGTGATAAATCTGCAGCATGTCAATTCGTGCAGCTTTTTTCCACCCAAAGGCATGAAAAAAACAGGGAAAAAAAAAAGGGGAAAAATTCTGCACCAAATCAAATGTGCGCACATCCCCTTAAAAAAAAGCCCCATTTTTCATAAACCCTTACGAAAACCCCTTTAAGTAAAGGGGTTTTTATCTAATGAATTATTTTTTTAAAAAAGGGTTTTATGGTAGAAGTGTTCTTATGGCCCCGTCCAAGCCTTGGGGGGGAGCGGTGACTGTACAAATTTCACCCCCTTCACCCTATAAAAAGTAAAAAAAAAAAAAAAATCAGATTGCGTCCACTTAGGGCAGTGCAAAAAGGGGTCATTGAATAATTCCCCTGAAATAGTTGATCCCCCGAAAGCAATATCCCATAGGTGCGGGGTTTGGGAATTTTTATATAGATGATTATTTTCATTATGTCTGGTTTTGATGGAATTGTGAAGTTTAAACCCCTGATTGACATGTCTGTATTGGTGATGATAAGAAAATGATCCTCACATAAAATCTACTGTTGCTGATGGAGCAGGACAGTGTTCCCTCCAGGAGTAACCCCCTCGGTGAGTATTGAATGTAAAATTGAGAATTTCAATTTCATAATGGTTTTCCCCCAATCCGAAACAGATATCTGCAAAAGTAAAAAAAATATAATATATACCGAAAAAAAATATGTATCGTATAGTTAAACCCCGGCCCCCAAAATTAAATATTTGTATTTCCCCGTGAATATGGAAAACGGGTTGTGCTGATTTTGGTGGAGGTCTGTGTCACGATGTTATAAGTGTGTTTTGGCCTCCAATGGCTTTTCTAAAAATTTTTCCCCGGACGCAGTGACGTAGATGTACGGTGACGGAAAAAACCCCTTTACTGTAAACAAATAAACCCCCAATTAAGGGGTTGCCTACTTGCCGGGTTTTGTTGACACGTTAAATAATATAAAATTCTATTAAAGTGCCTTCTGCATAAGTAGGGGGTGAGGTCTGCCCCTGAGTGAGCTGACGTACCGAGCACAATGATATATCAGAGGAGTGCTCACCACCCCGCAACGGAAAAAGGGGGGGGAGCGGGGCTGCCCCCTTAATGACTTTTTTCTGTGACTAGAACAAAGGGGGATGTGGGCTGAAGTAAGGAGTCTTCGATTGTCGGTCCCTTAAGGAGACATATAAAGCACCTCAAGGACTTTTTAATGTACATTTTGACCCCTTAGGGATGCCATAGCCCAGTAGTCGGGGTAAAATTGAACAATTTTTGTTTTTTTGTATTTATTTCATTATTTAGAAAAATTTAAATCGTTTTATTTTTTTCCTTGGGGGGGAAAAAGGTATTTTTCCCCTTTGTTGGACGAGCAATGCTGTTTCGATTTTGATATCCTGGGTGTTTAAAGGGGTTTTGGGTCCCCATAACAGAGGGAAAAAAAATCAGGGGAAAAAAGTTAGTTTTTTTAAAATGATGATGTAAAATTTAAAATCTTTTTTTTTCTTGGATATACAAGATAACACATTATAAAAAAATACAAGACAACTTAAAACCCGTTGGAAAAAATGTCGGGGCGCAGCAGTCACATGACCCTACACTGGCGATCAAAAAAGGGGGAAAGACCCCCTTTTTCCCCTCAATTCCAAATACACTAATTTTGTTGCCCCTTACTAAAGTTTTTTGTTTTTTTTTTTTTAAAAATTAAAAAATTTTTGTTAAATGAAAAAAACGGAACATGTAAAAAGACAAAAGGTCGTGGGTGGCGCCAAATTTTTTTTTAAGCCCCCAAATGTCCCCTTAAAAAACCCGGAGGTTTCTACTAAATTTCTGGGTTATAAATAACCCCTTTCCTGGATAACTGGTGCTGGTGCAATGATCATGCTACAAAAAACAACAACACCCCGAGGCCTTTTTTTTGGCATTCATATTGGTTTCTGGCTGAGCGTGGAATGCCCCCCCCCTTTCCCAAAGGAAGGCTATTTTCCCCGTGAGGCCCTTATGTCGGGGGGGAGGTTGCAGGCGGCCGGAAAACGGGGTGCGTGAATACGCCCTTTCAAGGAAATAAGAGATTGCCCGATTTTTTTTGCATAATTTTCCCCCTTTTAAAGTGGCACCCCCAGTTATGGGGGTTTCCTTTTTAAAAACCACTCTTTTTGTGAAAAGAGGAAAATTTCCCCCCACTGGCCGGGGGGCCCGAAAAATAGTTTGGGAGAGGCACTTTCTTATGCAGATTTGTCGCAGAAGTTTCCCCCTTCGGAGTGATGCTATGAGAAAAAAAAAAAAAAAATCAGAACACATTTGGTTTTAGGTGTCGTGTGTGGTGGGCCCCTTAACAGCCAAAAATGAGAAATTTGCGTATGTAAAATAAATTAGGAAAAATTTTCCCGGGGTTTGTGAACATGCCCTCCCCCATCCCCCTTATAAAAGTGTGGGCCCCTTTCTTCGTTTGGTTGGTTCCCTGTAGTTTTGGGGTTTTGGCCCCCCGCGAGCTGTGCATTTTGAGCAAAAACCTTTCGAATTGTGAGATGGAAAACAATGTGGTTGGCGGTAAAAAAATTGTGTATTTCCCCTAACATTTACTTTGTGTTACTAAGTGGGTGGGGGGGCCTGGCCCCCAAAATTAAATGAGAAATTTTTCAAATGACATTATGGGGTCTTTTTTGTGCAATGTGGGGGCCCTTTAAATTTAGAGAATGTAGCAAAAATTTTTTAAAAAGTGTTGGGGGCCCCCAAAAATGGAATTTAAAATATCTTTTTGTTTTAATTTTCCAAAATAAAAAAGAAAACCCCTTTTAAGTAAAAAAAAAGTATGTTACAATTTCTATTAAAAGCCCTCTCCACGTGAAATCAAAGAGTTTTAAAAATTCTATTGTGTATTGATTTTTCCCCCTGGTTTTAAGGCCACCACTGCAGTCTTAGGGGGAAAAGTGGTTTTAAGGAAGTAGCATCAAGTTTTTTTAAAAACCTTGAAGTGGCCAGGTAAAGGGTTGGATGTGACAGTTTGGAGAGCGTGTCCCACCCCATTTTAGGGTCAAAATAGAGTGCAGCCCGGAACAGGTGGCTGGGCAGCTTTTAAGTCCTTTTTGTTGTTTACATTGTAGGGAACCCCCCTTTTAAATATCCGTCCCCTGAAGTGAATGGACCTAAGGGAAGGGGGTGCGATCAATCATGTTTTTTTTCAGTTAAGGAAATCGGGAAAAACCTGAACTTTTGATTTAGATTTACTGTCTGAGTTTTTAAAACCGCAAATTTTGACGTTTTTTTTTTTAAAAAAAATGCATTGGCCAAAAAACAGATTATATTGGAGTTGGGGGACATGTTCAGTGGTTTTTACCGCGATCCGGCAAATCCGCTCAGAAAAAAATCAAGCTGACTGGGGTTTTAAACAACCCAAGGTGGCCCAGATAAAAAAAAAAGTGCCCCGCAATGTAAAGTGCGGGAGCATTAGGGTTGTGAGCGATGGAAAAAACACATTAAAAGAAGATAAAGATTCAAAAAGCCTTTACATTTCAAGTCAGCAACCCCCTTTAAAAAAAATATTTTTCCCCTTCCCCTCTTTGCCCAAACCCCCCGGGCATTTTTTCAACACATTTAATCCCTCCCCGCCCCCTGACCCCCCTATTTCATATTCTGAAAGACTTTGAACACACTTAGCCAACAGATCGTAGATAGTAGTCTTCGTACCGAATATAAACCCTATGTTTAAGACCTTCCCCCCTCCCCCAAAAAGAGAACTTACAATTGCCCCCCAGTCACATAAATGTGCTGGCCCCCCATCCCCCCAACCCCCCCCCAACCCCCACCCGTTTCCCCCAAACCCCCAAACCCCCTTCTTCAACCCATCACAACCCCCGTATTTCGTTCCATTTTAAACAGCAAAATTTTAATTTTTTTAAAGAATCGCCCCTTTTTTTAATTAGCCCCCGGCCCATATGCCCCTCGGATCTTCCTATTTTCCCCAACCCCTTTTGGGGCGTCCCACTGCCAATTACCCCCCCCCCCCATCCCCCTCCTGTTGGGGCCCCCTCAAGGCTCTGTCCTGGGCCCCCTTTTTTCCCCATCTATAAGGGCTAGGACAATTTATAAAGCCATGGTTCCCAGTAACATTTTGTGAGAACTAGATCTACCCTTTGGCCCAGAGAGTCACCCTTTGCCCCAAAAAGGGGAGTGTCTATCGCCTAACTTTCCTTCGCTTTTAAACAAAAACGAAAAACAAAAAAAAAAACCCTTTTTTCTATCTAACCCCATTTTAAGATTTTTATCTTAAATAAATGATATCAATTGCCCGTCCCCCAAAATCCGTATGGAGAATTTTTTGCTTATTTTTTATCACACATTTAACCCGTCCCCCTCCCCAATCCAAAAACATTTAGAATTCGTCCTTTAAACCCCCTTAAAAAATATAGTGATCCCCCCCATTTTTCCCTTTTCGATATGCAATTTTTTTGGGCCCCCCTGAAAACCCTTGATCTCCAATCTGCCCCTTAAATTTTGCTGCCGATAATGCACTTTCTGGTGTCCTCACGGGCCCCCAACCCCCGGTTTTCAAATTTTTGCTTTTGGGAATTAAAAGCATCTAAATTGTTCCCCCCTACATTCCCAACTAACCCCGATATATCAATGTAATCTTGCCCCCGAAGACCCTTTTTTTCTAATTGTACATTCCTCATCTAAGTGCAAGATTTCCCCCGCATCCCCCCTTGGAATTTGCACCCAAAAACATCGATGCCCCCAACAAATTCAAGCAGAGTAAAACCCCCTTTTAAGAACGTTAAGCTGTTTGTCCGGTACGCTCCCCCACCACCCAGCGACAAAAATACTTCCCCCTCCCCCTTGCCCTGTAGTTTAAAACCGAAAAGGGGGGCCCCCCCCCCCTTGCATCAGTTTTCACGGTTTTTTTTTTTATTGATTTTTTAAATTGGTTGTATGTTTCCTTTTTGTACAGACAGGAATCAACGGTGCTCAATAAATAAAAAATATGGAACTCTAAAGAACAGTCTTCCAAATTTGCGAACCCCGTTTTGCAAAAATCCCCAAATTTTTGCCTTGTTTTCAAAAACAGAGCGAAGAACTAAGGGGTTTCACATTTTTTTTTTTGCAATCATTTTATAAATTTTAAATGGAAGGGGCCCGATCCCTTTTTTTACAAAACCGTTTGTCGGGGGTATTTTTATGCCTTAAAAAGGGGAAACCCGTCCCCCCCAAGGGGCCCATGAAGGTAAAAGCCCTTAGAGACTAAGGCTGATTTGGAAAGGTGGTTTGTGTGTAATGTCCCCCGGGACACTGAAATATAAATTTTTTTAAATTTTTGGTATATGTATTTGGAAGGTGGGTGGTTTTTATGAGCTTTAAAGGCTTTGTCATATTCCCCTTGGGGCGGGCCACCCCTTCCTAGCCCCTTTCGTCCCTGGACTACGCGTGCAATATGTTAGGCAGACAGGTGGCTGCCGAAATGAGGTAATGTTCCTCACATCCCCCTGAGTAAGGGGGGCCCCCGAGATTGGCCCGAGTTGTTAGATGAATTATATTGGGGGGGGGGGCCGTTACGCGGCGGTGTGGGGAGATATGACTTTGTTGGGCACCTTGTGACCCTGAGCGACTGCCCCGGAGGCGAGGGGAGTAAGGGGGGAAGAGGGGGCCCCAGAAAAAAGAGGGGGACTGATGGAAGGGGCAGGCGATTGAGGTCAGTAAAAAAACACCCCCTTTCGAAGGGGTTTGGAGCAAGGAGCCAAATTTATAAAACTCTTTTTTTTTTGGGCCCCCGGGGGGTATTACACATAAGAGCCCCTTAAGAATGCAGCTAAGTGCTGCTGTGGTGGGTTTTCCCTTTTGGCGGGGGGGTAGGAGGGGGGGGTGAGGGGACCGGTTCCTTTAAAAAAGCAAATTTAGTTTTGGGCGGGGGTGAAAAATAGCAAGCAAACGAGGTACAGTCGGTGAATATACGTCATAAATTTAAAAAGGAAGTATGGAAAATAATCGTTGCTTCCATGACAACGGATCGTTTTGGTGGACTGAGCATGTTCAAAAGCAAATACAGTTCTCCCCCCCTATTTGGTGACGGGGTGGCCTTTAAAAAAAAAAAAACCCTTTTGTGGAATCTGTTTTCAGACCCCTGGGTGTCCTGTGTATCCCCCGGGAAGAAAACAGAGAAAAATGTGTAGGTAAAACTACCCCTTTTCTTTAGGTCATTTTTGGTCCCCGGTTTTTGACAGCCACAAATCTAGAAAAATGACGGTGAACTCCCCCTTTTGGGGAAAGCGTAACAAGGACCCCTTAATTGTGGTTCTTTAGGCCCCAAAGATGCAGGGCGACCCAGGCTCCACTAGGCACATTGAGGCTGTTAGGAGCAGCCCCCAGTCCTACTTGTGCTCACAATGACAAGGGGGGATCTCCCCCTGTGAGCAAGTGAGAAAGTGTATTGGATGGTGTTACACACCGGTTTTTCTTCCTTGTTATTTAAAATCGGAAAATTTTGGGGTCACAAGAAAAAACCGGGGGGAAGGAAGGAAGGAAATTCAGTTAATTTTCCCCTTAGAATCTGAGAATTAACACCCCAAATGATTATTTTAAGGAAAGCAGCCCCCCTCCCCCCCCCCCCCCCCCCAATCCTCATATAAAAAAATAGAGAGGAGTTCCTGATCCTTTAGGAAAATTTACCAACCCCCCCTGTCTCCCCGGGTTTTAAAATGTAAAGCTCTGAAAAGGGTGTAGATAGCGGGGCCCGAGGGCGGGGTTATCCCCGCCGGTCTACCTATAATCTGTTTAGTGTGATTTTGTCCCCCGTGAACCTATGTATCAGTTCTGCAGCCCCAAAATGGACAGGGGGGGTAGTGGGAGCCTCCCCCATCCGGTCCAGTGTAAGAGAATTTTCCCTCAGGTTTTTTTGAATGCACAGTTCCCCGGAATTTCAGCATCTGCCCCTAAGGGGGATTTTGGTCCAGCGGCAAGCCCCCCTTTTTTTCTTATGGGGCTTGCAGGGGTAGGTGCGGTTTTGCGGATCAGCAAATGGCCTTGCGGGGCACAAAAAAAACCCAAAAGTTTTTTTTCCCCCGGGTTTCCCCAAGCCGGTCAAAAAAGACCCACTTGCTGCCCCCCCCTAAGGCCCCAAATGGGGGCTTGCCGCAGGTGTTTCCGAAAAAGACCCTTAGGAGGTATGATAAAAAAGCCCCGGCCTGCCAACGGAAAAAAAATGTGTGGAAGGACCCCCAAAAAAATAGAGGGTGTTTATTACCCCCATCTGGCCTGACTGAAATGAGATTGCTGTCAGTTTTCAGAGTTCTGATATAGAGGTAAAAAAGCAAAATCACATGGAGTGGCTGCATGTATCCCCGGGAAATAGCGAATCACATCGGAGCTCGGCTGTGTATCCCCGGGAAATAGCGCAATCAATGGAGGTGGTGATGTATCCGGGAAATAGGCAATCACATGGGGTGGCATATGTATCCCGGGAAAAAAGTTACAACCACCCCTAAAATCATTTAGGGCCCCCTTTACATCAGGTTTTTGTAATTCGCGGGAAAACGGTGAAAAAAAAAGCTCGCCCGTTTTTGCATAACTTCCACTTGGGAAGGGGTTTGGGTTTTTCCCCAAAGGGTATAGGGGGTTGCGGGATGCGGCAAGTGGGTTTTGCACTTGGGCAGGGCGGCGCGAAAAAAAACCGCGGTAAACGCGGTTTTTTTCGCTGCCGCACCTGCCGCAAGTGCACAACCGCACTTGCGTATCTGCGCAAGTCCCCCTATACTTCCTAAGGGAAAAAACCGCAACCGTGCCGCAAGTGGAACGGTTATGCGGCAATGCGGTTTTTTCACCGCATCTGCCGCGAATTACGAAAAACGCTGATGTGAAAGGGCCCTTAGGGTAACCTTCACACACGGCAATATTGCTTGCAATTTCATGGTTGCAGTGAAATCATGGACATATTACTCCATTTGTACACGGCAAAATATAGAACAATGTGCCCATGATTTCACTGCAACCAGCAAATTGCAGTGAAATTGCCTAGCAATATTGCCATGTGTGAAGGTACCCTTACAGAGCAGCCAATCAGAACACAGCCTTAAAACTCTAAAGCAGTAATGGATCAACCAATCAAAGGTCAAATTTTTATCTTACCAGAGCACTAGCTCATGGCTGCCAATGAGAAGCCAGCTTTCATCCTTCAGAGCACTAGCCCATATTACCCAATAAAAGCCCATCTTTAATTGGTTTACCTTACAGAGCAAATGCCCACAGCAACCAATGAGAGCCCAGCTTTCACCTAATCAAAGCAAATGCCCATGGCTACCAATGAGAAGCCAGCTTTCATCTTACAGAGCAGTAGCCAATAGCAGCCAGAGCTTAGTGAACGCTGTAAATCGTATGACTCCAGTGTGATTTGGTCGCCTTTCGGGCCGTGTTCCCCACACATCAGATTAGCACATTACAAGTCAAATACATATTTTCCACAGGATACATAGCACAAACCTGAGGCAGACACTTGAGTTTCTGTACTGGAACTGCTCAAAGATTCTCCCCATTTACAGGGAGTAATTTATTAGTGATTATTAATCCACTGAATGGGGGTGGAGGGGGAGGTCACGAATGTGCTGTCTCCATTAGTGACAGTCACTGCACTCGACCCCTGTAATTCTGTACAATACTCTGTGTGCAGAAGTGCAAACTCCAGCAGATCTGGAGGAGAGAAGAGCTGGCTCAGCTCCATGTACAGGGTGTGCCCCAACTATTGACCCGGCCACAGGGAGAGGATGAATGGAGGCTTGTGACTGGCAAGGAGCCACAAGGACGGCAGGCTACACACCAGCACATTCATAAAAAGTACAGGGGCCTGGGGGCAATATTCAGCTTCTAAAGGGGCACATGCAAAATAAAAATACTAGTACTAATGATCCTCTCCTCAATGCGGGATGGGGCTTCAGACAAGTCCCTTTCCACCAAGCTCCCCCTTAGTTAAAATGGAGTTCATCACCAGGCTAGCGCTGAACCCACTGACTGGTGCCGGTCACCCCTCATCAGGATGGTGTCACCTCTGCAGATACCATGTCATCAGTGCCGCTCACCTCCAGATATGGCAGGACTCCCCCCACCATCTTTAAAGGGGTCGTCCAGTCTAAACTGATAATTCTGTAGTCGCACTGTGAGAGGCTTATGAAGCCTCCCAGTGCCTGCACTGTGCTCTGCGAGGATTCACCAGTTTCTAAGCTGGGAACAGACCACAGTTATGCGGCATGCATGTTCCCGGCCTTACTCAATACAAGTGTATGAAGCAGGCGTGTCCAATTAAACGGCTGCACCTACTAGATGGACACGCCCACTTCATGCACTAATATTGAGTGAGGCTGTACCCTCTAGTTGTGCTGCTGCCAGGAACATGCATAACGCATAATTGCGGTCCGTTCCCAGCTTAGAAATTGGCGAATCCTCGTAGCGCAGCAAGGACTGATAAGTCTGGAATCACAGAGTGACTGAGTTAAGATTTTAGACAGGACAACCCTTTAAATAGAAGTTTTCAGCAGCAAATCCATTCCATGTGGAGGTCTCCTAAATTCGAGACCAGTGATGTCACTGCAGCTGTGAAGGTTTTACAATCACCACACCTTGTCATTAACAAAAACAGAAGCTGATGATGAAAATACAGTGGCAGCTGAGGGTCATAAAAGAGGTTTATGGCTCTGAAGCAGTATATGCGCTTTACAGAGCACAGAGGAGACCATAACGATTTAAAATGTTTGGGTAGCTCAAGCCATTACTTGGTAGTTACAAGACTTTTGGCTCTGGCGACATGCAGTTGCCTTGTAAGAGAACCATAATGCCCTCATTGTGTGCTGTATGTATAGATTCTGTACATATGGAGTATATGTGAAATTGACGGCATGGAAGGTGCAGTATTATGGCTCCATACGCCAAACAATTACCACCTTGTTCCTGAGCCATGATGGAGAGTAACAATGGCCTCAAGGTAAAGTCTTTTTGCAAAAGCTGAATTTTTAATTTTTATCCCAAGTTACACAATAAGGTAATGAAGAAGGTAATAACTCAACACAGGTGGAGAGCGGTACACTACACAACCTGCTGACGTCAACACCAGGAAGCTCCCTGCAAAAATCCAGTAATAAAGTGATTGCAATAATCCTGGGACGTGTGTTTTGTGCTCCACCTGGTTTACAAGCCGAATAACCCGGTAAAAGGTCAGAAAGCTGGAGATAGAGCCAAGCACTCTGCCCAAACCAAAGAGGCCATCAAGGCAAAGTGAGAAGGCCGTGCTGTGACTAATAGACAAAGAACACCAGGGAGGATGGCGTCATCTATTCCGATAAGTCTTAGGCCCCCCTTCACATCACAATTGGAAAACTGATAGCCATGGATCCGATTTAGCCCCCCATGTATCCCTATGGGCATGGATTGGTGCTTAATAGCTATCTGTGTGTGCAGGGATCCGATTGCATCCGCTGTTTTAACGTCCTCAAAATCGGAGACTTCTCCTATTTTGGGCACAATGGACACAATCGGACAGAATCAGATCCAACGCTGTCCGATTCAAATAACATGGGAGAGTCTATGGCACTTGGATCCAAGAAAAAACAGGATTGTTTCCCGGATCCGATTTTAGTGTACTGAGCATGCTCAGTACACTTAAAATGCTCTGCTCAGTGTAACACTATCTACATACACTGCTACAGTGAAATTAAATAAAGCATTGTGTTGGAAAAAAAAAAAAAAATGCTCACCTGTCCGCCGGCTATATGGGACCCGAGATTAAGACGTCTGAATGCTGCCAGGACCTTAAAATGTGATTGGCCGGTAGCGATCATGTGATATGTCATGTGACATACCACCTGATCGCTACCGGTCAATCTCATTTTTACAGTCCTGGCAGCAATCGGACGTCTTCTCTTCGGGTCCCGGACAGCAGGTGGACAGGTGAGCATTTATATTTTTAATACATTTTTCTCTTTTTTTGCTTTCACAGTGTATGTAGACAGTGTGTGTAGACACACTGGGAAAGCAAAACGTCAGCCCTGACATGTCACATGGGGGGGGAGGAACACAGGATTCTTCCTCCCCCCATGGGACATCTCAGCGCCGACACCACTTGCCTGCGCTTTGCAGGTTCGGCTCCTCCAGCTTTTTCTGTGTCTGGATCCCTGAAAATCACAGATCCAGGCACAGAAATGGCATCCAGCGTTCACATCCGGGCCTGTCTGTGGGTCCTGCAAAGAACAGGATCCCCACGGACAGGAAAAAATAGTGATGTGAAGGGGGCCTTAAAGGCGCTTTCCAGAATCCTAGGAGCTATTTAGTACAGCACCACAGCCACGAGACAAGGAAACATTAAGGCTACTTTCACATCAGCGTTTTTAGAAATTCTGGCAGATCAGGCAAACTTGAACTTTTTGAACTCAGTTTTTGCCTGATCTGCTGGAAGCGGGGACCCTTGCGGCAGGATTGCAGCAAAACTGCGTTCAACCTAATGCATTTCCTATAGGACTTGCAGTCATGCACGGCACTTGCGTTTTTGCCGCGATCGGCACTTGAGACAACGAACAAAAATCGCTGCTAGCTACGCTTTTAAACTTGCTGGTCACATATGTGTCACATATACCGGTTCGCGGGAAAAACACAAGGGCCGCACATGTCTGCAAGTCTATAGAAAATGCATTAGGCAGAACGCAGTCTTGCCTCAATTTTACAGGATGAGGTTTTTGCAAAAATACCTGAATTTTGCCAGATCTGCAAAAACTGCAGATATGAAAGAAGCCTAAAAAGGAGTTATTAGGTGCCACTCACTCCCACACCAGGGGGAGTGGAGCCAACAAGGTCACGTGTTCGGAGGGGAGTAGTGCGCTGAGCAATAAGAACATCTACACCATGCCTGTAATAAGTTACATTAGTAAGAACTCCTGAGCCAGAATTCTGGGAGCATGTATACTGAGAAAAGCATTTACATGGAAAGGACACAAGAGCTAATGCTGCCAAATTCTGCAGAGGGGCCACCTGAAGAAAAGTGCGCGTGGGGGGGGTGGGAACAGAGGGCCAGGCACAGTGCGCATGGGGGGGAGAAGGGGTGGGAACAGAGGGCCAGGCACAGTGCGCGTGGGGGGAAGGGGTGGGAACAGAGGGCCAGGCACAGTGTTGTGTGTGTGTGTGTGTGTGGGGAGGGACAGAGCCAGGCACAGTGTGTGTGTGTGTGGGGTGGGACAGAGCCAGGCACAGTGTGTGTGTGTGTGGGGTGGGACAGAGCAGGCACAGTGTGTGTGTGTGTGTGTGTGTGGGACAGAGCCAGGCACAGTGTGTGTGTGTGTGTGTGTGTGTGTGTGTGTGTGTGTGTGTGGGGTGGGACAGAGCCAGGCACAGTGTGTGTGTGTGTGTGTGTGTGTTAGTGGGGTGGGACAGAGCCAGGCACAGTGTGTGTGTGTGTGTGTGTGTGTGTGTGTGTGTGTGTGTGTGTGTGTGTGTGTGTGGGGTGGGACAGAGCCAGGCACAGTGTGTGTGTGGGGTGGGACAGAGCCAGGCACAGTGTGTGTGTGGGGTGGGACAGAGCCAGGCACAGTGTGCGTGTGGGGTGGGACAGAGCCAGGCACAGTGTGTGTGGTGTGGGGTGGGACAGAGCCAGGCGCAGTGTGTGTGGTGTGTGTTGTGTGTGTGTGGTGGGCAGAGCGCAGTGTGTGTTGTGTGTGTGTGTGTGGTGGGACAGAGCCAGGCGCAGTGTGTGTGTGTGTGTGGGGTGGGACAGAGCCAGGCGCAGTGTGTGTGTGTGTGTGGGGTGGGACAGAGCCAGGCGCAGGGGTGTGTGTGTGTGTGTGTGTGTGTGTGACAGAGCCAGGCGCAGTGTGTTGTGTGTGTGTGTGTGTGTGTGTCAGAGCCAGGCGCAGTGTGTGTGTGTGTGTGTGTGTGTGTGTGTCAGAGCCAGGCGCAGTGTGTGTGTGTGTGTGTGTGTGTGTGTGTGTGTGTGTGTGTGTGGGGTGGGACAGAGCCAGGCGCAGTGTGTGTGTGTGTGTGTGTGTGTGTGTGTGTGTGTGTGTGTGGACAGAGCCAGGCGCAGTGTGTGTGTGTGTGTGTGTGTGTGTGTGGGTGGGACAGAGCCAGGCGCAGTGTGTGTGTGTGTGTGTGTGGGGTGGGACAGAGCCAGGCGCAGTGTGTGTGTTGTGTGTGTGTGTGTGTGTGTGTGTGTGTGTGTGTGTGTGGGACAGAGCCAGGCGCAGTGTGTGTGTGTGTGTGTGTGTGTGTGTGTGTGGGACAGAGCCAGGCGCAGTGTGTGTGTGTGTGTGTGTGTGTGTGTGTGTGTGTGTGTGACAGAGCCAGGCGCAGTGTGTGTGTGTGTGTGTGTGGGGACAGAGCCAGGCGCAGTGTGTGTGTGTGTGTGTGTGTGGGACAGAGCAGGCGCAGTGTGTGTGTGTGTGTGTGTGTGTGTGTGTGTGGACAGAGCCAGGCGCAGTGTGTGTGTGTGTGTGTGTGTGTGTGTGTGGGACAGAGCCAGGCGCAGTGTGTGTGTGTGTGTGTGTGTGTGTGTGTGTGTGTGGGACAGAGCCAGGCGCAGTGTGTGTGTGTGTGTGTGTGTGTGTGGGACAGAGCCAGGCGCAGTGTGTGTGTGTGTGTGTGTGTGGGGACAGAGCCAGGCGCAGTGTGTGTGTGTGTGTGTGTGTGTGTGGGACAGAGCCAGGCGCAGTGTGTGTGTGTGTGTGTGTGGGTGGGACAGAGCCAGGCGCAGTGTGTGTGTGTGTGTGTGTGTGGGGGACAGAGCCAGGCGCAGTGTGTGTGTGTGTGTGTGTGTGTGTGTGTGGGACAGAGCCAGGCAGTGTGTGTGTGTGTGTGGGCGAGCAGGCGCAGTGTGTGTGTGTGTGGGACAGAGCCAGGCCAGTGTGTGTGTGTGTGTGTGTGGGGGACAGAGCCAGGCGCAGTGTGTGTGTGGCAGGCGGGCAGGTGTGTGTGTGGACAGAGCCAGGCCAGTGTGTGTGTGTGTGGTGACGGCGGGGCAGTGTGTGTGTGTGTGACAGAGCCAGGCGCAGTGTGTGTGTGTGTGTACAGTGCTGTGGTGTTGTGTGTGTGTGTGTGGTGGGTGGTGTGGTGGTGGGACAGAGCCAGGCCAGGTGTGTGTGTGTGTGTGGGACAGGCAGGCGCAGGTGTGTGTGGGGTGTGGGACAGAGCCAGGCGCAGTGTGTGTGTGTGTGTGTGTGTGGGACAGAGCCAGGCGCAGTGTGTTGTGTGTGTGTGTGGTGGGACAGAGCCAGGCGCAGTGTGTGTGTGTGTGTGTGGGACAGAGCCAGGCGCAGTGTGTGTGTGTGTGGGACAGAGCCAGGCGCAGTGTGTGTGTGTGTTGTGTGTGGGACAGAGCCAGGCGCAGGTGTGTGTGTGTGTGTGTGTGTGTGTGTGTGGGGGGGGGGACACACAGAGCCAGGCACAGTGTGTGTGGGACAGAGCCAGGCACAGTGTGTGTGTGTGGGGGGGGGGGGGATGGGGGGGGCAGAGTCAGGCCAGTGTGTGTGGGGTGTGGTGTGTGTGTGTGTGTGTGTGTGTGTGTGGGGGGGGGGGGGCAGAGCAAGCCAGTGTGTGTGTGTGTGTGGGGGGACAGAGCCAGGCACAGTGTGTGTGTGTGTGTGTGTGGGGGAGTGGCAGTGTGTGTGTGTGTGTGTGGTGACAGAGCCAGGCGCAGTGTGTGTGTGTGTGTGTGGGACAGAGCCAGGCGCAGTGTGTGTGTGTGTGTGGAGCAGTGTGTGTGGGGTGGGGGGGGACAGAGCCAGGCCAGTGTGTGGGAGGGTGTGTGTGTGTGGGGGGGGGGGGGGTGGGGGGGGGCAGAGCAGCGCAATGTGTGTGTGTGTGTGTGTGTGTGTGTGGGCAGGCGCAGGGGGCAGGTGACGTGTGTGTGTGTGTGTGTGGGGGAGACAGAGCCAGGCCAGTGTGTGTGTGTGTGTGTGTGTGTGTGTGTGTGTGTTGTGTGTGTGTGTGAAGAGCCAGGCACAGTGTGTGTGTGTGTGTGTGGGGGGGGGGGGGGGGGGGGAGAGCCAGGGCAGTTGTGTGTGTGTGGTGGTGTGTGTGTGTGGTGGGGACAGAGCCAGGCCAGTGTGTGTGTGTGTGTGTGTGTGTGTGTGTGTGTGTGTGTGTGTGTGTGTGGGGGGACAGAGCCAGGCACAGTGTTGTGGAGGGGGACAGAGCCAGGCACAGTGTGTGGGGATTGGCAGTGTGGGGGGAGTTGGCCTCTCCACTCCGCACGGGCAGCGGCAGCACTCACTTTTATCCGGCACCACTGCGGCTCTCCAGGCAAAAGGGACTCCCGAGCGCCCGGTTTCGGGGAGCATGCGGAGCCCGCTGGGGGAGCGGACAGCTTCTTCCCATCTCGGTCGGTGGACATCTTTACTCCCTCACAGAACCGGAGCCCCGCAGCCAATCAGCACCCAGTTCTCCCATGAATGACACATCGCAGGCGACCAATCACAGCAGGACAGAAGCCTCTACGTGCTCTCTCATTGGCGGTGTTGGCACTTGCAAGACATTAACCCTTTACCACACCTTAAAAGGTGGACCAAACCCTGTCTATTCATAAACGTCTATTGGCTGACAGGCATTAACATGGTTAATTGTTTGAGCCAATCATTTGATCTCATTTCACAACCTATTGAGACCAATTGGATGCGACCTACCGAATCACGTGACATTTGTTGACAAAAAAAAATAGACGTTTCAGCCAATACGACGGTAGAGACTGTGGGGAGCGGCTGATCACGTGATGGGACAATTCTGTTTGTCTGTGATGTGATTGGTGGGCCAGTCCCCGCCATTTACAGCAGCGGCGCCTCCCTGTGATTGGTACAGTATGGTGCGTTCTGGAGCTCCGGAGTATGAAGATGGTAGAAGGCAACTTATCAACCAATCAAATCACTTCTTTTACCTTATAACCTGCCCTGGAGAAATAGAAGGTGCTCTGTGATTGGTTGCTTAGCCTTTTGCTAATTGGGGTCCTATTTATACCAGTATGTCTGATCTGTCTATGCAGATAGTGTAGAGTTAAGGGGAGGGGGGACATTGTGGGGGTAATTTGTTAAATAATCTAAATGCAATATATATATTTTTTGCATTTGGGTTTCACTAAACATGTTGCTCCAGGATGTTTGTTTGCAGATCATTCCACCCTGAGGTGGTCAGAAGTCAGTGGAGAGGAGCTCAGACCTAGCTATGGGGAGGTACAGACTCTACTGTTACAATGAGCTCACTGATAGACCCTCAGTTCACTCAGTCTGCAGCCTGCACATGCTACACAAAGGCTATAGTAGGTGATCAGTGAAAATCTGCACATTTGGGGAAGTCCACAGGGTAAATGGCAGGGGTAAGATGTGGATTGCTGGAGGAATCCACTGGATTTCAGCCCTCTACAAAGAAAGTGGTATAACCCGTAACAGAAATCGACATGCTGCAAATGTTTCAATGGAGAATATCTGGTATCCGGCCACACGGAGGCGGCACAAGGGGTGCGGGGCACTGGGGTATACAGGATATTTCATGTTGTGCCTTTACAGTGTGTTTCGTGACGACATGGACTGGGAACACTTGGATTTGGACCCTCAAGTTGCTGCAGCTCTTCAGAAGGGTAAGACCTTTATGTTATATATGGATATATAGTAACACAAGGTCATTCTACAGTCTGTGATCGGCCCGACAGCCCCACATCTGCCTACCAGGCGCAATGAACTGTAAAATACAGCCGTATAGATTGCACCCTTAGGCGGCACTATGCACACATTTCATAAAAAAATCATAGTGTTCTAGTTTTCGTTGCTTCTTAGGCTGCGTTCACACATTGCGCTTTTTTTGTGTTTTAGTGCGCAGGTGCTTTCTTTACAAGAAGCAGTGCTTTTCACACACACAGCGCTTTTTTACGGCCAGGGGAGATCTGATGTCACAGAGGGGGAGGAAGAATCCTGGTTCCTCCTCACCTCTGTGCCATGTGTGACCACCCCCATTTGATCTCACAGTGTATTAATATACACTGCGAAATCAAGATTAAAGCAAGCCAAATGTATGAAAAATAATAAAGAATGAAATACTTACCTTTGCCGACGCCTTTTCGCAGTCTCCGGTGCAGAGGCAAGGCGAAGTATAGTCCTGCCAGGACCTGGCATGATGTCAGAGTGACGTTATGGGCATGTGATATGTATCACATGACTGGGAGTGGCCAATCAGCGCCCGGAACGTCACTGACATCATGCCAGGTGCTGACAGGACTATATTTCGCCTTTCCTCTGCATCGGAAACCACGAAAAGGTGTCGGAAAGGGTAAGTATGAATTCTTTATTATTTAGTTTAATTTTGATTTCGCAGTGTTTACAATACACTGCAAAATCAAATGGGGCCAGTCACAGAGGGGAGGAGGAACCAGGATTGTTCCTCCCCTCTGTGACATCAGATGCAGCAGCACCGGCCCTATGGGAGAAAACGCAGGCGCTGCTGCGTAAAGAATTGACATGTCAATTCTTTTTACGCAGGCATTTTCTTCCATAAAAGCGCTGCGTATTTTTACGCAGTGCCTGAACGGCAAAGTTAATTTTCTGGTCGTCATAATGGGAGACCCAGACAATGGGGTTTAGGGCTCTGCCCTCCGGAGGTCACACTAGGTACTACAAGTTTGTAGACACCGCCTCCTCCGCTTATAAACCCCCACCGTAGGAGACATCCTCAGTTTTAAACTTAGTGTGCTCGGAGGATCACGCTTTGCTTGCACTTCACTGCATTCTCACAGCTTACGTGATGGCGTATGAAGACAGGTAAAATGGTCCCGCTCGGGACCCCCGACAGCCTCCCCGCTCACCCTCTGCGGAACACGCTGGTGGAGGTACCGGAGGGCTTTTAGCCTGGACACTTCAGTGTTCTCCCGGTACGCTGTCGCGCTCCTTCCCTTTCCATCCCTCCATGGAGGCTCTGGTAAGGGGGAGCCTGGAGCCTTGCACAGCTCCGCTCCGTCCGAGGCCTCCCTAAATGGTGCTTACAGACCGGACGGAGCCAGCCCAGTCCGAGGCCTCCCTAAATGGTGCTTACACTCCGGACTGGTGCTGTACCCCCGTCCGAGGCCTCCCTAAAGGTGCTTACAGACCGGACCGGCACTGAGGCACCTGGTGTGTCTCCTGTGTGCCTGGGGGTAGTGTCTGTCACTGTGGTGTCATGACACTCAGACCGCGCGGTTACCCTCGGGTCCGCGGTTCTGGCGGTGACCCTGTGCTGGGGTCTCCCTGGCTGACCGCCCTGTGTATCACAGGGGCTGAGGCTGTAGACTGCGGGTGTTTTTATGTGTACATGCAGTCTGAGAGTGTGTGTGGTGATATTCACACTCTTTTCCCACGCTGCGGGCTCCGGCACCTCCATTGCTGAGGCAGTCTGGAGGAGGAGGAGGCAGCCCTTGTGGTGACATCACCGATGGGCGTGTTGTGTGTTCTTCCCGCATGTTCCAGGCTTCGCCCACATCTTCACTGTCGGCGGCCATCTTCTCCCTCGCTTCCCGGCTGGGATCTGGCTGCAGCGCGTGTCTGCACTTGCAAGGGAGACCGGAACTCGCGGAGGTCACACACACACACACCGCTTCCTCCTACCGCTTTACTGCGGTCGGTAAGCCACGGGATTCCCGGTTTGTTTGTGAACTTTGGCTTATATTCCCCTCACTGTGGAGATGTCCTCAGTTGGGAAGCATGCTGCTAAGGCGGCGGTGATCTCCAGTGCCTGTGTTACATGCAACGGTACACTGGTGGAGGGGTCCTGCAATAACTGCGGACGCCCAGAGACCCGGTCTGCTACTACTGAGTCTGCAAATCCGGGATTATACCCTGAGGTTCAGGTGATCCCAGGGCCATGGGAAACGCAGAATAAGATCAATGAATCTCTGCTGTCCCAGATGTCCTCCATGTCGCAAACCCTGGAGGCACTGCATAGGAGACTGGAGAACCCAGCTACTCCTCCTAGTTACCCCCGGGTGTCTCTTACTTCTGCTGTAAGACCCCCTAAGCGAGCCCGTGAGGCTTCTCCTGAGCTCCAGACTCTTTCTGAGGAGGAGCGTTCCTCTGATGGTGAGGAAGATGATGGGGGTTCTACTCTTGGGTCTATGTCTGAACCTCCAGATGGGGTGGAGGATCTGGTGTCCTCCATCAATGAGACATTGCGTCTTGTCACTCCTCCTGAGGAGGTGACTGTACACCCCAAGGAGATCTATCAATGGCTGCGGCCAGAGGCTAGACCAAGTGGCTCCTTCATGGACCACACTAATTTCGGAAGGGTGATTAAAGCTCCCAGGTTGCATCCTGGGCGGCGTTATGTCCGTAAAACTAAGGACAATCGCTTTCCCTTTCCCCAGGAGGCGCTCCAGGAATGGTCGCAGTCTCCCAAGGTGGATGCTTCCATGACTAGGATTGCTGCGCGCTCCTTGTTTTCTGCCTCTGATAGCTCCTCGTTGAAGGATGCTACTGATAGACAGGTCGAGCAACTCGCCAAGTCTTCCTATGAGGCTGTGGGGTCTTCGTTTGCCCCTAATTTTGCCGCGGTCTGGACCCTACAAGCGATTACTATCTGTTTGGATGGTATCACTGATCTAGCTAGGTCCAGTCCAGAGGTCCTGGCTCTCACTGAGAGAGCAAGGGCCTATGCGGACTATGCCAGGACGGCATCTTTGGAAACTGCCACTCGCTCTGCTGTGGCCTCGGCCAATGCAATTGCGATCCGCAGGCTGTTGTGGCTGCGTCTTTGGGACTCAGATGCCACATCTAAGAAGATTTTACAAAATCTTCCGTTCGCTGGTGACAGGCTTTTTGGCACCGAACTGGACAAATTGATAAAGGATTCTGCTGAGTCTAAGATCCCGCAGAATAAGCCTAAGCCACGGTACACCGTGAAAAGGAACCCTAAGCAGTGGTCCTTTCGCTCCGGTTCACAGTCATCAACGGCGTCCACTCGCTCAGACCGAGGGGGCAAGCCTGCTACTCAGTGGCGTTCCAAGAGTCGTCAGAAGAAGCCGGCGGGGGCAGCGGCTGCCACCCCCAAGCCCGCCTCGACATGACTCGCTCTCTCATCCTGCCTCCCCACAGGTGGGGGGCCGCCTGTCCCGCTTTCAGGACAAGTGGCTTCTTCACATTCAAGATCAGTGGGTTCGAGACGTAGTCTCAAGAGGTTACAGGATAGAGCTGACGTCACAACCAATACCCCGATTCCATCGGTCGGTTCCATCTCCAGAAAAGGCTCAGGCTTTTCACCTGGTGTTGGAGGGACTCCGCAGAGACGGAGTGGTGGTCCCTGTGCCCACGGAAGAGAGGTTCAGGGGTTTTTTACTCCAACCTCTTTATTGTCCCAAAGAAGGACGGCTCTTTTCGCCCGGTTTTGGACCTCAAGTTGTTCAACCGTCACGTGTTGGTTCGGAAGTTCCGTATGGAATCCCTGCGCTCCGTGATCGCGGCTGTGTCACAGGGAGACTTCCTAGCGTCCATAGATATCAGAGACGCTTACCTTCACGTCCCCATTGCACCAGCTCATCAGCGCTGGTTGAGATTCGCAGTGGGGGAAGAGCACTTCCAATTTGTGGCACTGCCATTCGGGCTAGCCTCAGCACCACGGGTGTTCACAAAGGTGATGGCCTCCATGATGGCTCTCCTGCATGCGCAGGGACACGCCGTCATACCCTATTTGGACGACCTGTTGGTCAGGGCGCCATCGGAAGACCTTTGTCGGGTGAGCCTGGAGGTGACCATGAAGTCCCTGGAACGGTTCGGGTGGCTTATCAACATTCAAAAGTCGACCCTGGTTCCGACCCAGTCATTGACATATCTGGGCATGGACTTCCACACGGACTCGGCCCTGGTGTCCCTACCTCAAGCCAAGCAGCTTGCGATCCAATCAGGAGTGCAGAATGTCCTCCTGTCTCCACAGTCATCCCTACGGGTATTGATGAGACTGGTGGGTCGCATGGTAGCGGCGATAGAGGCGGTGCCGTTCGCACAGTTTCGCCTCCGTCCTCTCCAGCTGGAGATTCTTCGCAGATGGGACAAGAGGACGGTCTCTCTGAATCGGCTGGTGACACTGTCACAACCAACCAGGGACTCTCTACAGTGGTGGCTCCTGCCACATCACCTGTCACGGGGCCGGTCCTTCCTAAAACCGTCATGGTTAGTGGTGACCACCGACGCCAGTCTGAAGGGCTGGGGGGCGGTGTTCTTGCACCACAGGGCTCAAGGCCTCTGGACTCAGTCGGAGTCGGCGTTGCAGATCAACGTGCTGGAGATCAAGGCGGTCTATCTGGCGCTACTGGCGTTTCAGAAATTCCTGTCAGGACAGCCCATTCGGGTACAGTCCGACAATGCGACGGCCGTCGCCTACATAAATCATCAGGGAGGGACCAGAAGTGCTCAGGCCCTCGCCGAAGTCCACCGCATTCTACTCTGGGTGGAGGAAAACGGCTGCCTGATCTCCGCAGTTCACATCCCAGGGGTCGAGAACTGGGAGGCCGACTATCTGAGCCGACAGGGGATGGACGCCGGAGAGTGGTCCCTACATCCAGACGTCTTCCGGGACATCTGCGGCAGGTGGGGCACTCCGGACGTGGATCTGATGGCCTCACGGCTGAATCATCAGGTGCCCCAATACATGGCGAGATCTTGGGATCCCCAGTCTCTGGGGGCGGACGCCCTGATCCTGAGCTGGTTCAGCTTTCAGCTGCCATATGTGTTTCCGCCTCTGGCTCTGATTCCCAGGGTCCTGTGGAAGATCAGGACAGAATGCAGAGTGGCCATTCTAGTGGCTCCAGATTGGCCCAGGAGGTCTTGGTACCCGGACCTGTGGCAACTGTCAGGCGGACACAGGTGGGCTCTTCCAGAACGCGCAGATCTACTCGCGCAAGGCCCATTCTTCCACCTCAATTCCAGGGCCCTCAGATTGACTGCATGGCTCTTGAGGCCTGGCTGCTGACATCCAGAGGTTTCTCTCCTACAGTGGTTGCCACTATGAATCGGGCAAGGAAACCTGTTTCCAGGAAGATATACCACAGAACGTGGAAAATCTTTTTTACCTGGTGTGCCTCTGGTGGCCGCTCTCCGTGGCCTTTGTCTATCCCGACATTGTTGGCCTTCCTACAGTCGGGGTTGGAGTTGGGATTATCCCTTGGCTCTCTGAAAGGTCAAGTATCAGCACTTTCAGTGTTGTTTGACAGGCGCTTGGCGCTCCTCCCGAAGGTACGTCAATTTCTGCAGGGGGTGTCTCGGGTGGTCCCGCCCTATAGACGACCTCTGGACCCTTGGGACCTAAACATGGTCCTGGCGACACTGCAGAAACCGCCGTTTGAGCCACTGAGAGACGTCTCTCTCTCTCGTCTGTCCCAGAAGGTGGTCTTTCTGGTGGCGATTACGTCTCTGAGACGGGTCTCAGAATTGGCTGCACTTTCGTGCAAGTCTCCCTTTCTGGTGGTTCACCAAGACAAGGTGGTGTTGCGCCCACGGCCTGAATTTCTGCCGAAGGTGGTTTCAACGTTTCACCTAAACCAGGAGATTGTTCTTCCATCATTTTGCCCCGCTCCCGTTCATCAGGTTGAGCGCGACCTCCATACTCTGGATCTCGTGAGAGCTGTACGCATTTATGTGTCCAGGACCGCCTCCTTTAGGAGTTCGGATTCCTTATTTGTCCTCACGATGGGTCGCTGTAAGGGGGCCGCGGCTTCGAAGTCGACCTTGGCCAGATGGATCAAGGCTCCCATTCAGGAGGCGTACCGGTCTTCTGGTTTGCCTCTCCCGGTGGGTTTGAAGGCACACTCTACGAGAGCTGTAGGTGCCTCCTGGGCCTTGCGACATCGAGCTTCTGCTCTACAGGTGTGTCAGGCGGCCACTTGGTCCAGCCTGCACACTTTCTCTAAGCACTATATGGTGCATGCCCATGCCTCTGCGGATGCGAGTTTGGGCAGGCGGGTTCTCCAGGCGGCGGTTGCCCACCTTTAGAGGGAACCATGTGTTATCCGTCTTGTTGAGGAACTCTTCCCGCCCTGGGGTATTGCTTTAGGACATCCCCATTGTCTGGGTCTCCCATTATGACGACCAGAAAAAAGAGAATTTTGTTTACGTACCGTAAATTCTTTTTTCTTTAGTCATCAATGGGAGACCCAGCACCCACCCAGTTGTTCCGTTGCATATTTTGCACTTGTTCTGTTCTCTGTTGAGACAGTGTTTGCCGGGTTGTTGAACCGTCTGTGCACGGCATTCTTCCCGATGTTTCGGGTGTGGTTTAATTTCTCCTCGCAGCTTATGGACTAAACTGAGGATGTCTCCTACGGTGGGGGTTTATAAGCGGAGGAGGCGGTGTCTACAAACTTGTAGTACCTAGTGTGACCTCCGGAGGGCAGAGCCCTAAACCCATTGTCTGGGTCTCCCATTGATGACTAAAGAAAAAAGAATTTACGGTACGTAAACAAAATTCTCTTTTTCACATTCGCTTTGTCGGCAGACACAAGGCACATTGCGTATTTTTTAAAAGCGCGCGTAAAAAAGGGCGCTAAAATGCGCAATGTGTGAACGCAGCCTAAGACTGAATTCATACCTGTTTCTCGGTCTGGGAATAGACCACCATGCCCGGCCTGGCCTGATCTGCAGATACGAGGCTGCAGAGTTTAGGTCAGGGGTCTGTACTCCGGCCATTGAACGCGTGTGATTCGGCTTTAGCTGTATCTGTAAACTGTCTGACAATTAGTATGGCCAGGAATCAGGGCTGTAGAGTCAGAGGTTTGGCTTACAAACTCCACAGCCCTGCCTGGAATACTACATATGTGAGATGTCATCTAATATTCCAAGGTTCCTGAATGTGAGTTTGGCCTGTTGGTGCAGTGAGAGGTTGGAGGGGTGATGACACTGCAGATACAGGTGTGAATGTCGCCCTCTTTACATCGGCTGGGTGCAGACACAGACTCGGCCACTTGTTAGTGAGTACATTTGTACACCTAATAACTTTTGCTTCCTCTGTACAGCAAATATAAAATCTGTTGGAGATATTTTGACGTACTCAGTCGTGGATCTGCAGAAAATCACTCATCTGTCCATTCCGGATATCCAGGACTTACAGAAAGCTGCGGCTGTTACTTTGCAAAAGGATAAAAAGACAATTACAGGTGAAAAATCTAAGCTATAGCATGTGATCCATGTTTTTATTGTGGTACATCTAAAGCATAATTGTCTGATCCAAGATTTGGGCTGTCCTCTGTACGTTACACTGCAGATTGGATCAGGAAGTAGAGAAGGAGATATTTTTTATTAAAGCTACAGTGACAGAAGTCATGGACAATCTCTGGTGTTCTCTCTCATGCAGCTTTCAGACATCCCAACAATCACAGTCTGAGTATAAGCCAAAGTGAATGCAGGGGTTCTGACCTAAGCTTAAAGGATGTATGAGGCTGGCGAGTTGTGGGCAGGAGACCCATGACCATTCCAGACTTTACTCAAGACTCTGAATGTTGTGCAATCAGAATGAATTGAGTCTTGGTAAAGGTACCGTTACACAGCACGACGTTGAAACTATGTCGGCAACGATCTCGTGGGCGCGCGGTCGTTGCCGACATCGTTGATGAGGTGTCACACATGTAGATATCATGGGACAACTCGGCAATGATGTTGTGAGCAGGGATCGTTCGCAAACCCCGCAAACGATCCCTGCTCATTGCTGTGAATGGGTCGTGACATCGTTATCGCGGTGTCGCACAGTACGAGGCAGCAGGTTGGTTGAGTTGAAGTTGTCAGGTTTTACAGCATGCTCATAAACCTGTCAACTCCAACTTGACTAATTAGTTGAATCGTTCGGTTACACGCAACGACGCACTAACGACGTCGTTTCAACATCGTTGAACACGTCACTTTTGAACAATGTTGAGCCGTGTAACGGGGCCTTTAGGCCCCTTTCACATCAGCGTTTTTTTCAAATCGCGGCAGATGCGGTGAAAAAAACGCATCTGCCACGATTACCGCATACCGGCTGCACTTGCGGCACGGTAGCGGCGCGGTTGCGGCAAGCCCCATACAATGTATAGGCGGGCTTGCGGCAGGTGCAGCAAGTGCGGTTTTGGCACTTGCGGCAGGTGCGGCGGCGAAAAAAACCGCTTCAGTTTTTCCTAATAGTTAAAGGTCATGAAGGAATCACTTTAATGGAACCAATGTACATCATAGGACGAGTTCCCTGCTTTGATGCGGGCTCACAAGCTGATCAGCCATTATGTGCCTGTAACTGCAGTGGGCTGTTAGCTAAATTGTGCTGCCCAACTCTGACTGCATGATCTAACACGCCAGCCAGGAGTGCGCCATTCCCCACTCCCATAGGCGGCCCTGTGATGTGATTGCGGGGTGCCAATGGGTTGTCATGACAGCCGGGGGTCATCTGATGTCATCGCTGTCTGTGTTGAGGGGAGGATCTTCCCGTGAATGCTGACTGAGTGCCAGTGTTCACAGGAGATGACCCTGTGTATGAATGCTCGGCTCTGCACAGCATAAGTGATCAAATAGTGGTGTCTTCAAATCTCCTAAGGGGACTAGTAAAAACAATAAAAAGTGTAAAGAAAAAAAATTTTTAAATCTGAAAAAACAATTTCAAATCACACCCTTTTGCCCCATTGAAAATAAAACAAAAAAAAAATACATATTTAGCTCAGAAATGCTTGATCTATCAAAATATTAAATGAATTAATCTGATTGGTAAACTGCGTAAGAAGAAAAAAAAATCTAAATGCCATACATTTTTGCGGTCATTGCAGCGTAGCAATAAAATGCAATAACAGACAATAAAAACATTGTATCTACCCAGAAATGGTATCATTAGAAATGTCAGCTCAAGACGCAAAAAATAAGCCGTCACACAGCCCCAGATCCTGAAAATGAGAACGTTGTGGGGTCTTGGAAATTGGCAACAAAAGCGCAATTCTTTTTTTTTTAAATATTGGAATCAGAGTCCTCAGTGGTTGATAACTTTTAATGGCTAACTGAAAAGAAGGGAAACATAGTAAGCATTCGGAACGCTGCGGCCCCTTCATCAGGCTGATAATGACACAAATTCTGAAGGCACATACATATATACATAAGCAAAAAAAAGCAGGGTTAGATGCTAGACACTGCGTCCAAAACGCTGCGTACACTGATCGTGTGCACGCACCCTAAAAGGAATATTTTTGTGAGCAGACATCAGCAGTATTAATAATACATTCATTCATCCCCCTCCGTCTCCCAGCATTGCAGTTATACAAGGAGGTGGCCGCGTTCCCTTCCCAGCACCAGAAGCTGAGCCTCGGCTGCAGCCTCCTAAATCGCTTCCTGCGCGGAGGGATCCCGATTGTCGGCATAACAGAACTGGCAGGGGAAAGCTCTGCAGGGAAGACGCAGATTGCTCTACAGCTGTGCCTGTGTGTGCAGTATCCCACAGACTATGGAGGGCTCGGAGCAGGTACTAGAGAACAGATCCTATATGGGGGGCCCTCACTGGGTACTGTATAACATCTGTGTCGTACAGGGGCCATCTATATCTGCACCGAAGACGCCTTTCCAAGCAAGAGATTGCAGCAGTTGATTAAGTTCCAGCACAAGCTGAGGTCAGACGTCCCGACCGATGTCATCCGCAACATCCAGTTTGGAGACGGGGTTTATGTGGAGCACACGGCGGATATAGTAAGTGGCATCTTGGATCTCCTGCCAGTCGAAAGCAAAAATAAGACATTTTTGGTCTCTGGTGAGGGAACAGTAAATAGGTAATTACTTTTGGCAATGATCGAGAAGTTCTGAAACTTTCTTATATACTTTGTGATGTAATCTGGGCAATTCTTTGATGAAGGGCTCAGCTTTTCCTTTGCAAAAGTTTTACCAAACCTTTTTCTCCATGTCCCCATTTCTTCTTTTTGTAGGAGACACTTACTGACTGCATCACGAAAAAGCTTCCCATCCTCCTCCGCCGCGGTCAGGTCCGCCTGATCGTCATTGATTCGATCGCTGCTTTGTTCCGCTGTGAATTTACAGCCAAGGACGCAGCTCTCAAAGCAAAACATCTGCAGTCACTTGGAGCCAAACTTCACCATCTCAGCAGCAGCTTCACGGCACCGGTATTCTGCATCAATCAGGTACTGTAATAATAGTTCCCTATCTTGCTCAGGACCAAGCATCTCTATTTTTTTTCTCTTTTGGGTTACCAAAGGAATTTTAGCATGTTTTTCATTGATACACAAGGCCTAATTTGAGATGTGGGCGACGGGGAATGCTGTTGGGCTTCCTGTATACATATTCAGTGTTAATTATATGGTGATAAGGAAGACAGAGATGGTGTTAAACTGTCTCTGTCTTCTCTATGGAGAACACAGCTGGTTGCCATGATTCACAACCCCCGTGCAGCTGGTGACTCTGTGTGGAGGTTCTAAAATAAGATGACTGCAGTATAATACAGCCAGAAAGTAATTTATAAGTCAGTAAGACATTATTCAGAGGGGCATTCAGTTCATATTTCAGATCACGTTTTTCTTACTGAACCTAATTACACTACAAATCCCATCTAGGTATGGTCCAGTAGAGCTGTGAAAAATTATGGGTCTAATGTTACATAATGCAATCTCTACTTCTGTTCATCAGGTTACAGACACCATGAAGGAGATGGACTCTGTCCTTAGTCACTTAGGGTAAGGCATCATGCATACATGTTCACACTAATTATAGCTCAACCGTTGTGCTTAAGATCTGTTTGCATCACAAGTTGGCACCTATCCACTAAGTAGCCAATTCATATTTTTAAATCGGTGCTAATGATGAGCGAGCACTACCATGCACGGGTGGTGGGTGCTCAGGATGATCTGTTGGATGCTCGGATGGGTGCAACTTGAGTACCAGAGTATAATGGAAGTCAGTGGGGAGACCAAGCATGTTTTCAGAAGAGTTCCCAGAAAAATGCTTGAGTTACTCATTAATGGCCATTATACTCGAGTTGCGCCCATCCGAGCATGTGACTGCTCGTTAGGAGTACCCAGGGCCATGCATGATAGCGCTCAGTCTGGTTACACATTGCAGTTTTTTCACTAATCAGGTTCCATCCAGTTTGTGTGCCAAAACCAGGAGTATCTTCAAATCTCAGAAACAGGTGTCCATCTTTTAATTATAGTTTTTCTCTGCAAGTTCCTCTCCTGGTTTTGGCACACAAACCGGATGGAACCTGATCAGACACAAAACTGCAGTGTGAAACCAGCCAAAACTCATCACTAATCAGGACCCCTTTAGCAATCCTGCACACACCTTGCCCTTGCACAAGTCTATGTCAATGGTGTATTTTGTTACCTCTGTCACTGCCATTAACTTTGATCTACAAAAGAGACAGAAAGAGCTCCCATAGGGGAGAACCTGGTGGTATAATGGAATTTGGGAGGCTGTGGGTAGGGGGACTCGACTCTAACCTGTTAAGGTTGTGCCGTCTCAGCACAACCACAGTGAAGATCATCTCCGGGGCCTCCTGGCACCCGTATCCCTAGACACAGCTCCCGTCCGACTTCCGCGTTCACCCGGTCATGTGGGATGATGGTCATATGATCCGCCCGTCACCGCAGGTCCTGAGGCTCAGTGCTCGGTCTGGGTATAGTTCTTTCTATCGGCACTCGCAGTTCCTGTAACCACACACCCGGAGGGTGGGAGATTCAGTTAGCAGAGGAAAGATTAGGTTACTTGATAGGAGCACTGAAGAAGCTTGCCTAATAGTGTTAATAGGTTATATAGATCCCACTGAAGCACTAAACTTCTCGTGGACAATGACTTGCATTCAATGCTTTGGGAATGGTGAACTGTTCACCGCCAGTATCCAAATTACCAGGATCCACAGGCGGCGTCACGTAGTTTTCAATTCCTTGTAAATATTTCTCCCACCAAACAAATGACAGCCAGGGCACGGAACCGGGAACCCAACCACCCGTGATTTCCCCGTCACCACCATCAAATCCATCCCGGTGTCCGAGGACCCCTCTCCCTGTGCTCATCAGATACCAGCCTGGAAGTGGAGAAGGCTGGTAACCAAGGCATACTCTGGGTAACTAGGCGATGCGCGCTGCCTAGATACCCGTTGTTTATCATGGTTACCAGCCTGCTCCCGCTTACCGCTGCCAGTCAGAAGCCAGGAGCAAGAGCTCGACATCGTGAAAAGAATAGTTTATATTCTCTCCATGATGTCACTGGTCGCTGGTGAGTCTGCCTGTTTGACAGCTCACCAGCGACTGCATAAAGACTTTCCAGCGATCTCGGCCAGGTCGGATCGCTGGTGGGATTACTGGAAAGTTTCAGCGTGTAAAGGGGCCCATATAACCTCCTATTAACACTATTAGGCAAGCCTCTTCAGCACTCCTATAAGGTAACCTAATCTTTCCTCTGCTAAATGAACTTTGATCTGGGAGGACAGTAGCGCATGCATTATCATCGGCCCCGGTTGTTTCCTCTGGCCGTACAGGTTTTTACAAGGGAATTGGGGTGACACAAGTCCCCCACTCTTGACGACAAATCGTATGTTAAATCTAAAAATGTTAGTTCTACTGATCAGTAATTAATTGTAGAGGCTGAACGACACTTTTAGGCTGAGCTACACCGTGAGCTTGGCCACAACGCAGATAAAACAGCCAAAAATTATGTGCCGCTGCCACATTGCAAAATAAAGCAAGCACATGTAATGGCAATTCGGACAGATTGTATTCATAATTAATTTTTTTTTGTACAATACAGGCTACAGGATAAAAAAGTACAGCCGGCACTAGGAATCTCCTGGTCCAACCAGCTACTGATGAGGCTTATGGTCTCCCGGACACAGATGATGGCGCCTCCCCCACACACAGGCGGGATTCTACGGAACTTAGAAGTAGTTTTTGCACCTCATCTTCCTCCCTCCACATATTACTACACAGTAGACCTGGAAGGAGTAAAGGGAATAGACATTTCGTGAATGGTTCATACTCTGACCTGGTGAATGTGTAAATAACATGCTCAGCCTATTAAAGGAAAGAAAGAGGAAAATGCAAGAGAAAGTCCCATAAAATGGGTTTCTGGCTCAGCAAGCGACTTCTTTGCTGCTCTTTATTGAAGCGTTTTAGTCTCCGGCCATAAATACTGTATGACCTTTATCTCTGAAGAATGGTAACGTGAGAAAGGATAATGCGGCATTCCAGGATTTATTTATGGTCTCGTCATTGCTGCACTTTTTTCCCATACACACACTTTATGTTTTGTAATAAATACATTGGAAACGTCAATCAGGTTCTTTTCGGTTTCCTTTTTCCGGGTTTATTCACAGACAATAATAATCTTACTGAACTTGTTACTTTCTAAATGTGTATTTTTTTACTTGATGTAAACGCCGCTGTCCTCTACAATCCGATGTTGAACAATTGTCACTGCTCACCTGGGGAGGTTGTGTCACCCACAACCGGTATGAAGGGATGTGAGCATGACCTCCAAGCTATGTGTACGTCATGATCATGTGCTTGTTAATGGAGACTATATATTGTAGCGTTTGCATTGTATATGACATGTTGGCCCCCTGAGGAAGGAGTTAGGATATAAATGCGTCGAAAGGATTAAAATAAAGACTATCATTGCACGATAACCTTGGTTTTCTACTTGTTTCATTGTGAGCGGCGCAGATCCAGGAAACACTGTCCGGTTCCTTCTGTAAAATAATTTTCTGGTCATCATAATGGGAGACCCAGACAATGGGGTTTAGGGCACTGCCCTCCGGAGGTCACACTAGGTACTACAAGTTTGTAGACACCGCCCCCTCCGCTTATAAACCCCTACCGCAGGGAACATCCTCAGTTTTAAACTTAGTGTGCTCGGAGGATCACGCTTTGCTTGCACTTCACTGCATTCTCACAACTTACGTGATGGCGTCTGAAGACAAGGTAAAAAGGTTCCAGTCGGGACCTGCGACAGCCTCCCCGCTCACCCTTGTGGAACACGCAGGTGGAGGTACCGGAGGGCCTAGAGCTTGGACACTTTGTGTTCTCCCGGTACGCTGTTGCGCTCCTTTCCATCCCTCTCTGGGGGGCTCTGGAGAGTGGGAGATGGGAGCCTTGCACAGCTCCGCTCCGTCCGAGGCCTCCCTAAATGGTGCTTACAGACCGGACTGGAGCCAGCCCAGTCCGAGGCCTCCCTAAATGGTGCTTACACTCCGGACTGGTGCTGAACCCCCGTCCGAGGCCTCCCTAAATGGTGCTTACAGACCGGACCGGCACTGAGGCACTCTGTGTCTCCTGTGTGCCTGGGGGTAGTGTCTGTCACTTTATGTGTCCTGACACTCAGACCGCGCGTTACTCTCGGGTCCGCGGATCTGGAGCTGTACCCTGTGCTGGGGTCACCCTGGCTGACCGCCCTGTGTGTCACAGGGGCTGAGGCTGTAGGCTGCGGATGTTTGTTTGTGCATGCAGTCAGTGTGTTGTATTTTACACTACTTCCCGCGCTGCGGGCTCTGGCGCCTTCATACTGAGGCTGCTTGGAGGATGGGAAGCAGCCCGTGCGGTGACATCATCGATGGGCGTGTGTGTGTGCTTCCCGCGTGTTTTCGGCGCCGCCCACAGTTTCACTGTCGGCGGCCATCTTTACCCCTCACTTCCCGGCTGGGATCTGTCTGCAGCGTGCGTCTGCACTCCAGGGGAGACCGGAAGCTCTCGCGGAGGTCACACACACACACCGCTTCCTCCTACCGCTTCGCTGCGGTCGGTAAGCCACCGGGATTCCCGGTTTTGTCTGCACAATTTGGCTTATTTTCCCCTGCTGTGGCGATGTCCTCAGTTAGGAAGCGTGCTGCTAAGGCGGCAGATGCCACCATTACCTGTGCTACATGCAATGGGACTCTGGTGGAGGGCTCCTGCAATAACTGCGGACGCCCAGAGGCCCGGACTGACACTGCTGACACAGCAGCTCCGGTGCTGTACCCTGAGGTTCAGGTGATCCCAGGGCCATGGGAAACTCAGAATAAGATCAATGAATCTCTGTTGTCCCAGCTGTCCTCCATGTCGCAGTCCCTGGAGGCACTCAATAGGAGGCTGGAAAGCCCAGCTACTCCTTCCAGTTACCCCCGGGTGTCTCCCTCTTCTGCTGTGAGACCCCTTAAGCGGGCTCGTCGTGAGGATTCACCCGAGCTCCAGGCTCTCTCTGAGGAGGAGCGTTCCTCTGATGGTGAGGAAGATGATGGGGGTTCGACTCTCGGGTCTGTGTCGGTATCTGAACCACCAGACGGGGTTGAGGATCTGGTGTCCTCTATCAACGAGGCCTTACGTCTCGTGACGCCCCCTGAGGAGGTGACTGTTCACCCGAAGGAGGTCTATCAATGGCTGCGGCCGGAGGCTAGACCAAGTGGCTCCTTCATGGACCACACTAACTTTGGAAGGGTGGTTAGAGCTCCCAGGTTACATCCTGGGCGGCGTTATGTCCGCAAACCCAAGGACAATCGCTTCCCCTTCCCCCAGGAGGTGCTTCAGGAGTGGTCGCAGTCCCGAAGGTGGACGCTTCCATGACCAGGATTGCTGCACGCTCCCTTTTCTCTGCCTCTGATAGCTCCTCGCTGAAGGATGCGACTGATAGACAGGTCGAGCAACTCGCCAAGTCTTCCTATGAGGCTGTGGGGTCTTCATTTGCCCCTAATTTTGCCACGGTCTGGACCTTACAAGCGATTACTACCTGCTTGGATGGTATCTCTGACCTGGCAAGGTCCAGTCCAGAGGTCCTGGCGCTTACCGAAAGGGCAAAGGCCTATGCGGACTACGCCAGGACGGCGACTTTGGAAACTGCCACTCGCTCAGCTGTGGCTTCGGCCAATGCTATTGCGATTCGCAGGTTGTTGTGGCTGCGTCTTTGGGACTCAGATGCCACGTCTAAGAAGATTTTGCAGAATCTTCCGTTCTCTGGTGACAGGCTGTTTGGCACCGAACTGGACAAGCTGATAAAGGATTCTGCTGAGTCTAAGATCCCGCAGAATAAACCTAAGCCACGGTACACCGTTAAGAGGAACCCAAAGCAGTGGTCCCTTCGTTCCAGCTCACAGTCATCAGCACCGTCCGCTCGCACGGACCGAGGGGGCAAGCCCGCTTCTCAGTAGCGCTCTAAGAGTCGTCCAAAGAAGCCGGCGGGGGCAGCGGCTGCCACCCCCAAACCCGCCTCTACATGACTCGCTCTCCCTTCCTGCCTCCCCACAGGTGGGGGGTCGCCTGTCTCGTTTTCAGGACAGGTGGCTACTTCACGTTCAAGATCAGTGGGTTCGAGACGTGGTCTCGCGAGGTTACAGGATAGAGCTGACGTCAAAGCCGATACCCCGATTCCATCGGTCGGTACCATCCCCAGAAAAGGCTCAGGCCTTTCACCTGGTGTTGGAGGGTCTCCGCAGGGACGGAGTGGTGGTTCCGGTGCCTTCCGGGGAGAGGTTTCGGGGTTTTTACTCCAACCTCTTCATTGTCCCAAAAAAGGACGGCTCCTTCCGCCCGGTTCTGGACCTAAAGTTGTTCAACCATCACGTGTTGGTTCGGAAGTTCCGTATGGAATCCCTGCGCTCCGTGATCGCAGCTGTGTCACAGGGGGACTTCCTAGCGTCCATAGATATCCGAGACGCTTACCTTCACGTGCCCATTGCACCGGCTCATCAGCGCTGGTTGAGATTCGCAGTGGGGGAAGAACACTTCCAATTTGTGGCGCTGCCGTTCGGGTTGGCCTCGGCACCGAGGGTGTTCACAAAAGTGATGGCCTCCATGATGGCTCTCCTGCACGTGCAGGGGCACGCCGTAATACCCTATCTGGACGACCTGCTGGTCAGGGCGCCATCGGAACACCTTTGTCGGCAAAGCCTGGAGGTAACCATGAAGTCTCTGGAACAGTTCGGGTGGCTTCTCAATATCAAGAAGTCGACCCTGGTTCCGACCCAGTCACTGACATATCTGGGCATGGACTTCCACACGGACTCAGCCCTAGTGTCTCTGCCACGAGTCAAACAGATGGCGATCCAATCAGGAGTGCAAGCAGTCCTCCTGTCACCACAATCATCCCTACGGGTATTGATGAAGCTGGTGGGGCGCATGGTAGCTGCAATAGAGGCAGTGCCTTTTGCGCAGTTTCGCCTCCGTCCTCTCCAGCTGGAGATTCTTCGCAGATGGGACAAGAGGACGATCTCTCTGAATCGGCTGGTGGCTCTTTCCCGACCGACCAGGGATTCCTTGCAGTGGTGGCTCCAGCCCCGTCACTTGTCGCGGGGACGGTCCTTCCTCAAACCGTCATGGTTAGTGGTGACCACCGACGCCAGCCTCATGGGCTGGGGTGCGGTGTTCTTACACCACAGGGCTCAAGGCCTCTGGACTCCGTCGGAGTCGACGTTGCAGATCAACGTGCTGGAGATCAAGGCGGTCTATCTGGCGCTCCTAGCGTTTCAGAAGTTCCTGTCAGGGCAACCCATTCGGGTTCAGTCCGACAATGCGACGGCCGTCGCTTATATAAATCATCAGGGAGGGACCAGAAGTGCTCAGGCCCTCGCCGAAGTCCACCGCATTCTATCTTGGGTGGAGGACAACGACTGCCTAATCTCCGCAGTTCACATCCCAGGGGTCGAGAACTGGGAGGCCGACTACCTGAGCCGGCAGGGGATGGACGCCGGAGAGTGGTCTCTTCATCCAGACGTCTTCCAGGACATCTGCAGCAGATGGGGCACTCCGGACGTGGATCTGATGGCCTCGCGGCTGAATCATCAGGTGCCGCATTACATGGCGAGATCATGGGATCCTCAGTCTCTGGGGGCAGACGCCCTGATCCTGAGTTGGTCCAGATTCCATCTACCGTATGTGTTCCCGCCTCTGGCTCTGATTCCCAGGGTTCTGTGGAAGATCAGGTCGGAATGCAGGGTAGCCATTCTAGTGGCTCCGGATTGGCCCAGGAGGTCCTGGTATCCGGACCTGTGGCGACTGTCAGGCGGACACCGGTGGGCTCTTCCGGAACGCGCAGATCTACTCGCGCAAGGCCCATTCTTCCATCTCAATTCCAGGGCCCTCAGATTGACTGCATGGCTCTTGAGGCCTGGCTGTTGACATCCAGACGCTTCTCTCCTGCGGTAGTCGCCACTATGACTCGGGCTAGGAAGCCTGTTTCCAGGAAGATATACCACAGAACGTGGAAGATTTTCTTTACCTGGTGTGCCTCGAGTGGCCGGTCCCCGTGGCCCTTATCCATACCGACATTGTTGGCTTTCCTACAGTCGGGGTTGGAATTGGGTTTATCTCTCGGCTCCCTGAAGGGTCAAGTGTCAGCTCTTTCAGTGCTGTTTGACAGGCGCTTGGCGCTCCTTCCCAGGGTCCGTCAATTTCTGCAGGGGGTGTCTCGGGTGGTTCCGCCCTACAGGCGGCCACTGGACCCTTGGGACCTTAACATGGTCCTGGCGACACTGCAGAAACCGCCGTTTGAGCCACTGAGAGACATTTCACTATCTCGTCTATCCCAGAAAGTGGTCTTTCTGGTGGCGATTACGTCTCTGAGAAGGGTCTCAGAATTGGCTGCACTATCGTGCAAGTCACCCTTCCTGGTGGTTCACCAAGACAAGGTGGTGTTACGCCCGCGGCCAGAATTCTTGCCAAAGGTGGTTTCCACTTTTCATCTGAACCAGGAGATTGTTCTCCCATCATTTTGCCCCGCTCCCGTTCATCAGGTTGAGCGCGATCTCCATACTCTGGATCTCGTGAGGGCTGTCCGCATTTATGTGTCCAGGACTGCCTCCTTCCGGAGTTCGGATTCCTTATTTGTCCTTACAACAGGTCGCTGTAAGGGGTCCGCGGCATCTAAGTCAACCTTGGCCAGATGGATCAAGGCTCCCATTCAAGAGGCTTACAGGTCTTCTGGTCTGCCTCTCCCGGTGGGATTGAAGGCTCACTCTACCAGAGCTGTCGGTGCCTCCTGGGCTTTGCGACATCGAGCTTCGGCTCTACAGGTGTGTCAGGCGGCCACTTGGTCCAGCCTGCATACTTTCTCTAAGCACTATATGGTGCATGCCCATGCCTCCGCAGAGGCAAGTTTGGGCAGGCGGGTCCTCCAGGCGGCGGTTGCCCACCTTTGAGGGGGACCATGTGTTATCCGTCTGTTGAGGAACTCTTCCCGCCCTGGGGTATTGCTTTAGGACATCCCCATTGTCTGGGTCTCCCATTATGATGACCAGAAAAAAGAGAATTTTGTTTACGTACCGTAAATTCTTTTTTCTTTAATCATCAATGGGAGACCCAGCACCCACCCAGTTGTTCCGTTGCATGTTTTGCATTGGTTCTGTTCCCTGTTGGGACAGTGTTATCCGGGTTGTTGGATCCGTTTGTACACGGTTTCTTCCCGACGTTTCGGGTGTGGTTTATTTGTCTTCTCGCGGCTTATGGACCAAACTGAGGATGTTCCCTGCGGTAGGGGTTTATAAGCGGAGGGGGCGGTGTCTACAAACTTGTAGTACCTAGTGTGACCTCCGGAGGGCAGTGCCCTAAACCCCATTGTCTGGGTCTCCCATTGATGATTAAAGAAAAAAGAATTTACGGTACGTAAACAAAATTCTCTTTTGTCTTGTTAGCCAAGTGGGCGTGGTTATTAAGACACCACTGACAAGAACTGAAGAACACACCCACTTGGAAATATGACTATATACACAGAGAGGAATACTCCATACCTCAGGAATAGAGAGGCACAGAAAAAGAAAGAAAAGAAATACTGGATTCAGGAGAACAGCAGAATTTACATCAGGTAAGGAAATTTCATTGATGGCATATGGAAGGTCCTCTTTAGAGAGTCACTCACCAAATTTGACCCTCAACCTGCTGAAACCTCTAGAGAGATGACATGGAAACATGTTCTTACAGGAATATCACATTACCTTAATAAAATCACCAAAATTTGATGCAGATATTGATTTTCCACTGTGTATAATGCACAGTGTTTGTATAAATCATCAGGAAGGTGCAAAAAAAAAAAAATAAACAGTCCTAAAATGATATGACTTTTTTCCACCTTTCTGCTGATTCTTGTATTGCTCCTCTATCTGTATTATTTGCTATATCCAGCTATAGCTGTGCTTAGTTACCCGATGTTTACCCTGGTTACCAGCGTTCTCGCTGGTCCTGATCGCTGGTGAGTGTCTGGGTGACAGCTCACCAGCGATCAGCTAATGATGTCCCAGCGATCCCGATCGTTGGTCGGATCGCTGGGACATCGTACTGTGCAATGGGGCCTTTAGTGGGAACTGAAACTACCGAGGACCTGCAGTTAATGATAAAATTATCTTATTTAGCCTTAGGAGGGGTTTGGACAGGTAAATTTCATAGGCTTCATGTGAATTACAATGCTTGGATGATCCTGTATCTCCCAACCTGATTTTACAGCCCATAGACGCAGATAAAGGCAGTAAGCTCAGGTCAAGAGACAACAAGTCAGGTCGGGCATTGCAGTCTGTATATGGGACAGTGAAATCTGCTTGTGTGAACCCTGCCTTTCATTGTGAGGAGTGCACCTAAATCATATAGTTCTGCTTTTCTTTTTGGATTGCCATATTTTCCCATATTCAGTTTACCCCAATATAACGGATTTATAACATTTCTCATTTTCTTCTCCTTTTGCACATTACACTAATTCTGCAGCAAGATCACTTTTTTCTTTTTAAATCCTGTTAAACTGTTTCCATTGACAAGATGACACTCGATCACCTCACAGATCCATAATCCCAGTCAGTTTACTAGAACCGGCCATCTGTGGTTCTCAGCACGCTGCAATGTGATGCTCATCAGAAATTGTCCTAAGGGTCAAATATTGAGCTGTAAAATGTTCCTGTAAGACAGGGGTGGGAAACTCTTTCTGCCAAGGGCTATTTGGATATTTTTCACCATCATTTGGGGGCAACACAAAACTATTAACATGAAAACAAAAAGGTCCCCTGTAATGTGATGACTGGTGCTGCTTGCTGTTCGGTGAGGAGTGTTGTTAAGTAGTAATGATCATGTTACTATTCGCAAATGCTCTTCCAAATTTGCTTCAGTAAATTTTTGTGATAAAGTTTGTAAAGAACGTGCAACAGTAATTTGTTCTTTGTAAGAAATTCATCACTGCTTATATAAGAATGATAGAACACAAGCAATGGAAGGTGTGCAGTATACATCACATAGGAGTCACAGACTGCTGTATATACATCACATAGGAGACACAGGGACTGCTGGATATACACTGTTCAAAAAAATAAGGGGACACTTAAACAGCACAATGTAACTCCAAGTCAATCACACTTCTGTGACATCCTCCTGTCCAGTTATGAAGCAATACTGATTGTGAATCAATTTCTTCTGCTCTTGTACAGACACCAGGTAGAAAGGATAGGAGCAAGGCTAGATTCACATTACGTTTATTCTATACATTACAACGGATCCGTTGTAAAGCAGCACGAACGCAATGTAACAGATACTTTAACACATCCATAAACTTTTTTTCAATGCATAATAATGCATGCCAAAATAGGCATGCGTTTGAAAGCATGTGGTTTTTTTCAACGCACATGAAAACGCTGCAGACTACATTTTTACGTGTGTTGAAAAAACTGCATACTTTCAAACGCATGCCTATTTTGGCATGCATTAGTATGCATTGAAAAAAAGCAAGTCTGTGGATGCGTTAACGCATCTGTTACATTAGTTGTAACGCGCAGCATAAAGGCAATGTGAACCTAACCTAAAACACCCCGTATAAAGTAGCTGTTCTGCAGGTGGTGACCACAGACCATTTCTGTATTCTCATCCTTTTTGGCTGTTTTGGTCACTTTTGCATTTTGTCATTGCTCTCCCCTAGTGTTACCAGGAGACAGGCCAGCACACCAGGAGACGTGGAGGGCAACAATACAGCAGCAGATCTGCAACCTCCTCCTTTGTACAAGGAGGAGCAATGTCGGAGTCCTGCAAAATGACCTCCAGCAGGCCACTATTATCCATGTATCTGCTCAAACTGTCAGAAACAGACTCCATGAGGCTCAGACATCCACAAGTGGGTGTTATGCTTACCACCCAACACCATACAGGACGATTTGAATATGCCAGAACACCAAAATTGGCAGAATCGACATTAGCACCCTGTACTCTTCACTGATGAGAGCAGGTTCAGTCTGATCCCGTGTGACAGACATGACAGAGTTTGGAGACGCCGTGGAGAATATTCTGCTGCCTGCAATATCCTTCAGCATGACTGGTTTGGTAGTGGATCGGTAAGGGTGTGGGGAGGCATTTCTTTAAGGGGCCGCACAGCTCTTCATGTGCTACCCAGAGGTACCCTAACTACCATTAGGTGCCGAGATGAGATCCTTAATGATTGGTGTGTGTAAACCACCATTAGACCCATTGCAAAACCACATACAGGTGCAGTGGGCCTTCAGTTCCTTCTAGGCACTGCTCCTCCTTTAACAAAAAACGAGGTAGCAGTCCTGCTGCCGAGTAGTTGACCTCCTCACATCTCCTGGTGTACTGGCCTGTCCCCTGATATCTGCTCCATGCTCTGGTCACTGTGGTTACAGACACAGCTACCCTTCTTGCCACAGCTCACATTGATGTGCCATCCTGGAGGAGCTGCACTACCTGAGCAACTTCTATGGTTGTAGACACCGCCTCATGACACCGCTAGGGGTGAGAGCTAGTGATGAGCAAGTGTAATCATTACTGTTCAGTATTCACGATACTCATTACTCAGAGAGTAACGCTGGTGTTCATGAGTGATGTGTCGATCCTTATCGATCTGACACAGATTGGCAGCTCCCTTCCGTAAACAATGGGAGCTGGCACCTCAGTGAGAGCAGATTGAAAGTTAGGGTCTCTCTGGGGGGCATAGCAAGGTGTTTTAGGCACTGAAATCTTAAAAAAAGCCCACCCTCTATGCCACGTCCAGAAAGACTCGTTTTATAGTTGGATGTGTGGGCAGAGTCTATCACTAATTGACTAACAAACCCGCTAGTCGTCCGAATGTGCAAGTATTAAAAACTACTCATGACGAGTATAGCGAGTGTGAATGTTTTGCTAATCGCTCATCGCTAGTGAGAGCAATGGCAAAATGCAAGTGTCACCAAAACAACAGCCAAAACAGATGAAAAAAAGAAGTCTGTAGTCACCATCTGCAGAACCACTCCTTTACGGGGAACTAGATGTAGAGCCCGGCGTTGCCTGGGCATACTAACTGTTCTTAGTCATAACAAAATAGAATACTTTTATATGCAAAATAATCAAATAGACAAAAAAAAAAATACAGCTAGTATACTGCCACCACAGTTGACTCTGGGAACATCATAGTCTATGTTTTGTCAGGAAATTTGAACGCCGCGCTTTAGTCAGTCACCAAAAAAAAAAGTCCTATTCACTGTTTGTATGTGTGAGGTTATGGATACTGTTTTGACAGCCTGCATATTTATCGGGTGACCTATAACTTACCATATATGGAAGAGAACAAAACAGTGATGTCACAATAGAATAGAACACAATAGAACATTCTGAGTCATGTCGCTGTATTTGTGTCTCCTGAGTTCTACTAGTGGATTTGCATTTAATCCATTCTATTGAACATCATTGTTTTGTTCTCTTCCATATATGGTAAGTTATGGGCCACCTGATAAATATGCAGGCTGTCAAAAGAGTATCTCTAACCTCACAAATACAAACACTGAATAGGCCTTATTTTTTTGGCGACTGACTGTAAAGCGCAGGGTTAAAATTTCCTCTCAAAGGATAATCTAGGATGTTCCCCGTGTCAAATGAGGTGCCCGGTAACTTATTAGCTATAACAAAATAGAATGATTTTTGTGCAAAATAATTTTTTGTTAGAAGTCACAAAGTAAATAGGCCACCTACTTTATACTGGGGGCAGTGTGTGGCCTGCTATATACTCCAGCGATTTGTAGTTTTGTCTCATCTACAGCCATGCAGTTTAATCCACATTTTCTCCTAGTTCCTGCATACTGCAACTCAACATGGACAAAACTGAATTCATAAGTCTTCCCCCAAGAAATTGCCCCCCACTTCCCAACCTATCCATCTGCGTCAACGACTGCGCCCTCTCCCCAGTCCCCCAAGCCAAGTGCCTCGGGGTAATCATTGACTCCTCCCTATCCTTCAAGCCCCACATAAAGGCCCTCACCACATCCCTCCGGCTCCAGCTCAAGAACATCTCACGGATCTGCTCCTTCCTCACCCACGACACGCTAAAACACTCATGCTCTTATCTCCCACCTTGACTACTGCAACCTCCGTCTCAATGGCCTCCCGGCTAACTCCCTCACACCTCTCCAGTCTATCCTCAATTCCGCTGCCCGACTAATCTACCTGTCCTCCCGCTACTCCCCTGTCTCCCCCCTCTGCCAAGCCCTTTACTGGCTCCCCGCCTCCAAGAGATCCCAATTCAAAACACTAACCATGGCATACAAAGCCATACACAACCTGGCCCCACCATAAATCTCCGACACCTACCGTCACGCAACCTCCGCTCCTCCCAAGAACTCCTCCTCTGCTCCCCCTCATTACCTCTTCGCACAACCGAGTCCAGGACTTCTCCCGGGCATCTGCCTTACTCTGGAGCTCCCTGCCCGAACATGTCAGACACTCTCCTACCCTGAGAAGCTTCAAGTGTAACCTGAAGGCTCACCTATTCCTTCAAGTCTACAACCTGCCATGAGACCCAGGCGACCGCCCCATACCTGACATTCCCCCCATCCTACTGTATCTCAGCACACCCCTCATAGACTGTGAGACCTCTTGGACAGGGTCCCTGCCCCTCCTGTACCTGTACGTCCCGATCACCTAGATTTTGTGTACTTGTTCTTGTCTCCCTTATCCTCATGCAAGGCGCCTTGGAACCTAATGGCGCTATATAAATAAATAATAATAATACTGCATCAGTCTCTGGGGTTGTGGATGTTGTGGCAGCCTTTTTTTTGCTTGTACTAGTGGTTGTGGGTAACTGCCACACAAGGCGAGCAACTTGCCTATAAAGTCTCATATTTGGGTAAGACCCTATTACGCTTGTTTGGCCACAGCATTTCAGTATACATCACATAGGACACCAAGACTGTTTTATGTACATTACATAGGAGACCCTGGGGAAGAAGCAAATGTATCACAGGAGACGCTGGGTCTGGTGTACGTACATGACCAGAGACACTAGGGTTGAAGTATATACATCACAGGAGATGCTGGAGGCTGCAGCACATCACAAGAGACACAGGGGCCGTTACTTCTTTCTTCATCTGTGGGACGGAAGCGCATTGTGCAGTATCTCTACCCACAATAGAGGCCAGTGCCTAAACATAGTCCTTTAATGCTTGGCACACAAGGTCAGCAGTGAACACACCTTGTGCACGATTACAATGCAAGAGGTTCTTTAGAGGGCCATCAGCCAGCAAAGCACAGCTGCTGTTCCCAAGATCAGTGGTGCCTGGGACCTCTGCCCAAGGGCCACAGAAAAGGTTACTGCAGGTCAAAGGTTCCCCACCCCTGCTGTAGATGGCAATATACCTCAGACAGCAACTGGCTGAGAGCTATTCCCCTGCTCCTATCCTTCTAGCTCCAGTATATGCCACCATGATCTTACTAAACAATAAATAGGTTCTATTATTGTAAAACTGTGCCTACACAAACAAGACTGTCAGCCATATTGTAGGTGGGCAGTGTAAGTGAATAGCCTTTCTGGGGTGGTCAGGACAATGCTTGAAGCTGCTTTCAGACAAGTTTATTTCACACTCCACAGATGTATGAACTCTCATAGGCATAAGATTTATCAAGTCAGAAAAATTTACTGCAGTCTCCTTATACCGAGCATGAAATACACTTGTCAGAATATGGCCAGAAAATAACCTATAGCAACTTCAAAAAAGAGGTTATAAATACACATACATGCATGTTTTCATAATTTTTTCCCTCCATATTCACAGTTTCCCACAGCAACCAATCACAGCGCAGCTTTCACTTTACCTCATAAGTTTAAGAATTGAACACGACTCGTTGCGATGGGAAACAAGGCCCGGTTGTGTGAAGGAGGCCTACAGGAGGGAGGTGTATTTGGGAGTAGAAGAAAAATGGAAGACAAATGTGCAAATTTCCAGCAAAATCAAATAGACAAAGTTGTGTTGGTTATTTCATTACATACAACATAAAAGGTGTCAGAGTAACCATTTATTTCAGTATTGAGGTTTTCAGTTTACTGTGAAAAAATCCACAAGAATAGAAACATTTCAGTTTAGAGATGATCTTCATCAAAAAAACAAAATGCCACAAAAGTGCTGCATGTAAACCAATGTATACACAAAATGGAGCACAGCTGCCCATAGCGACCAATCAGATTGCACTTTTCATGTCCCCAAAGCAGGTTGGAAGATAAAAGAAGCAATCTGATTGGTTGCTATGGGAAGCAGCTCCATGTTGTTTCTACACCAGTTTCAGATCTGACCTTATATTAAAATTTGTATATTTAGATTATTATCCCCACACTGTGAATATGTTCACATGACCTAGCTGTGGAACAATATCAATGGAAGATATCTAATAAGACGGTGGTCCATGTAGTAAAGAAGTGCGCAGTCCCTGTCAGGGCAATGTAAACAGTTATTTTACAATATAAATGATTCCTTCCCTACCGCTAGAGTGGTCTTCATTGTAACAAAGTCCCCCCCACCCTCCATGAACACGACCGAAAGCCACAACAGGTTTTTTGCCTATGATTTGGCGGCTGTAACAGTCCCCAATTATGCGTTTTCGGCATTTTATATATTATATTTCTACAGACAACAGTGCAAGCAGCAAAGTATATACATCATACACACCTATAAATAGAGGGGGCATTTAAAAATGGGGGGGAAAAAAAACTAAAATTATATAAAATCTAACTTTGTCTTTTTTCTTTAGAAAAAGTAAAAACATCATCAGGTGGGAAAGCTTCTCTTATGGGTGTGAAGCTTAGTCTCAGTGCGTTCTTCGTGGTAGCGAGTCCCTGTGCGCAGCTCAATGAGCCAGGTCTGTGTGACTGGCGCTCAGACCTCGGCTCTCAGTCAGACAATTATTTCGTTCCTGTAAAAAGAAGAAAAGGGGAAGAAATCTTTTTTTTTTTTTTAAATTAACATTACAACACTTTGTGTAGAGCTTGGCAAAGATGCCTCTTAGACAATGTTCATGTTTGTGTCGGAGCCACCAAAGCCAATTCCGGCAGCGCCATTCCTGCTGACAAACAATGGACATCACTATGGACCCCGTTGTATTTGACCGGGACCAGTTGAGCGCCAATGTCCTGTCAGATCTGGCACTATGTTGTGACTTTAGTTATAAATGGAAGCTACGACGCAAATGTGAACAGTAAAGTAGAAGTAATATTTAGTGATGTGCAAGCGCTACCATATACGGATGCTCAGTACTCGTAATGGGCAGTTGATGGTCCGATGGGCTCAACTCATGTACTGAGTATAAAGGAAGTTAATAGAAAACAAGCACATTCCAGAGGATCTTCTGGAAAAATGCTTTAGTTCCTAATTGCTTTCCATTATACTCTCTATACGAGTGGTGCACATCCGAGCATCAAATGCTCATTACGAGTACCAAGCACCTGAGCATGGTAGTTCCTGCTCATTACTAGTGAGCACTACTATGTTCGCTTCTCACTAATGAGCACTACAATGCTCGGTACTCATAACGAGCAGTTGGATGCTCAGTACATGAGTTGAGCTCATCTGAGTATAATGAAATTCAATGGTAAAATCCCAAAAGGTCTTCTGGGAAAATGCTCAAGTTCCCCATATTCATTTTACTTCGTACACGAGTCTAGCCTGTCCGAGCGTCTGACTGCTTGTTAGGTGTACCGAGCATTGTAGTGCTCAATAGTGATGAGCGAACCATTGTAGTGCTCACTAGTGATAAGCGAGCACTACCATGCTCAGGTGCTAGGCACTCTTAATGAGCAGTTGGATGCTTGGATGGGTGCAACTCAAGTACCTGAGTATAATGGGGGTCATTTCCTGGAAAAATGCTTGCGTTGCCATTGACTTCCATTAGACTCAGGTATTCGAGTCATGCCCATCCGAGCATCCAACTGCTAATTGCAAGTACCGAACATAGTAGTGCTCGCTCATCACTAGTGAGCTCTACAATGTTCAGTACTTATAACGAGCAGTCAGATGCTCGAATGGGCTGGACTAGTGTACCAAGAATAATGGAGGGCAATAGGGAAAGCGAGCATTTTTCCAGAAGCTCTTCCGGAAATTGATCAAGTTTCCTATTGACTTCCATTATACTCAGTACACGAGTCGAGCCCGTCTGATCATCTGACTGCTTGTTATGAGGACCAAGCACCTGAGCATGGAGTGCTCGCTAATCACAAGAAAAAAATGACTACTGATAAAATACAAAAATATTGTCAACTATAATAATTTTAAATAAGTTATCAATAAAAACAATATGAATAATAAAATAAATCTTTCAGCTTCTATGCATGGGTTATCATCCCACTCTCATACGCTTAAAGCTAACTTTCTTCCAGAGACAGCACACCCCTCTTATCAATGGGCTGCATGTGGTACTGCACAGATGTGATGGAGTCTAAACTGATATACCACAGTATATGAATAATTCTGGAATTTAGGATTATTATTAGTAAATCACATTTCCTTTAGTTAGTTAGTTTTTTTTTTTTTTTTTTTTAACAGAGAACCCCTTTACGACCTATGACGCACATGTGCATCAAAGGTAGACTCCCACCCTTTGATGCAAGCTCAAGCTCGCATTCTTTCCCTCACATCTCAGTTGATGATATCAGCTGAGGTGTGTGTCTAACAGCGCTGATCAGATCAGATCGGCACTCTTAACTCTTTGGATCTCACTGTCACGCAGCAGGGATTACACTGTTCCTTGCCGTGATCGGACGTCCCGTGATATGATCTCGGCACCTGCATGCTTTATGTGGACAGCCCGGGCTCCTGTGACAACCCCGGGGTCTGTGCTGAATCACTTTCTGCTGGCGATGACCCAGTGAGGTCACCAGCAGGAAGTGATCATTTCTCCTGTCTTTAGATGACCAGAAGCTCATCTAAAGACAAGAAACGCAATCGCACTGTGCGGTACTGAGGCCCCGTAGGCGGCCAAGTAAAATAATGAAATTAAAAAAAATTAAGTTTTTAAAATTGAGAAGAAAAAAAAAGTTTAAATCCCCCTCCCTTTGCACCGTTAGAAATTGAAAAAATACAGACATTCGGTATTGCCATTTTACATATAGTGAGCATGATGAATAAAAAAAAAAAAAAAACAAAAAATAACACAAAACTATTTGCAATTTCACCGCACTTGGAATTTTTTTCCCATTGTCCTGTACACTATGGTAAAATAAATTATTTCATCTGAAAGTACAACTCGTCCCGCAAAAAACTAGCCCTCATACGTGTATATTGACAGAATAAAAAAAAAATTATTGCTCTTGGAACAAGGGGAGAAAACCAGAAATGGAAATTGCCCGGGGGTGAAGGGGTTAAGGAGAAATTACACAGCATAGATTAATCGATGCAGTCTGTCAGTCAATATATGCTGTGCAGAAGATGAAACCTGCAGCAAAGTCTGTGCTATTTGGCCCACCAACTGTCCCAAGTTGTGCAGCTATTGTACTGTACGGCTAAAATTCACTATGTGTAGATGGATTTGTGGATGCCTATGGCAGATTTCCTTCAAGTCTGGAAGAAGTGAGTGACAACCCATGTAATGATGGAGTGTTGGTTGTCAATTGCGTTGCAACCAAAGTTAATAAAGAGGTGTGCACCTTTGGGGTCTTTTTTTTCCCTCTTAAAAGGCACATATTTGGGGCTAAAAAAAAATTATTTTTGCAATATGCTTTGATTAATAATTTCACACTACATTGCTTTCACGGGTTCTTAGTTTCCTAGCACATTCAACTTTGAAGTCGTTTGTGGCAGACTTTCTGGTGGATTCTCAGTTAACTCATTCTGCAGTCAGCAATAGACAGTACAACAGGGACTACAGAAGGCTGACTTTGCAAAAGGTTTCCAGAAACTGTCTTGAAAGCATGATTTTTAGCCCCAATTATTATATGCATTTTAGTAAGAAAAAAAAAAAAGAAAAAAAACACTATTCCAAAAGTGGACACCACCTTTAACACCTCATCATCGGGGAAGTCTATCACTGAAACACTTCACAAATCACTAGAGCTGGGGTCCAAGTAAGGCAGTCAAGCTTACGCTCTACTACTACATTCAGTGCCTACCAGCTGATGGAAAAAAAAAAAAAAAAGCCTTAACAAGGGAATCTCATCAGGTTTTTGCTACCTCATCTGACAGCAACACTGTAGGCACAGAAACCCTGAATCCAAGGAAGTACTTCGAACACTGGCTGCAGACGTTCTGACACTATCAAAGTATTTAGTTTCAGAAACACAGCAGAGCCTACACCAAGCTCTCAATAGATTGTGCATTGACAGTGAGGTGTAAATTACTGAATTTACAAGTCAGACTGCCCTGCTCCTGACTTTCTAGTCCTGTAATGGTAATCACAGGGTAATAAAGACTTCAGTTTAAAGGGGAGCTCTGGAGAAATAAAAAAACATTTGCATGGTTCCTGCACTCCTACACTCTAATGCTGAGCTGCCTACTATACTTGTATAATGTTTAGAACACATGGAAATCACTTATTCAGTAGATGCTCATCACCCATCACCACTCCAGCATGGAACGTCACACTTGATTATAAAGTTCCCCCTGCAGTAATCATCAGCGAGTCTGATAACAGACGCTTCCTCATTCCAATCACACAAGCATGAGGTCACAGAAGGTCCTGCTGTGAGACAGTCTCTGATATCCGCTTCCCCCGCAGTAAGTCTGATGAAAGGTGGTATGGCTGGCCCATTTCTATCTGCATAGAAGCAGTTATCAGAGAATGTCTCACAGCAGGACCTTCAATGACATCACGCCCACGTGATTAGAAATAGGAAGTGTCTTATTGGGCATGCTGATGATTACTTTGAGGGGAACTGCATATTCAAGCATGACATCCTATATGATCAGCATTAACTCCCTGGAGTTCCCCTTTAAACAGCACAAACTCAGATAAGAGAAGCACAGTTGCTAAGTTTTCATTTACACCCCTGCAGCATGCTGTCCTCAGCTTGCATAGCAAAAACCTGTTGACAGATTCTCTTTAAAAACGTTAAAAGTAGAATACGCTGTACTGCCAATATATTCAAAGTCTTTCTCACTGCACAAAACAAGGACTTGGAACCACTGCTCTCAAGATCAGTGTGGGCCCCAGTTATTCTACCCTGTGGATAGGAAATGCCCGATGGTGGGGACCCATCTAGTAAAAATCAGATCTCATTCCCACTGCCCCATTCTAATACATTGCCGTAGTGTCTTTATAATGAAGATAAAGTGGGTACAATGAGCAGTGAGAGCGCGTTAGTCTGTTATTCGGTTAGTAAATGGCAACTGGCATGGGCAGCGCATAAGCAATTTAGTGCTAGGATTACTTATCAGTAAACATTATGCACCATATTGACAAGCAAAGCACCTGAACATAGCAGCATCTACTGTAGGTTAGTCTAAGTGACATTCACACTGGCACAGCTGGCGGGGTCCATGCATCCATTCACACACTACTACTACAGGAGGTAAGAACAGAACTGGGCGTCTTACTTGCATATGGTCCTCAGCAGCTTTACCGCCTGTGTTAAGAACATTCAGAGAACTGGCACGCTTCATGCTGCAACCAGGGTAGTGGACATGCAAGGACAAACCAATGAGAATCACTAGAGGTCTGGACACAGTAATATAAGACATATGCCCCTTGCCATGTTCTGGCGGGCAAACACTATTCCTTCAGGCTTAATACTAATGTGCAAATTGGGAAAAATGGTACGTGCAACTATTACTGCATTATATCGATCATACCCTGTTATCGATCCAAGGGCCTCGTGTACAACAACTAGGGCAAAGGTTTCATTAGGTGCCAGTACCCTCTCAGAATCTGTAGGTAGGTACCATAGTGGTCATGGAAAGCCAAGGCCATGCTTGGTGTATGTGTGTTAGTGATTGGCATAACTGATGCACTTTCCAAATTCCAGGGTCATTGCCAATTCCTTAGAACATGTACATAGAATGTAAGGCAATAGTTCAAGGGGATGTCCAAGAGTAGAAAAACATTGCTGCTTTCCATCAAAAGGAACAGTGCCACATGGGTTTACAGGTTGTGTATGGTACTACAGCTGAACCCCATTCACTTTAATGTAGCTGAACTGCAATATCCCATGAACTACAGCCCTGTTTTGGAAGAAAGCGGAAATGTTTTTATCAACCCTCTTCATACCAATGACTAGTGTTAAAGCGTGCCTATGGTTCTGTAGTTTAATAATTCTGTGTTTATTAGGGTTCAGGCTTAGATTTTAGACAGAGCTCCAAACACCCTGCTCAAATGGACAGTGAGAGAAGATTTTTTTTTTGCCTGTTGCCAGCCCTAGGGGTGAGCTCCCTAAATAGGAATTTTGCATCACCACTATTATAACTCAATAAGCCTGTATGCAGAGAGCTAACCCCAGCAGTTGCTGCAGGAAGAATCTTCTAAATCTTAATATACAAGGAGCACCCCCCAGTGGTGGCTGCAGCCAGAATCTCATGTATCGCTGTATACAGGGAGCTCGCCCTAATGGTGGCTACAGAAATCTTATGTTATGCATCTCTGTATACAAGGAGCTCCCTCTAGTGGTGGCTGCAGGCAGAATCTTATGTATCGCTGTATACAGGGAGCTCCCTAATGGTGGCTACAGAAATCTTATGTTATGTATCTCTGTATACAGGGAGCTATCCCTAGTGGTGACTGCAGACATTATCTCATATGTCTCTCTGTATACAGGGAGTTCCCCTTAAATGGTGATTGCAGACAATCTTATGTATCTTATGTAGAGAGCTCCTCCTACTGGTGGCTGTAGACAGAATCTCATCATGTCTCTCTATGTTATATCTCTCTGTATACAGGGAGCTCCCTCTAGTGATGGCTGCACACAATCTCATCATGCATCTCTATATAGAGTGCTCCTCCTAGTGGTGACTGCAGACAAAATTGTATGCAGGGAGCTCCCCCTAGTGGCAGCAGCAGACAAACATTTTTAAAATGAAGCTGGAGATTTGGAGCTTTGTATCATATATACAAGGTCAAATCAGCAGAGAATTTTGGACTCAAGTCTAGTCTTAGTCTCCATATAAAAACTGGACAAGGTTTTGAATATCCTATAATATACAATTCAATACATTTAAGCCCTTTTGTTTGCACCTTATACTGGTTAGGATTAAAGTTGTAAGTAAAGAACATAGAGCAGACACGTGTTTTGACATAAATGCATTCTGCATTAGTAGGACCATGCGGCTGAAATCAACGCTGGTTAGGAACAAACCCATTAGGGGGTTAAAAGTGATTAACGAATCAGTGGACAGGTTATCAGAAGCAGGTTTCATTTACATGTCACCCATTAAAACACAAGGTAAAAAAAAAATAAAATAAACCCACAAACTAAAATAAAATAATGAACCACGGTTAAAACTTAGTCAATTTATTCAGTAAAATTCTATACAAACTTTTCACATTTTTAATGAATTTGTTAGGGCATATAGAATATTTAAGGGAAAAAAAAAAAAACACAACTTAGTTTTGGGAAATATTAAAATACTTTTTTAATAGGTGTCTGGGGTAAATCGATACAAAAAGAAAACTGGGGTTAATCATGTCCTGTATGCCCAACATTTTCTAAAGCCTTATATGTACAATAACTTGATAAAAACAGTGATCTTTATTGGATTGAATGCAGCAGCAAAGGAGATGGAGATCATACAGGAGGACATTACTGACTACAATGTATGCGCTGAGCTCCAATGCTCCCTCTAGTGGTGGTTGTTATGTGTCTATGACAAAAAGCAGACGATCTTTAAGGATCCACTGCCTTTCTGTAGAATGGAAACTATATTTTTGGTAAAAAAGTGTTCAGACATCCCTTTATAATTTGCCTTGTTGCTCTGGTGGTCCCAATGGGTCTTTGTAAACTTTAGAGGTTTTAATTTTGTGCATAAAAGGTACCAACCACAAGGCCGGTATAGAAATGACTGCAGCAAAGAATAAAAAACAGACTGGCAATGACCACCAGAGAGCATGGGGAGGTGGGGACTGTATAGCTTTCCTTGCTGTTAGTATAGTAAAATCCCAGATAACTGTTTAAATGGGGTTTGTGCGGCACTCTCTCCTGCCCAAACTGATACCGGGCATCGAGATGTACAACATCCCACTGGGATAACCTGCAAGGGTCCCAATCTAATTAAAATGATCAGATGTTTGCTGGGTGTGCATCAAAACCTGTCATATATCATGCAAGAGTCCAAATCTAATTATAGAGATCAGAGGTTTGCTGTGTGTGCATACAAACCTCATCAGGTATCAAGCAAGGGTCCCAATCTAATTATTAGAGATCAGATGTACACTGGGCGAGTATGCAACCTCATCAGGCATCATGCATGGGTCCTATTAAAATTAATAGGGCGCAGATGCATGCTGATGACCACCCAACTTCCATAAGGTCTCATGCATGAGAATAATTAGGACCCTGCATAACTCCCAGGATGATGGTTGAAAGCCAATGTGTCTCCATTCCCGATTGGGCTGGAAAAGAAGTCTGCAGAACCCCTTTAATGGAAGGACTGGGGTTGATTCCTCCCCAACTGCTTTTATCAGTCAGCTATATCAAGGAGCAGGTGCATCTCTAAGATCTTAATACTTTTTAGTTAGTATTGGCTTAAAGAGATCCGGTCACCCCCAAATCACCTCCTAAGCTATCAACACATGTCCCTGCAGCATCCCATCACTAATCCCACACTCCTTTTGAGTCAGAAAAGCAAGTAAGTTATAAAACGTTTTTCTCCACTTTCACAGGATGCTTTTCTGAGCCAAAAGGAGTGCGAGATTAGTGATAATATGCTGCAGGGACATGTTTTAATAGCTTAGGAGGCGATTTGGGGGTGACAGGATCCCTTTAATTGGCCTGTGTAGTATAAGCATTGCAGCCTGTGCCACGTTAACCCAGCAAGGGACTCTTATTTCTCATCCAGTAAATCAATATCCATGATCTATATACACCTTCTTTCACACTGAGGGCCCATCCTTAAAGCGAGAAGACACTTTGTAATCCAGGAATGGATCGTTCACAGTTTGAGTCATACAAAAATATATTGTATTAAATGAGAATCTTGTAAGTGTTCACAGCGATCTGCAATCCCTGAGGAATAATATAACCAGAAGAAATGCGCACAGCAAGTGCTTGGCATATGCCCTCTGCAGCCACCAAAGTGCTAAGTGCTATAGGCTACAGGCGGGGGAATGAGGCAGCTCAGCTAGATTTGGATAATTACCCCGGATTCTTTGGTTCACCGTCTCGTGAACTGCCTCCTTTCAGCTTCCTGACCAGCTTCTCACTGCTGCGTCGTATGGAAGCTCGGAGTTTGCTAAAGGAACCGCTGCGTTTTAAAGATCCAGTGCCGTCCTAGAACAAAAGGTTAAGAGGATGTGAAATAGGACATGGTTTATGTGCGGATTGGGAGAAAATAATTCAGTATACGAATTATGACGCTACGACAAGATACAGTTGTAGCAGAGCTGATGTTTGTCACCTTGTCTGTACACTTGCTGAAATAAAGAGGTCACCTTCATAATCACAGATTGTGAGTGTATAAACAAGCAGCTTTGCAATTTGCGGCTTATTAAAATTTGCAGCAGTTATTGAGATATTAACACTTTGTTTTCCAGCTCATTGTCTAGGGACCGATCACCACTGCTGTGTAGCTTTGTAAGCACTGCACAAGAGATTAGGAGTTACCAGCACACTCCAGCAAATCTAAGCAGCGCTTACAAACTATAGAAAAGAGCTAGTAAGAGCAGGGTATGTTCTGCTGTCTGGCAGAGGTGGTCGGTACTCCACACTGCCGCCCCCCCCACCTCTATTAAAGTGAACCTGTCATCAGTTCTGGGGGTTGCAAACCATGCCCACCACCTTTACCATAACAATTGGGGGTCTTGTAACCCCTGTACTTCCCCTGACGTCCCCCTGCAAACCTCAGTAAACATGTTTTATTCTGTCCAGTGCCATATGCCAATTTTGTGGTTCGGTCATATAGGTGTCTGCAGATTGTGGTCAGTGCCGCCCTGCTCCATGCACATGCAAACATCGCCCTTCCTGACTGTATGGAAGTGGATGACGGCGCTATGCCATCCATAAAATTCCCAAGTCTCGCACCTGTGCAGAGGCTCCTCACTGTGCCATATTGAGCAGACAGTGATTCCCCTATGCAGGTGTGAGTCTTCAGTCTCGCATCAGCCGCAAAGTGCCCAAAGTCTCGCAGTGGAATCACTGTCTGTTCAATAGGGCAAAGTGAGGCGCCACTGAGCAGGCACAATACATGGGAATTGTTTTGATGGCAAACCAACGTCATCCACTTCTATACAGTCAGGAAGGACGGTGTCTGCATGGAGCGGGGGTGGCGCTGACCACAATCTGCAAACACCTATATGACCGAACTGCGAGAAGGTGGATAAGCTCTGTAACCCACCTAACAAAAAAAAAAAAAGCACCCAAGGAATGTTATAAAGAAGAAACGTAATCACAGCAATGACAAAAAACCCTTGCTGTTGACACATTCTGTCTGAAATTGGTGTAAAGGTACAGTCACACGCTGCAATATTGCTAGGCAATTTGCTGGTTGCAGTGAAATCATGGACACATTGTTCTATTTTGTTGCGGTGTACAAATGGAACAATGTGTCCATGATTTCACTGCAACCAGCAAATTGCCAGTGAATTTGCCTAGCAATATTGCCGCGTGTGACGGTACCTTTAGAGGTATCAAAGCATCAGTCGAAACCTCAGTGGAGATCAGAGCTTCAGTACTTACAGGAGAACGTCCCTGCTGGCCGTCAGTCACTCAACCTCCAACATTTTAGTTTTTTGCACCAAATAAAGTGCAGCTTATACATTTAACGTTATGAAAATGTACCACATCCATATGCCTGGTCAGCCTCATGTTATGTATCATTTTATTATACAATTTCAGACCAAGAATAACAGGGCAATAACTATTCCAATGCCCACCGGCATGTCTGCATCTGTTGTGATATGTTAAGATGCCAAGGCCCCAGCTATCTGCGCACATCTACAGGAGTGAGGATAAATGTATGATTGTGGGAGTCTGGCTGCAGAGATCCCCCACCTATCCTGAGACTGGGAGATCCAAACTCCCCTATGTGAATGGAGCCACAATGACTATATGCGACCACCACTCCTATAGACAAGGAATGGAGCAGCGGTCGCACATGCTCACTATCATTGGGACCCAAATTATTTCAGTATTCTTTGAAGTTTGTGGGCGCCCTTCCGTACGAACTACGGGTTAGTGTTGTGCCTTCACAGAAGACTTTTTTCCTACTTTAGCAGATGTGCCAGCTGCTAACCGATTTCTCTTTTTGGATCTTACCAATGTCAATAAGCTTTATCCAGGTATCGAAACACATGGCTGCATTCCTCCAAAGGCAGCACCTCCACTGCCCATAGGTTGTCTATGGTATTGCAACGTATCCTTACGCATGTCAGTAGAGATAAGGTGCAATATCAGATACAAGCATACATATTTTTTAGTTTTTGGAACAAAGCAGCTAAGGTTTTCGAACCTTAGATAATGCATAAGAGCAGGAGGGCTTCTCCAGTGTACAAGAGAGGTAGTAACTTGTTAATTGGTGGCTGTCCGACCACTGGGACCCGCAATGATGGACAGAATGGGAAAATTTTATCCCCAATTGCTAAACTGCCCCTACATTTACTCCCTATAAAGCTGCCAACCAGTGTGCTAGGATGTTTCCAGTATAGTGAACAAACAGAGCGGCGGTCGGGCATGATCTGTTCCATAAGGGATAAAAGTTCCCCATTCTGCTGATTGGTGCAGGTCTTAGAAGTCAGACACCTACTGACCAGCAAAGTTCTCTGGGGAAGCCCTTAAAGTCATAAGGCCCTGTCACACAAAGAGATCGCCAACGAGATCGCTATTGGGATCGCTGTTGCGTCACGAAATTTGTGAAGCAACAGCGATGTCATTCTGTGACATGCACCAACGATCTGGCCCCTGCTGTGAGATTGTTGATCGTTACACACTGCTCGGGGTCATTCCTGCGTCATTGCGCTCCCGCTGGGAACGCTACATCGTTGTGTTTGACAAAGATAATGAGCAACGATCTCAATGCTACACTATGGAGAGAAAATTCACAACGACCTCGGTATAATTCAGGATCGCTAATGCATCATTTTCCACATCTCTGGTAAGATGCCTGTTTGACATCTTACCAGCTATGTGTAAACGACGCACCAGCGATCTCTGCACATAGTTATCGGGATCGCTGATGCGTCGTTATGCGAGACTGGGCTTTAAGTGTCTACACTGCATAACAACCATGGTTAGCCGTCCAGGCAGCAGAGACCTACTGTTCTGTCTCTAGATCACTCTGGGGAATATCAGGCATCTTATTTCCACATTTGGAGGTAGAGGCATCACTGACGTTGCGACCATAGGCGCTCGCCAGGATCTGTGCCCGTGTCCGGCACCACTCCTCTTGCATTGCTGAGATAAATGGTGCTGATGACATTAGGAACCTACATTATCAAGACATGGATGATCGGGAGATATTCTGTTAAGTAGAGGTGAAAATCTCTGTCAGATACTTGGCAATTGGTCGATGGATGCTCTGACAAAAATGGCCTACGAGGACATAACCCACTTTTCTCCTTTGCCTACTTTGTGGATGTCCCCACATTTTGGACCAGTCACTCTTTGCAGATAAGGTCGTCAGAAGGAGTTAGTAAGAAAGAAAACCAAGCAGACAAGAAGACGCAGACGGAGGTCAGGTGGAGAGAGTTTATTAGAAGGTAGAAAGACTTGTACACAAATCACCATACACTTTTAGGATTAGTAGAAGAAGCACAACTGCCATAAAGTCACACTAAAGACTGAACGAGCTCTAAATCCAGTGAAGACTCAACGCCGGAGACCCATGAAGACAACGTTGGATGGTGACCACACCATGGGTCTCCACGTCCGGCCTCAAGCACTTGCAGAACATGCTTTTTGTAATTCTACAGCGTACAGGTTGTCTGGTCAGAGGTCCACTTCATGCTGTTAACAGACCCCCGAGATTAGTAGTTACCTTCCATGATTAGAGCGGCTAGCTGAGAAGTGCTTTCCTAGTGACGTAATACATTATAATAACACATGGCTTTATGATCGGGTTACAATTCTCCATTGCTAGATTACAGTTTGGACAAAGCTACAGATATACAGTGTTAATAAATAATAATTAAAAAAAAAAAAGTGTCAGCTCTTGTGGTGGAAATGAGTCAATTTACAAAGGAAGTGTGTATGACAGCGTGGACGGGAATCCTACAGGAGTGCTAGACACTGCGCTCGGTACTGGAGAGAGAGGTTAAAGCTTGAAGATGGAGCACGTCCGTCATGCAGGAGACAGAATTAGTATCACACAAGGCATCTACGCCTGTGGAGAGGAAATGGAAAGAGAAAAAAAACACATCTCCATGAAAACGCTGGAGAGTTAAGTCACAGGTTTCCCCCTTCAGACAGTATTTCTAGGTTGCGCGGCCAGAAGACATCGCAGTCTGGTCACTTGGAGAAATAAAAGCTTTAACTTCTGCCCAGATGTCTAGAAAGGCACAAATATGGATTTACTTAAAGAGGAAAACCATATAAACCAAATGTTCTATCCGTGATCGACACAACTCATCCGATCACCACTAATTCAGGATCACAAGACATTAAACCTCTTTGGCACAGAAAGTTCTGTTACTGAAAACCAAGAGTTGAGCAATGACTTCAGTAGCCAAACCAGAGACCAGCAAACTTGCTACTATGTGCAGGCATCCCCGCCATCGCCACATAACCCGCAGTACACGCCAGGGTCCTGAAAATCGTTATGCTCAACTCTGGTTTCCAAAAATGAAAAGTGTTTGTCTTATAAACATATATTACCTACCCACAAGATGGAGGATAATGCAAGATCGCTGCGGGTATAACCCACAATGGGGGTCTCATAAGTCCTGTCTAAATGTGCAAGCACTGCACATGCTCAGTGCTGCTCCGTTCACAACAAGCAATTTTGAGACCCCCCCTTGTCGATATTGGGTATCTCGGCAGCAATTACGCATTTGTTGTCTATCCAGGGGACTGGTAATAAATGTCATTTAAGAGGTGACCCTTTTTGCTTAACAATATAACAAATCTCTGCCGAGGTTCAACTTGATCCTGGGTTAGGCCAAGCTTTAAATGGTATTTCCCCTTTAAGGTCAACCCTGAGGGTCCATGTATACGAACCATCATGGACCAGGTAAGAAAGGAAGCATACCATAAAGGCTAAATATCTAATCTAATAGAAAAGGGAGAAAGAGCAAAAGAACCAAAAACGTCATAATGCAAATCACTCATAGCAGTCACATCATGGATGGAGGTGTCCATCATCTTACAGAATCCTAGTATTAAATATTCTCCCACTAATAGCAGTCCCTCAGTGCATGGAGTGGAAGGATGCTGTTCAAGCGGGTAGAGATACATTCTTTCGGACTGGTATAAGTGATTTTGTACCAATAGGGACTACATGCAACGAATACATGAACGTAACAAGGAAGTGCATGCATAAGGAAAAAAACAAATAGAAGTGGTGTGAATGGAAGGCAACGAGTACAGAAGCATTCTGTGATAATGATGGTGCTGATCAGGGCTGGTAGAACATGCTTAAGGCGCAGAAAATGTCAGTATATTTACCTGTGATGATCAGAGGTCGGTCATCACATCCATCTCATGGGATCATATATGCAAATCATCACATATAGAACCAAAAGTGACCATGCAGAGGGTACATAACCCGCGTCAGGAGGCAGATTTTTGTCAGGCACCTCCCTAAAACAGAAAGTCCCTGCACTTCCATATGCTCTGATTGCATCACGAGGGTCCGGTGGGGGCATACACTGAGTTAGCCACAGCAGAAATGTTTGCTGAATAGGATTAGTGAAGTTGCTGTTCAGCTGGTGACCATTTTAAAAAAGGAGTTAGTCATATGACAACCCCTTTAATATAATTTAAAGGGGTATTCCAATTTTAGTTATGGTATATAGGGAATGTTTATCATATTGTAGAGGAACCCCCCAATAATGAGAACAGGAGGGGGGGGGGAAGCGATTTAGTGCCACATATCCTTCAAAGCTTTCCCAGCTCACTGGTGCTGTAGGGAAATGCAGCGCCACCGCAAAAAGCAGACAGTCAGCAGTAATGGTCGATGATGCTACAGAGGACACACAAGGTCCTAATTGGACAGATTAACACTGGGCACGATTGAAGTCTGCATTTTAATGCCCCCTCAAGACTAAGTCTGGGGAGGGGGGAACATTAAAAGTCAGACCAAGTGATCATAGAGCATATTGATAGCAAAATAAGAATGCCCTTCTGTACAAGTGATCGCCCTCTTCTATACCCCCCCCACCTAAACCTTCACTATAACTAATCTTTTTGATGCGTGAGAAGGAGCCGACATACATCATGCATCTTACAGAGTCATGCAAAAATGGATCGCAGGCATAAAAGGCTGTAATAAAATGACACAACAAAGTATATGGGATGTGGTACTTTTCCGCACAGAACACAAAGAAAAAAAATGAAAATGATGTAACCAAAATAAGGGTGTCAAAAGATCAGACGAGGTTGGGGGGCTTACGAGGGTGACAAGTAACATTCTGGCATCATAGTCAATGTGGCCTTTACCCGCAGGTAACAGAAGAGTCATCATTTCAAGCATCACGTTCTGATAAATGCGGCCCAATAAGTTAATAATACATCACTTGGGGGTGTTAAGGGTTAATGTCATAAAAGGGTCCGCAACACAGACCTAGAAATACTGTTATCTCCCTTATCTAAAAATTCACACGTTAGCCAAAGACATTTAATACAGAACATGCGGAGTCCAGCAGAAATGAAGGGAAGAGTACAGTACACAGCTTATGAATCAGCAGAACAGACGAGGCAGAGGCCCATGCGGCACACGCTCCGTGATCATGATTATTATAGGAAATTGTGCAAAAGTTGAAGCGATGCTGATTGAGTGTCCGAGTGCAGAAGGAGTCTACAAGGAAGGTGAATAGGATGTTGAATTCCTATATCCGGGCAGCCCGGCCCTTTAAATGGGTATCTATGCATTACATTACAAAAAAAATGGCAACATGTCCTAATGCACTACCGAAACCCGTATAATCCCCATGGGGTAAGGATGGGAATGCACATTACAAAGATGCAATCTACCAGCCCCTTTTAATGCCCTCCACCCTGATAGAGCTGATATTACTTCAACACAAAATCTTAAAGGGCATGTCTGGTCACAGACCGCGGCTTCTATAGGGGAAAGGACGCATGACTTGTGAACAAGCAGACGTCTCCACTCCCCCTTCCAATGTGACAGTGAGCAGAGCCGGATCACCCCTTTAAAGATGGGCGGTCAAAAGGAAAAAAAAACAGCATCTTGTTTATGGGATTTGTGTATAATCACGTGATTAGGGAATGTGAACTGGGCACTGATAAGGATCATGAAAGTCTCCTAGTTATCACCAGCAAACAAAGATTAAGAAAACATAAATTTGTAAGATATAGCACGAATTAACAGAGAAATGAAACCATAGGATACACGGTTAGGCTCTGACTTCTACCATTTCTCTTAATCCAAACAATAATGGTGCCCAAAAAGTCGCAAAGCATACACCATATTTTTTTTAAATGACAGCCATCCATGCACCATGATTTCACCTGTAAATGCCGCTACTCTCCTGAATCCGGCAAGGCTGCTTCTTTTGTCCCTGCGCCTCTCCATTCTTGAGATATGGCCCTCTATTTCTTGCATATAAATTTAGTTTTTATTTTGCCAACTGGGTGTGGTCAAGATAAGCTGATGGCCACGCCCACCTAACGAATAAGACCAGATTAATATACTGACGAGAGGGAGCCATCTCTCCGGAGTGGAGAGGAGCCAGAACAAAGGAAATACAACGGAGGATTCAGGAGAACAGCGGCATTTACACCAGGAAAACAAATTAAATCTTTATGACAAGTGACAGGTGTCCTTTAAGTGTGAAGAAATCTTAGGGCATGCTCAGCCAATTTTTCTTGCCTGATCGTAGCCATGGACAACCCCTTAAAGGCATATCAATATAAAAATGGTAAAAGTCTGAGCTTCACAAGGTACCAAAACAGAAAAAGGCTGGTTTGTTATTCATGTAGATCTGCTTGAAGATGTAAAACTACGTACAGGCATGCAATCTCTTATACTGTAAAGCACAACCCACAACATAAAATAAAAATTGCAACAAGCTTGATTGTCTAATGCATAATGGGGGTTTAGTACTTTATTTTCTGTGCCAAATTAAAAAAAAAAAATAATAAATTTTCCATAAGAGATGCCATGCCTAATGGTAGTGAAATCTAGGTAGAATGAAGTTTTAACTACAAGGGAGTGATCTACCCCTAATAATGTCAATTTGGGTAAAGGGTAAACCAGGACAGTCAATCAGCATCTGAGGACAAGGAGAGGAGTCAGATGAGAGATTATGGAGAGATCAGTCACCAGGTGGGAGGTTTGCTGGATATTATTCTGGTTATTACAGTACAGATCATAGTGGCATGCAGATCAGCAGTTTTCGGAGGGGTCTTGCCGGCCATTATTTGCTCACACTGTGTACTGTACTTACCCCGTTCCACTCTACGCTCATACTCACTTCCTCCCCTCCGTCAGGACCGCTCTCGTACTTTACCACGTCAGGCTCTCTCGGCTCCTCCTTTTCTCGATGCTTTCTGGGTCATTTAACACTTCGGCCACTCGCTGCTTGTGGACATTGTCTAGTCCCTGTGAGACAGGACCCTTGCGTTACAAGTAAAAAAGGAAAAAGCCCCTGAGATGTAAGTAAGGAAGGCAGGAAAGCGACGTACAAAACGTCAAAGCCCGGAAAGGAAAGCCGGTTTTTCCTTCCAGGAGGCATGCATCTTAAGACACGACACCATGGAGGACACAGGTGATCCATGCAGCTGATATGATGCGATAACTGTGCTACACATGTGGTCACAGGACTCTCCCAGGATCCTCCGATCATTTCCTGATGCTAAAAAGCTTTACCATGAAGGATCCCAGTGAGACCTGTGATCAGGTGATTACTGCCGCTGGCTGTATGCTCTCCCTACAGTGCACTCTACAGGTGAATGAGGTAAAGGCTCGACAGTAATGGAGGCTGGACAGAGTTCACCAAAGAGGCTTGGTCCACTGCCTTAATCAATTTAGTGATTTTCTTTGTGATTTTTTAAACTCTGCCTCTATACGTTCAATGAGGACACTGGCTTATTTGTGGGTTATTTACCTACAAAGCTCCCCAAGCGATGGTGAAAATGGAGTGATGAATGCATGCAACTACAGCCACAAGACTGCAACACAACACAAATATCCCACAATGCAAATCACAATACTGCACACAACAAATGGTGAAATCAATGATTTCTGTAAAATAAGTTTTCTCAGCATCTGCTTAAATACTCGATTATGTTTTAAGGGGATCCTGTCAAAAAGGCTGTAGCGCAGGACTAGTAGTAGTACTGCTTTACGAATGCTCCACATAAGGGGAGGACGCAGCCGCGACCTTCTGGAGCAGGGGGGATAAGGGTGCTTCTGGGGAGTAGTGACCGCGTTCGAGAAGATGAAGACCACATGGCAGACCAGTGTGCTGCCGTGATTTCGAAGCTAGATTTATTGCCCCCTTTAAGTGTGTCAGTACCTAGCGATGGCTCACAGGGATGAAGCACTCACAATAGATCACTACGCCACCATTTGCCACTTACCTGCTTTCGTGACCTCATCGCTGCTTCTTCTAGCGTTTCAGCCGCTTCAAACTTGCCCTGACGTCTGTAAAGCGCTCCAAGGTTTTTCAGTGTTGTGGTCACCGTCGGACTAAATACAGAAGTGTATTACTGAAAAGCTTATTTTCATCAAAGTTTACAGTATTTTTAGTACCATATTTTTCAGACTATAACACACACCCAGGTTTTAGAGGAGGAAAATAGAGGGGAAAAAAAACTTTAAGCAAAAAAATGAGGTCTGTTATGCGGTGGAGGGGAAGAATCAGCTGCTAACACTGTTGTGGGGTAATGTCCGCGAATTCTGTACTAATGTCACCATCCTGGGCCTTTTCCAGGTATATATGATCCACCTTCCTGGCACTTGACATGAATAAACCCACCCCCCCCCCATCCTCAACCTGGCTATATATGGCCCCTATTACATAAAAATAAAAAAAAAAAAAACAATCACCTGTCATCACTCCACCTGCAGCAGTGACATCCTCTTGTCTTCTCAAGCCGAACACTGATCATTGTGTGAGCAGCGTGCACAGCGATGACATCACTGTCCTACGCCCGGCTCCACACAATGATCAGCATTAGACATAAGACAGGGGAACGTCGCTGCTGCAGGGGAGCAATGAGAGGGGAGTATAATTGTCTGGGATAGTCACTGCTTCCCACGCCAATGATAATTCATGGGAAGCAGTAAATATCCTAACACACAATCGCATGCAACTGCAGCAGCAATGGGTGATCACGGTCCCAGCTGTTTAAGTTAATTTAATATTCACCTCTCCTGCCGCTCCTCCGCCCATCTCTCAGCACCTGCTTCAGTGCAGAGAAGTGATGGGCAGGGAGGTGCAATGAATATTAAATTGGCTTAAACAGCGGGCCCATGTGATCACCTGCTGCAGCTTGCTCCAGCCTCCGGTGACCGCTCCAAAGTGGTCAACCCCCCAGCACAGCACCCCATGCATTTAGACTATATGACAAACCTCCCACTTTCCCACAAAGTTTGGTGGAAAAAATTGAGTCTTGTAGTCCTAAAAATGCGGTACACTGTTGGCTTACGATAAAGGTTTCACACCACACAAAAATTGTGTGGTATGCAGACACTGTCCCAAATAACTGTCAAGGGGATGACCCTGGGGGAAAAGGGAATCAAACCTCTTATTTTGGCCATGGGACCCCACAAGCAGACAGATTTACCATTTAAAATAAATGATAGTGGGAATCACCTTTGTTAGACATATAGATCAGACTGTTGGTCATTACATCTCACACTTTAACGCCCCTTTAAAATAATCTCTGCAGGCAGATTCTCAGGGAGATTAACGTCCAGCCCACAGATTTTAACAGCTCATTTACATAGTAAGAAATGAAGATTTCTCTGGAATATACATTGGGATCACAGATATCAAGGTGTCACTTTATTCAGGTTTCCTATGACCCACATACTCATAGATGGCTTGGGGAAGAGGGTGATCCTAGTGATGGATTCCCTTCAACTCCAGAATCCTCCATGTGATACACTCACCTGTCAACCTTGCATGCTTTGTACCAGCCTCCGTATTCTCCAAACGTGCCATCCTTCTGTTTCCCCTGAGACAAACATTCATATTATAAAGAAATCATGGAGCAGTTTTGTGCTGTAATATTGCCAGCTCTGATATAAAGACATCTAAAGTTAAAATTCATTCTAATTGACCCTCCTAGTACAAAGAGTTCAGGTAGGTCATGTAACAAGGACATCACCTACGGCCATTTTAAAGAAATGAAAGAAGTGCTCAGAAGTCTTTTTTAGGGCAAATACGCACTATGCAAGATGCAGCCGAGATACTCACATGACTCACCCGGAACGGTCACTGTCTCTCTGGACGGGAGCATGTCAGATGTCTGTATTTCTATGCAGCTGATGCAGTCCCGTCCAGAGAGGAAAAAGCTGTGCCAGGTGAGTCATGCAAGACTCAGGTGAGTATCTTGCATGCATCTCGCATAGTGTTTCTCTGCCCTTAAAGTTTTCTTCCAGATTGACTCCCATTTAAAGCCCAATGTCAGATGTGGCGAGAGTATGCCATAGCAAAACTTACAGTCGTATAGAGCACTTGGACCCTATAAAAATCATCTCTGTAACATAGGTTTCACTTCCTTAAGCAAATGATGGGTCCTCACAGCGCACGTCTGGCCAAAAGCTTACTGCCTCTTTCCACCCCCTCAGTCATCATGCCACATGCCTCCCCTTATGTTGACAGCTTTGCTCGAGTGAGTGCTGCCTGATCTAAATCCCTGGCGCACTGAACACCACAGAAGCCAAGGGAGGCATGCACACACAGCTAATATGGGCAAACTCACCACCTACACTGATACCATATCCATGCTTGCCTTCTGCAGTATCAGTGCATTAGGGATGCAATTCAAGAGGCACTGACACTGGGCAAGTGAAGTTGTCAATTAACATAAGAGAAGGCTAGCAGCAAGGGTGCACCGCTCTGCCCTCTTCCCCGGCCACGCCAAGGGTGCACCGCTCTGCCCTCTTCCCCGGCCACGCCAAGGGTGCACCGCTCTAGTGTGTGACTAAGTACGTGAAACAGATTTAAAGTATGGTTCTGCAAAAATAGAGGGTGGGGGACAAGAGGCGCAATAGTGCCCTATCACTAGTGACACTAAAAACCAATAGAGTGGTGCTAAGGAGCCACTCACCTGATTCAGTTGTGAGCCCCACAACTGGTTTGAAAGCGTTAAGAAGATGATCTGAGCTGCTGCAAGACCTCCACCGACCACTGAACAGTGGTAGTATCCAAAGAGATGATGGGAGTGCAGGTGTATCACGGTCCGTGCTGCTCCAATGTAAAAAACTCAAAGAGTCAGATAATCATCAGTCAGATTTCCATCCTTTTATTACTCCTTCCAACACGTTTCGGTGCCCCACCTGGCGCCTTCCCTGAGGAAGGTGCCAGGTGGGGCGCCGAAACGCGTTGGAAGGAGTAATAAAAGGATGGAAATCTGACTGATGATTATCTGACTCTTTGGTGAGTTTTTTATATTGAAGCAGCACGGACTGTGATACACCTGCACTCCCATCATCTCTTTAAAGTATGGTTCGGCGCACAGGTTCTATTAATATAAGAACCCTTGCAGGAAAATTAGTTTTTTGTTGCCCTTGTTACAGAGCATAGATAAACAAATGACATGACTAGGATTGAGTAGCCTGAAACACACTAGTTTCTTTTTGGCCCCAGTACAGATTTCTAGCTTTTCTGAACATCCAGGTTGCCACAATATTAGCTGAGTAGCCACATGATTGGGACACAATCACGTCTTAAGAGAACTTTCCTATAAGGCCTAGAAATTTTCCTTTTGGTAAAACTTACTTTGAATTTTTCTCTTTCTTCAGCGTGCATCCAGATTGGTTTATTTTCATCTGCAAATTAAATGAAATCAAGAGATAAAAAAAAATTAGTAAGAGATGATGGAAGCAGTATCTCATTCACATAGAACCTACAAGGTGTAAAGCCAATCATTTTAATTATGTTTCTGAGTACAATCCTTACCATCTACAGATCCAAACTCCCTTTCGTGTGCTCGGGTCAGGATCTCCTTGTATAAAGTCTCGGCTTGCTTAAACTTGCCTTGTTTCAGATAACAAGAAGCCTGGAAACATGGGACAAGGGTTTCAGTGTTAATCATGACATGACATAGAACATGCAGGTCAGCGCGGTCAGATACTAACCAGGTTGTTCTTGGTTTTCGCCACGTTTGGATCGTCTGGTCCCAGTTTGGTTTGGTAGATCTCCAGCGCTCTCTGGTAGTAATACTCCACTTCTTCATATTTGCCTTGATTCTGACACAGTAGCGCCAGGTTGTTCAGTTGCTTTGCTACATCTGGGTGGTCTTTGCCCAGAACCTAAAAACAGTCATCAATAACTAATTATGATATGCTATTGTCTCCATAAAGTCCCTAACTGCCCAGAGCGGAGGCTGCTAAAAGAAGCAGAGGAAGCGGTGTGAGTCTTTTTTTTTGTGAAGGCTTTTTAGGGTAATGGTCCTTAAAAGGGAACCTGTCACCACAACATTGCATTCTAATCTGCAGGCACCATGATATAAAGCGAGGAGTAGAGCAAATTGATACATAGTTTTGTGAAAGAAGATTCAGTATAATCTGTTTTCACAATTTAAACTGTCTGCTCTTTCTGGGATTTAGGGTCTAGTGGGTGGTCCTATGAGTGATTGACAGCTGACTTTATAAAGTATGCAAACAAATCTAGATGTCCATCACTGATGGGTCCAGTGGGCGGTCCCATCAGTGTTTGGACAACTGTTTTAGACGCTGTCTCATTTCTTATCCGGGGCTGCTGCAGCCTCAGAGGAAGTGAATATTAGAGTGTAATAGCTGAGGAAAGAAGGTAGTCACGTAGCCCTGGACGGAGGAGAGTATGATAACTTTGTTTAGCCTTTTTACTTTAAAAATTGCTTCTGGTCCATGCAGAAGGATATCATAAGGATGACATGCATGTGCAGGATGTTTTTGCTCAGACCCATTGACCTGAACGGGTCCATGCTGCTGCTGAAAAATGGACATGTCACCGTGTGGAGCACAAGCTTCACATGCTGACACGGTCCGTGCTCAATAACGGACATGTGAAGGGGGCCATAGGGGATCATGTGTCAGCCAGGACCAGATACTGCCGGAGGCCCCGGATGTGTGAAAGAGGCCCAACTCTGCTTTGCATCTGGTTTGTGCATGCCCACCCCCTTAGTCACACCTGATTGCCTTTAGTTGACGATATATTCTGTTGTATAGGTCTGATCAGACTTTACTCTGATCTATGCAATACTTTGAATTAGACCAGCATTTGACCAGAAGTTGATTGTAAGGTAATGGGATAAAAAGCCACAGCAAATAATGTTTTGTTTTTCACTTTCAACCGCATACTACTTCAATTTCTTAACGCCCTCTAATCCCTTCACCTAGTAATGAACTATTCATCTCTTCCTCCATCCTCCCAGAACGGTTCCTCCACATACAATTCTTTGTCTCCGAGTACACACGGCCACATCACGCCCTATCCTGCTCCCACCTTCTAATGCTGTCTGATGCTCCTCATTGATGGCGACGGTTCCCCAAACCTGGCCCTCCCAATCACATCCTCCAACTCATTTCTCACCCCTCCCACAATCGTTTACAAGTTTTGGAAACCCTAATAACCTTATACCCATTCAGCCAGACCCTCTACCTGGGACCATATGGAACGCACGACTTTGTCTGCAACAAACTTTCATACATCCATGACCTCTTTAAAGGCCGTTTACACACACACACAATTGTGCAGAGATTGTGCAATCTCTGGTTGCGTGAAATCATGGACACATTGTGACTTTTGCACATGGAACATTGTTCCAATTTTGTGCCATGATATTCACTGCAACCAGAGATCTGCGAACAATCTCTGCATAATTATCTGTGTGTGTAACTGGGCCTTAACACTAAAACTCTCCTACCTTGGTACAACTGAAACCCTTCTTATGGCGGATTAAATCTCACACCCCTCGCCCCAGCAACAAATGTGGTGGAAGAGTCGGCTTGCTCCGGTCTGATAAACGCTCCTTTACCCCAATCCCACTACCACCCTCTGCTACTCTTTCCTCATTTGAGGTGTACTCTGTCTGCATCTACTCCCCCTCCAACCTCCAGCTGATTGTCAGCCACCGCCCCTCAGAGCTAGCCATCACCACATTTTTTGACCACTTCACCACCTGGCTACTTCATTTCCTTTCTGCCGGCATCCCCACTATCATCCTGGGCGACTTTAACATCCCATTTACACTTCCACCTCAGCTGCCTCAATTTTTATCACTGACTACCTCCTTTGGGCTCTCTCAATGGTCCGCCACAGCCACTCACAAAAATGGCCAAATGCTTGACCTTATCTTCACCCGCCTCCGTTTCCTTACTAACTTCTCTAACTCACCCCTTCCGCTGTCGGACCACAACCTAATGACATTCTCTACTCTCTCTCCTCTCCTAGTGCACAACCCCCACTCCACAAATTCAATCATCCTCACAGAAATCTCAAACACCTTCACTTACACTCATTCTCGGAGTCCCTTCTCCCTCTCACAGGCATAGCTTCCTTACATGATACAGATGCTGCTGCCACTTTATAGAACACCACAATAGTAACAGCACTTGATTCGGCACGCACAGCAAAGCTAACACTAACAGGCAACCCTGGCAGACCAGCAAGACTAAAGCAGAAAGTGAAATAAACAGCGCCTCACCAGCTGGTTAGCTTCAATTCGTGTTTAATCCGTCATCACAGCACGACGTTTCGGTCGCAATGACCTTTTTCAAGTGCAGCAAGACTAAAGAACTGAGAAAGGTTTCCAGGGTAGCTGAGAGGAGATGGAAAAGATCCCATTCCGCCGAACACTTCATTGCATACAAGCAGTTCCTCTCCAACTTCAAGTCCACGCTCACTGCCGCAAACAAACTTCTCATCTCTCATATCTTCCCTGTCTAACAACCCTAAACAGCTGCTCAACACTTTCAACTCTCCTCCTTGTCCTCTCATCTCAGCCAGAGACTTTGCCTCTTTCTTCAAGCAGAACATTGATAACATCAAAGAAAGCTTTGGCCGGCAGCCCACAATGCCCCTCCTCATAACTACTCAGCCCTGTTCTTCCAATACCAGCATCTCCACCATAACAGAAGATCAGCTCTCCTCTTTTCTGTCAAGATCACATCTCACCACCTGCGTGCTTGACCGCTCCCATTCCACCTTATCCCCAACCTCACCAGACTTCATCCCAACTCTTAAGGTACCGTCACACAACGATATCGTTGCCAATATCGTTCAAAAGTCACAAGTTTAGTGACGCTTGAACGATGTCGAAACGACAGTTGCGTGTGACACTGCAAATGATGAACGATCAGTCGGCTGATGGTTCATCGTTTGATTTGAGGTCCTGTCCTCAAATCAATCATTGGTCACCCGATGGACACGCAGCATCGCTGCGTGTGACACCGGGAGACAACTGATAAGCCAGCTCCCAGCGCCTCACAAGCGCTGGGAGCTGGTATCCAAGGTAAACTGCGGGTAACTAGGCAGCGCGAGCTGCCTAGATACCCGATGTATACCTTACTTACCAGCCTCCTCCGCTCACCGGCTGGTATCTAAGGTACACAGCGGGTAACTAAGGTATACATTGGGTATCTAGGCAGCCCGTGCTGCCTAGATGCCCGCAGTTTTCCTTGGAGACCAGCCTGCTCCCGCTGACTGCAGGCTGGCAGCAGGAGCAAGACATCGTGGAAACGATATTTAAATAGTTTCCACAATGTCTGTGGTCCATTGATCGCTGGTGAGCTCACCAGCGATCTGAACGATATTGTTAGCGATCGCGCGTGCATGTGATCGCTAACAAGATCGTTCATCGTATCGCTGCGTGTGACGGCACCTTTAACACATCTCTTCAATTTTTCACTAACACTGTCTTCCCCTCATTCTTCAAATATGCTTGAAGCACACCCATCCTCAAAAAGCCCTCCCTCAACCTATCCTGTGTGTCAAGCTATCGCCCCATATCACTTCTCCCTTATGCCTCAAAACTGCTGGAGCAGCATGTCCATCTTGAACGGTCCTTCCACCTCTCCTCCTGCTCCCTCTTTCACCGGTTACAATCTGGCTTCCAACCGTATCACTCAACTGAAACTGCCCTAACTAAAGAAATCAATGACCTACTAACTGCCAAGACCAAGCGACCCTACTCTGTCCTTCTCCTGGACCGGTCTTCCGCCTTGGACACTGTGGACCATTCCCTCTTGCTACAGATTCTCTCAGATATCACAGACTGGGCCCCTCTCCTGGATCTCTTCATATCTAACAGATCGTACATTCAGCATCTCTTTCTTTCACCACAACACTTAACCTGGCCCCCGTCTGTGTTCTCCAAGGTTCAGTTCTAGAACCCCTACTCTTCTCTATCTACACCTTCGGCCTCAGACAGCTCTGAGTGCAATGGCTTTCAGTATAATCACTACGATGATGTCACTCAGATCTACCTCTATGGACCCGATATCACCTCCTTACTAACCAAAACCCCACAATGTCTGTGTCTGCCATTTCAGCTTTTCTTTTCTGCTCGCTTTCTAAAACTGAACAAAACAGAATTTACCATCTTTCCCCTTGCCACCTCCATCTCAAAAAAAATGTCCTGGATCCGTACGTTCCTTGACCAAGAAACTGCAAAAACACTCGTGCATGCCCTCATCATCTCCCGCCTCGACTATTGCAACCTCCTACTCTCTGGCCTTCCCTCTAGCACCCACCTCCAATCCTAAACTCTGCTGCCCAACCAATGCACCTGTCCCCAGCCTCTCCTCTCTGCCAAGCCCTTCACTGGCTTCCTATTGACCAGAGGCTCCAGTTCAAAACCCTAACTATGACATACAAAGCTTTCCACAACCTGTCTTCGCCATACATCTGTGACATGGTGACCTACACGGTGACCTACACGGGACCTCTGAAGATTTCCTTCTCTACTCCTCATCTCTTCTTCCCACAACCGCATACAAGATTTCTCGCGTGCGTCCCCCATACTCTGGAACACTCTGACCCAACACATCAGACTCTCGCCCACCATGGAAACCTTCAAAAGGAACCTGAAGACCCACCTCTTCCGACAAACCTACAACCTACAGTGATCCTCAGTCTACTGAACCGCCGCACGACCAGCTCTACCCTCTCCTATTGTATCCTCACCCATCCTTTGTAGACTGTGATCCCTCCTGGGAAGGGGCATCTCTTCTCACCTAGTGTGGTTCCACCCATCCCTTGTAGACTGTGAGCCCTCGTGGGCAGGCTCCTCCCTCCTCCTATACCTGTCTGTGCCTTGTATTGCTGATATTTATTGTACTTGTCTATGCATGCACCTCTTCACATGTAAAGCACCATGGGATAAATGGCGCTATACTAATACATAATATTATTATTATTATTATTATTATTAATAAAATGGAACTTGTCATGTCCTTTTTTTATTATTTAGATCATGTACTGTAAAGAAAAAAAAAAATTTAATGAAATCGTTTTATTTATCTCAAAAAAAGCATTTTAGATACTTCTATATTTTCATTAGCTAGTTAGGAAAACAGTCATCCGGAAGGTTAATAGTTAACAGTTCAGCCGAAATTCAGAAAATGCCGAAGGGACTTGTGTGATGTAACAACCATGTGACTACAATAGGCGGAGATAAGTCTACATAGACCTTAATGATTTAGTTCACGTAGCTCCACCTGTTATGGTCACATGATCGTAACATCACACCGTACCTTTACACAGAGCATTTGGCATCGTTCACACTAGCGTTTGTGTCTGGCATGCAGATGCAAACGCAGTGCCAAATGCTGCCGTACTGATGTGAACGCAGCGGAGATTCTCCGCATGCGTTCACATAGTATGGTGCCCGGACAGCCAATCAGCGGTCTCGCCGTCCGCTGCCGGGAGAGATTTCAATGTGATCCGCAGTGTTCTCCTGCGCTGTCATACTGCGGACACTGCGGCTCCATTGAACTCCATGCATTGTTTGTGCGCTTGCGGATTCTTGGTGATAAAACAAGCGCCCGCAAACGCACAAAAAAATGCATCATGTTGCGTTCGGAGGGCGGAGGAGGACACACAAAGTATGCGCATCTGAATGCAACCGAACACGGAAACGCATAGTTCCTGTGTTTGGCTATGTTAAACATAGAAACACAGTGCGCATGTGTTTGGCTGCAGTCGGTTACGCTGCATTCACAACGCAAATATGAACACAGCCATACAAGTTGAATTAGGCTGGTTTCACACTGCAGTTTTTTCCTGATCAGGTTCGATCAGGTTTGTGTGCCAAAACCAGGAGTGTCTCCAAAACCCAGAACAGGTGTCAATCTTTCAATTATAGATTTTTCTCTGCAAGTTTCTCTTCTGGTTTTGGCACACAAACCTGATTGAACCTGATCAGGAAAAAAACTGCAGTGTGAAACCAGCCTAAGGCTGTGTTCACACTGGGCGTTTTTGGGCTGTTTTTGCTCATCAGTTTTTGTAGCCAAAACCAGGAGTAGAGCAATCAGAGGAAAAGTCTAATAGAAACACGTCACCACTTCTGGATTTAATCACCCACTGCTGGTTTTGGCTACAAAAACTGTTGAGCAAAAACAGCCCAAAAACGCCCAGTGTGAACACAGCCTTACATATCTGTTAACCAGCTAGATGACTGCTTGACTGTTTGGGCAGGTAATGAAAATATACAAGTATCTAAATTGCTTTTTTGGAATAAATACAACAATGCCGTCGAGGCAGGCAAAAGTCTTCAGCAGGTTGTGGTGTCGGGGAGAGGGTTTTGGCCGGGTGTGTGGAATGGCTGCACGCTTTAGATGCTGCTGTCCAGATTAACAGTTGCATTTGAAGGAGTTAGCAGCGGGAGCAGCCCGGCTATAGTCGCTTCTGTAAGAGGCAGATGATAGCTCCAGAGTTATGCCATATTGTATCTCAGATTTCTGAAAAACGGATCAATGAATTCCCAAAGCATGGCTGAGCTAGTTCGCACAATTTCGGTAAAAAACATTGCCCACAGATGCAGACAAGTATCATGAGGCCCCTCTTTTTGAGCTCTCATATTTGATTGCCGATACTGGCCATACACGTCAGATAGCGTCTGCTCAACCAGCCCATTACAATGTGTAATCTGGCAGCATCAGTTGCCTGGCTACTCGGTATTTGGGAGGTAAATGGTTACTCTCAGGAGAATCTGGTACTTCCACAAAACAGCGTTGCCATGCAAAACCCATGAGATAATCTTTTACATTATGAACTAGCCAGTGTCTGTAACGATTACCGGCGGGCAGACGGGTGGGCACACGTCAGGAGGCAGAGTGGGCGCATGTAGTTGGTGTTTGGTGACGTACCTTTTCCCGGATCTCCAAGGCCCTCTTACATAAAGGTTCAGCTTCCTTGTACTTTCCCCGTTTTCCATACAGTACAGCGAGGTTATTAAGGGTGGCTGCAACCTGAAAATTGTAAAGAAGCCTTTTAATATCCACAGGCCGCAATCTCGGAACAATCACATCAAAGCACAAAGTGTCTCCGAGGACGAAAGCAGAACATTGAAGAAAATCAATTCAGGCTGAGATGTGAAGAAAAGGAATTAACATTAATAAGGGCAGAAGAGGAGAGCATCTGTCATGTGTCCCACAGTGTAATTTCTTCCACTCAAACACAAGCACACCATTAAAAACACAGCACGACAAGAATTACTAGAAGCAAAAATTAACTATTGATTGCACAGAAGACTGAAATTTGGCAGAATTGGGGGCCAGAAGTCGTGGGACGTGTAGATTGGAGCAAGGCGAGCCTTTCTGATGCAGGAACTGTACACTGAGATGGGTGTAGCAGTGACTGCATTTATTACCGTCACCGCCTAGTGTAATTGGCCTCTACTAGATCCGTCTTGTTGGGCCGCAGCAAAAACAAACTGGTGTAGCTACAAACCACTTATACGACTTTATTAGAGGAGTCGACAGCAATGACACCGTGCCCCCTGGACAGATCGATGCCCACAGCAATAATTACAGCATTCCTCTTAAAAGAGGACATGACAGCGCTCCTTTTTTATTTTGGCGACAAAATAATTCAATAACTTTTGCTAGAATTCAGCAAAGGACCATGCCTCTGTTATTCCTCCTGGAAATAAATTAATAAATTGACAACTGGGTGTTATGGTTGTCAGAGGGTGATTCGGACGCCCCCTTACAGGAGGAACCACACAGCAACTGCATCATGCCAAGTTCTAAGAAAAGACGCTTTCATTTACATTTTACAGGAAACATGTTTAGGTATATACAGGTGTCAGGAGAGCAGGCAGGTCCTGTTTTAATCTCCAAAATCAACTGCAGATTATGCATTATATGACAACAGACCTGTATAGATGCCGAGCGTCATCCACAGCAGCAAAAATCAGAAAAAGCTGCAGATCTGATCACTTGAATGCAAATTCACAAGTGGCAGGTTTGTTGCAGAAATTTCCATGAAAATCAAGTTCTATTTATTCTAATGGGATTAATTCCTGGATCTCTACAGTCCTATATAGGAGATTGTCAAGGTTATAGAAATCTCTGCATTGAAATCTGCTTGGTGTGAATCTGTCCTGCAGATTAATACAGTGGAAGGTCCACACAGAGCTGTGTGCAGTGCTCATTAGAGATGATTGACACGTGGCGTGAAGACGTCTGTGTAACCCTACCTGCCACTTCTAGGAATCAGCCAGGTCATTTAACTGTGCTGTGGAGTTTAATGTTAACAGTTTGAAGCCAAGATTAGAAAGGCTGAATCTGAAGGGTTAAACAAATGCCCCATTACTGACCGCAGGGTGATCTTTTCCTAAGGTTTTCTCACGAATAGCGAGAGCATCGTTCAAAAGGTTGGCAGCGTCTTTGTATTTGTTCTGGTCCCTGGAACAGAGGTAAGAGGGTTAGGGCACAATCACACAACATGGAAGCGCCGTGCACATGGAGACAAAACCCACACTGACAGCAAGTCTGGCTCCAAACGTGACCACTGAGCAATCGCAGTAGGAAGCCTCTTACCTGTACACCAGAGCCAGTATGTTCAGCATGGTGGCCACATCGGGATGGTCATGGCCAGAGGTTTTCTCCAGGTCTTCAAGAGCTTGCTTGCAGAGAGGCACAGCTACCTCATACCTGCCCTGGGACGCATACTGTATCACCAGATTATGGAGGGTCCTTAACCGCGCTGGGATCTCATAGCCCCCTTGCTGGGCAGCAGCGGCCGCACTGCTGTGAGGCTGTTGTACTGCAAGCATCACACAGGGTTAATATTAAATTTAAGAAAACAGTGGAAGAAAACTAAACCAAATTCTGAGGCATCAATGAAAGCTTTTTTTCCCCCTTTCTCACTATATTTTTTACCTTTGTACTAACAGCTCTTTACAGTAAAATCAGTATTAATTAACTGTATACAATGACATTACTGCGTGCATGATCCTTCCACCAAAATGTTTTATTAGCCAAAGTTACTTCACTGAAACATCAGTTATTAGGCTGCAACATCACCATGTTTATTACCGGATACTGTGCGATCAATGTGTATTGTTCCTGTCACATCACTGTGTGCAATAACCCCTCTCCATGTCCTGTCACATCACTGTGTGCAATAACCCCTCTCCGCGCACTGTCACAATCACCGTGTGCAATCACATCACTGTGTGCAATCACCTGCTCCATGTACAGTCACATCACAGTGTGCAATCACCCTGTCGGTGCACTGTCACATCACTGTGTGCAATTACCTGCTCCATGTACCGTCACATCACTGTGCAATCACCCCTCACCATTCACTGTCACATCACTGTGTGCAATCACCTGCTCCATGTACCGTCACATCACTGTGTGCATCACCTGCTCCATGTACAGTCACATCACTGTGTGCAATCACCTGCTCCATGTACCGTCACATCACTGTGTGCAATCACCTGCTCCATGTACCGTCACATCACTGTGTGCAATCACCTGCTCCATGTACAGTCACATCACTGTGTGCAATCACCTGCTCCATGTACAGTCACATCACTGTGTGCAATCACCTGCTCCATGTACAGTCACATCACTGTGTGCAATCACCTGCTCCATGTACAATCACATCACTGTGTGCAATCACCCTCTCCATGTACAGTCACATCACTGTGCAATCACCTGCTCCATGTACTGTCACATCACTGTGTGCAATCACCCTCTCCATGTACAGTCACATCACTGTGCAATCACCTGCTCCATGTACTGTCACATCACTGTGCAATCACCTGCTCCATGTACTGTCACATCACTGTGTGCAATCACCCTCTCCATGTACAGTCACATCACTGTGCAATCACCTGCTCCATGTACTGTCACATCACTGTGTGCAATCACCCTCTCCATGTACTGTCACGTTACTGTTACTAGGGTTTCTCTGTACAGTCACATCTCTGTCTGCATCATACCACCACTCTTTTTTCACCATGACACTCGTTCCTTGTCCCATCATCACTTTGTGCATTGTCTCTATATTGTGACATCGCTGTGTGCATTATCCAGGTTCTGCACTCACACATGTACAAATTGTTCCATTGCCATGAGATCACTGTGTGCAATTTCTGCCAATATATAAGGAGCAGAGGAACTGGTGCCTGATATGGTTCCTCACCCACAAGATATATTCTAAGTAACTACAAACACGACGGACATGCTGTGCTACTTACTTCCCGGCCCTTGATCGTCATCATCATTAGGGAAGAGGTCGTCCAGAGGTTCCTTAGAAGAGTCACTGTCTTTATCATCCTTAAAAAAATAAATACATAAAAATATCTAAGAATCAAAAGTCGATCAGCTGCGACCTTCACTGCTTGACATTTATATTGATCTTTAGCTCATTTTCAGTTTTCTATTTCTAACTTGTAAACCGTTTTTAGCACAGGCACGTCAGAAAGCCAGTTACACTGCACAGAAATCACTATCGATAGATACCGGAGGATGATCACTGAGCAGAACTGACTGGAATAACAGGGGTAGTATATACATCCATTCTGCACCCTGTCCTCCATAGCAGCGGGATAAACAATGAACATGCTCCTACAAGCACCTCTTGTAGCCTCATTACCCGGTCATCAATGCTGAGGGGAGGGGTCGTTATACATGTATACAGCATTGTTCTATAACTAGGATTGTCCGTGTAGTATTTCCATGGTCCGACCTCCAGTTTCACAGTTTATGCCCATTGTCAACAGTATTAAAGATGAGTAGATTGATTTGCAGCACCCTGGAATGGTGGCCACATCAGTAGTCCTTACCTGTTGAATGAGAGTCCTGTAAACCTCCACCCCTGACTCTCCAGCTACTCTTTTGCAGCGTGATGCACACATGACAGTAAGCCATGCCGGCTATTTAAATGAGGAGCCGTGGATGCTGGTATGGCTGGGTTCACACCACGGCAGCATCAGGTCCGGGGCTGTCCGATGCGAATTGGACAGCACCGGACCTGATCTGGACACAGAACCGGAGGGCCAAATATGCCGTATTCTCCTTATAGCAGCCGCAGCTGCTGATAATTCAAGATCGCAGCTAGCGGAGAGCTAGCCACGGTCACGAACTGTCAGCAGGCGACTGCTCCATGGTGCTGAAGTTCAGCGCCGGCCAGTGCAGAGCTTCTGCACCCGGCGTCCGACTCCTGGGTGCGGATCCGGTGCGATCCGGCGCCCTAGACCCCATGTTAGGGGGTGCCAGATTGCACCAGACCGGGAGGATCCAAGTGTCTCAGAATTTCCCCCCCGGACACAAAAATGTTGCATACAACGTTTTTGTGTCCGGGAGGAAAATCCGAATACACCCGGATCCTCCCGGACAGATGGAAGCCAGGTGGCATGTAGTACTATGGGGCCAAAATCTGATCCGGGGCTGTCCAGTTCACACCGGACAGGCCCAGGTCAGATCATGCCATGGTGTGAACCCAGCCTATGTAGGAGGTTTGCAGGACTACTGATGTGGCCACTTGACCAAGGCAATGAAAACCAATTCACTCACATGTAATCACATCTGATGGATGAACAGTTTCATTAGTTTGCACAAAGCCACAGCACCCATTCGGCCCGATTGATGAAAGCTTTTTCATCAGGATTCTGGTGCAAAACACTTTAAAAAGTCATAACTGTGAGCTAAAATGCTGCGACTTATGATGTTCTTTGACAAAATGGAAAAACTGGGGCAGGATAGTAGCATGGTGACTGCCGCTTGCTGCACCACAAATCTTACTTCAGCAGGAGTAGGCTTTCTGGTGAGGCGCACACAGTGGTGTATATCACTTGTTCCAATTCATGGTGAGGTGTATGCCTCTTCATGAACCGAGGGCATCTGACACCAGCGTGACTCCCTCATCAAGCATTTGGTGTGAACAACACATTCCCAACACACTTTAAAACGGAGTGAGTGTGAGTAAATACTTGGCTTTCCCAAATTTGGTGGATTTTCTTAGAACATTGTGCTGTTCCTCTGTTATTCCTCCTGGAATCCTATAGTTATAGGGGTACATCTCCTTACACAAGCTGCATGGTCTGCACTAACTGGACAGTGTTAAGGCCCCATTACACGCAACGATATCACTAACGATATTGTTGCAACGTCACCAGTTGTGTGACGTTGCAGCGACCTCATAGCTATGCCGCTGCGTGTGACATGTACCAACGACCAGCAATCAGCTCGCTGATCGATGGTAAATGGCCAGGACCATTTTTCGATCGTTGATCTCCCACTGGGTGGCCAGCATCGGTGTGTGTGACAGTGGGTGACCAACGGAATCAACAACCTCCGGGCGATGCCCAGCGCCTCACAGCACACGCTGGTAACCAGGGTAAACATCAGGTAACTAAGCGCAGCACTATGCTTAGTTACCCGATGTTTACCCTGGTTACCAGCGTTCTCGCTGGTCGCTGATGAGTCTGCCTGTGTGACAATTTACCAGCGTTCATATAGCGATGTCCCAGCGATCCCGATCGTTTGTCGGATCGCTGGAACATCGCTGATTAAAACTCATCCCCTCAGTAGAAAATAACTGAGTCAGATTCAGATATTTTCAGCTAAAGAACCTGGTACTATGCAAAACTGCTTGACCGTTGCCTGCATGTGAACCACAATATGTTCCCCGATCAATGGTGATTGAGACAACTCAATGTTCAACTGGCAGACATCTTGTAGACAATGCCAGCTATAGGGCTTACAACAATCCAACCTGGACAAGATGCAGTTCAAAGCCAACAGGACAATCCCATTAAAATACTTTTCATTTTCCATTCTGGTCTCCTTAACAAATGTGCAATAACGTTTGAATGATTTATAATGTGCAATTCTTCGATGATTAAACTAATTAATGGGGAGGGAGAAGGAAGACTAAAAGGTTACAAACCGATGGAGAAATATCGTCATCGTATTTCTTCAGCTGATTCATGAACTCGAGATGTTTCTTCTCCTCCTCCAGTTGGGCCACAGACTGCTCGCTGCGCTGGAGCTTCTGCTGGGTGTTGGCCAGCTCGTCCCGCAGCCACTGGTTTTCCTGGCACAGCCGTCGCACCTGGGCTCTCAGTTTCTGTTTCTCAGACTCGAACCGCTTCAGATGGTTTGATAAGGCCATCATAACCTGGGGAAGGGCAGCAAACACCAGAATATACATTTATTGAAGAGATATGCCACCGCTCATAGCCTGCATCCCATCTTCAGGATACCAACCTCGGGAAATGGAGGAGTACAGTTCTCACCATCCATTTTTAGCAGATCTCAAAAAATTGACAAGTGAGCTATGACCTCGATCCAGAGAAAGGCAAAGGTCTCAGAAGTAGGACCACATCTATTAGACATAGATAAACCCCCAGATGGGACAACCACTTTGCAAAGAATGGAGCGGCTAAAAATTACATGCTCGTGTTCTGGTGTACCATGTCCAATCTTCATGTATGGCTGACCACAACAAGGTCACCTTTACGAGATACCCCTTTAAATCTGTGTATGCTCTGAAAATGGGAATAGTCTAGTGTACCTTAGATCTCAAATGCTACACAGAAGGCATCTGATCTGAGACCCAGAAGTTACCCATGACCACTATCTATATGAGACCCTGCAAACAGCTCACCCAGTCTGAGTCTTTCCTGAAGAACTGGGAGTCATAGCAAGTTTTTATCATTAAATAAGCGGTCTCAAAACATTTATCATCTATCAACATGGAGGGTTGATAAATGTATCATAACCGGGGGTCCGGTGATGAGGAGACTCCCGCTGATCTCAAGAACAGCAGATCAATGTCTCCTATGTAATGGCAGTGAGGTATGATCTCCCCACCCATACACAGTGAATGTGGTCGCACATGCTCACTACAGCTCCATTTACACACTTGTGATCCCTGTTATTGGTGCAGGTCCCAGATGTTGGCCCCCCAGCAATCATTAATCTATCATCTATCCTGTATATAGAGGGTAGGTTGATACACTAGAGTTTGATAAAAAAAAAAAAAAAAAATACATTTCAAACCTTTGTGACATTTTGGACTAAAAACACACGATGACGTAAGCCAAATACATTTTGGGAGCGTGCACACTATGCAAAACTGGTTCAGTGACCTGCCAGCTGCTGCACACTGACACATTCCCCGATGAGCGGTAGGGCGGTGCACCACGCAATTACCTGTGCTTCACTTAACCCCAGCTCCAGCATCTCCAGAGACTTGCGGATCATGTTGGATTTCTCTTCCACCAGGTTGCTCTCGTCATCTTTCTTCAAGCACTTCAGCGTTTCCAGCAAGCTCTGCAGGATGGAGTTGTGCTCATTCTTCAAGGCCTCCAATCCTTGGATCACCTGCTTGGTCTTAGAAATGATCTCATCTTGAGTGAGTTTCTCCAACTTGTCTTCCTTCAGAAACACCATCGTGGACATGTTGTCATACATTCTGCAAAAGAAGAGAGCGTTGGGGAGTCAGAACTTAAACAGATCCAATTCAACATCAAAGTGAAATAAGCAGAAAGTCCCAAAATTCAGCAACCTCCGTCTCTAGAGTGCACCAACATCTACCTCCATTAGTCAGTGAGGAAGGTGGACTCGTCGCTCAATAAGTGACGCTAAACAGGCAGCCAACGCCCCCCTGGAGGAGAGCTCATTTGCATAACGTCTCCCCCAGGTGATATTGCCTGGTGAGCTGGTGACATGTGGCACTGGATACAACACTTTCTCTTAATCAAGAGCCAACTTGTACTCTTCAGCGCTTTCGCACTCTCCCAGTTTCTAGAAACGCACATGTAGAGTATTACTTTGAAGTGAGCCGGTCACCAGATTTTTGGCTTTTAAAACTAAAAGCAGCATCTTCAGCAGCGCCTATGCTGCATTCTAAGATGGAGGCTATTATGCCCTGACTGCCCTGCACACAGAATAAACACTTTATACAAAGTCTCCCACCCTGTATTATAATTACCTTGGTTTGGGTCCAATGGCCTTGATTGTCACACTGTCTGCCCCAGCTCTCCGTGCCATTTTTATGATGGACGCCTCTTGCGTCATTCACATCGCTGGGGGACATCTCGCAGTGGAAGAGCTCTGCAGAGTTGAGCCTAAATGTATGGGCTCCTGACTGCAGCCCATACACTTTACTGGTAGATGCTGCAAAGCCTAGAGCATACATTCAAGATCTCCCACTGCGAGATGTCCCCCCGCGATGTGGATGACGCAGGAGGCGTCCATCATAAAAAGGGGACGATGATTGGCATGGAGGGGCAAGATGGACAGCGCATCAATCAAGACCATCAGACCAAAACCAGGTAATTTAATACAGGGCGGGGGCTTTAAAATATTTATTCAGTGCACAGGGCGAGTCAGGGCATAATAGCCAGCTTCATAGAATGCAGCATAGGCACTGCTGAGGGGCGCTTTAGTTTAAAGGACCCAAATCTGGCGACTGTTCACTTTAAGCCTTCCAAGGGCAAGGGGTCATGTTTACATTGTAGGACAATATTTCATCCCTATTGACCTTATCCCTTTAAATTTACTTTGTAAATAAAAAAAAATAAAAAAATATTAAATAATATATATATATATATATATATATATAAATAAACTATAATATATATAATATAATATATATATATTTACACAATCAGAAAAGTACAGTCTGTGGTCCTTCAGGATAAAATCTAAGACACAACCCAGACAGACGACACAACCAAGGGACAGACGACGACAACCAAGGGACAGACGACGACAAGCAAGGGACAGACGACGACAAGCAAGGGACAGACGACGACAAGCAAGGGACAGACGACGACAACCAAGGGACAGACGACGACAAGCAAGGGACAGACGACGACAACCAAGGGACAGAGACGACAACCAAGGGACAGACGACAACAACCATGGGTCAGAAAAGACAACCAAGGAACCAGTAACAAAAGAAGCCGAATTTCAAAAAAAAAAAAAAAAGTGGTATCCTAAAACGCAGGGAGGACACTCATCAAGGGATCAAGATTCTCGTAAATCAAACATCTTCATTATGGAACTTGTACACAATGTAATATTTTGCAATAGGAAACCAGAAAATATTAAGGAAATGGGCGTTCTGAAAGGAAAGTCACAATGAGTATCTGAAATCTGCACACAATACATATTTAGGCTGCTTTCACATCATCATTTTGCTGATGTCTGCGGCCAATCCGGCAGATGGCGCTGCATCTGACGGACTTGCGGCCCGGATGCAGCAAGCCCCATGCGTTGTCTATGGGGTTTGTGGTCAGGTGCAGTTCTGCCAGATCCAGTACTTGCAGCGGTGAAAAAACCCACCGCTAGCAGTATTTATTTTTTCGCTGCCGCAAAGTGTCAGATCTGCTGCATCCGGCCACAAACCCCATAGACAATGCATGAGGCTTGCCGGATCTGGGCTGCAAGTCGGCCGTTTGGCGGATGATCCGGCAGATGAAGCGCCATCTGCCGGATCGGCCACAAACATCAGCAAAACGCTGATGTGAAAAGGAGTCTTACAAACCTACAAAAAAATAAAGAACAAAACTTCCTACATTGTAGTTTGAGCCAGGACCACAGTATACTGGTCAGAACTGTAAACAGGTCACTTTAATTTTAGATGCCACGGGCCAACAGCCAAGAACCCTGTGGACGAGGACAATGATACCAGGCTGTTGAAGAGGAACAGTCTATCCAGCTTTATTATGTCCAGATATTCTGTGATGGAAGGCACTACAAGATACATAAAGGCTACTTTTACAGGTTGTGTTTAATTGTGATATCATCATACCTGGGTGTGACTTTTATAGGCTTTGTTCTATTTTTCTATCTAAAGTAATGCTTGATAACTTTAAGGCTGTGATTCATTGAGTCAGGCCATGACATTTTTAGGTCATTCATCTGAGATCATTTCTTGGTTTTGATTAATCGTGATGGTCTTACAGTAGTGTCAGTCGTTACTTTTACTGTTCGTCCACTTGTGGGGAGGTCATGTAGTTTTAATATCCCAATGTCATAGTGGTAAGATGATCATACTGATTATCTCATAAGTATCAGTCCAGATTTATAGGCTTTGCTCTATATTGTGATGAAGTCACTAGAGTTATTTTGTTTGTTTTTTTAACCAAGATGTGGACCATTTTACAGACTTTGTTACCCTGCACATTCTGGAGTCATGTCAGCTGAAAGGAGCTAAAAGGAAATAAAAAAACTAAAAAAGATAAAATAGTTAACACTGTCAGGACAGAATGAGCTCACCGACTGGCTCTCAGTTAACTCATTCTGCAGCCAGCAATAAACTGTGCAACACAGGGGTTATTATATAATCACGAATGGGATTTTTGCCCCTTTTGGAGTCCGCTCACGCTGCGAGTCAATGTCGTCATGTGGATACGACCGAAGCATTGGCCGCGCAGCGGCCATTGCGAGCAGGTCTAAGGCGACTCGCTATGCCCGCGCAGCGGGCATGGCGAGTCGCTCTAGCAGCGTGAAGCATTGGCCGCGAAGCGGCCATTGCGAGTCAGAGACTCGCTCTGCTAGAATCCCGATGCATGTGCATCGGGCACCCAGCTAGTAGAGGTAATAATTGCATTAAACATTTTGCATAGTATGGTAATAGCAAATTATTTTTAGCCAAAAAGACATTGTAGGGTACAGACTGCTGTCATGAAGCACTATCTTTCCCTCCTCTATGAAGTTTGCTAGTAGTAAGGGAGCGTATTAAATACTGTAGATACATAGTGTTGAAAATAAACAATTTGCAACCTCCTCTTGCTTTCAGCTTCCTATAGTTATAGACTTTACAGGTAAAGCTGAGGATTCTGCATCACAGCTTCCGTAGAAATGATCTGGGGTTTTTCAGATTCCTGAATTGCAGATCAGCCCAATTATGCAGAATTGTCCTCATGCATCAATACGTAGATTTGGAGCAAAGATGAACAAATACCGCCACATACTGGGGAACTAAACTGTACAAACCTCTGACATCTATTATTCATGTATCTCCTTTTACAGTGCCATTCATTAATCATCGCTATTCTGCACAAGGCACATACCATCTGATCTAGTGCAGGAATGTGATCATATAACAATTGACTGGATAGGGGACTATTCACATGTGAGAACAGACCGGGCACCGATCAATAGGGATCGATGGTCATTTTGAACTCAGCCCTGTGGGCATCAATTTCAATCACTGCAGAATAGAAGGCAAAAGTCACAGAGAATACAAAGGAGCCGGCGTGCTGCAACCTGAGCGGACGGACCGGAAGACAGACGTCACCATTGCAGGAGGCCAATAAAGCAGTACCGGCTTTTACTGCTTGCTCGGCACTAGCTCACATCTGTAATGATGCAGTGGGGAGGTAGAAAAGTCCTCAAGGTCGGGGGTATAGTGTGGTATCGCACATATTTGGGTATTTCCCTCTTATCTGCTGTATACCAAGTAGAACGCAATTAGAAAAAAAGCGTCTAAATGGAGGTCCTGCGCCCCTACATCTATCCTTTGCCAAGCAAAAATAAGAGACTTAAAAAAAAAAAAAAAAAGTTAATGGTTTTATATAGAACCCAGCTGTGCAAACATAAAACCAAGACATCCAACTGAGGCGGAGGAGCAATTAATGAATTAGTGCAGGCCATAAAAAATAAAATGAAATGGAGTTGCTAGGGAAAATAAAATAAAGGTGGCTGCAGTCGAACTTACCGTACATAGCCGACCTTCACATTGCCACAAACTGTTTTACCAGCAATGACATGAGCATCTGCCCAGTGATGGAAGAAAGCATAAACCACTAGTTTATCTTGTGCTTAAAGCCAGGCCGGGGGTCTACACTGTCCCCATAGAGACCTCATTACTGTCCCCTCATTTGTCCTGTCCCCAGAGACCCCATTTCTGCATGTGCAGGACACATCCCTTCATAATCTAAAGGACACCCCAATTGGAGAAGCGGTGGCTCTTCTGGTTGGGATCTTTAGGCAGAGAAAGTGCTCCATGGCTTACACATCTTCCATTCCCTCCCAGGAAGACTTCGGTACCAAAACCTGCATTTTTTGGCGAAATTCCAATCTATATAAATGTCGTGTCTCCACACTGCGCTGTTACCAGCAGCCTACAATGTTACTGGAAAGAATTGCAGGGTGATGTGTCCTACATTAACAGGACGGCGCTTGGTCATCTCCCGCCTCACTATTATCATTTGGTTTATTGCCTTATTAAACATGGTCAATGCCAACAGTGGAGGTCAAGGGAGGCGGACTGGAAAGTGAATCACTTGCCTTTATAAGAAAAACGACAGATTTATGTCACCAGTGCATCACTGCCAGCTCGGGGAGGATGTAGCTCTGATAGAAAACAAAAAAGGTGAGGATAACCCTAGCAAAAAGGATGGATACAAACTGAGACGCGAGATGACAAAGCGGTACCATGCAGCCAGTGAGGGGCGGCATACTGGTAATTACGCCGCCGTACCAAGATTTCCCTACATGTACATTCTGCACCTAATCATTATAAGGCATGTATGGTAGGCAGACAACCCATAAAGGCAAGTAACTGGTCCGATTGTGCTGATGGTTGCTGTTTGTTCTCCAAACCGTTCTTTATTTCAGAATACACAATGGTGGAACGCAGCAATTTTGGCCCTTCCTAATACAAGTCCGTCTTAGCACAAGCAATTATTTCATCATCGATCCTGTAACTGTATATCAGGATACCAGAAAAAGCCAAGCGCAGATTTCAGTAGCCCCATAGGGACTGAATGGAGCGATGGTCAAGCACGTGCTGCTCCATTGTAATGCAATAAATGTGCCCTGTTCTGCTGGTTGGTGTGGGTCGTGGAGGCCAAACCCCATCCATGACAGACAGATGATAATTTGTTTCCATCTGATACTCCCTTTAAACAAGTAATATTGCTTGACTAGACCATCATTTAATGCTCAGGATTGTCAAAGAGAGGGAGAGCCCCTCGATTATAGTTTAGCAGTTTTTGCAGCACAGCCAGGAGCACCACTGTACAAAGGAAAAATACACCGAAGCGTCACCGCACTACAGGAGAATTCACCTTTCTCCTTACGTTACAATATCATGGTTACAAGGGATCAATTAACCCAACTAACTGGTCTGTCTGTGCCGATGGTTGCTGACGGCGACCTTTGTTCCGCGAGGGTGATCCAGGCCTTGGGTCTGGGGAATAGAAAGCCAGAAACCCTTATAGCTGTCCACCCAGCTGTTATGTGAGAGTCAGGTTTACACTGGGGCTCTCAACTCCAGGAGTCCAATTATCCTCCAGAGTTAAGGGAAACCTACACAGAGTGACATCCTGCACATAGGGGGTGCCAATTACAGATCAATGTCCTCATCACTGGGGTTGACCTTCAGATAAACCCCATATCCATGTGAATAAACCCGTACACTCAGGACTGTCCATCACAAATTATGCCCTATGATTCAATACGTGTGGGGACATTTACACTGACTGAAGTCGGCGAAACCCACCAACGTGTAGGAACTATTCTAATTCTTGTGCTTCATAACTTGCCGTCTTTATTTAAATGGGCAGCTCCACTTTGCCAATGTTCTGCAGTACTACAGGTGCTTAACCTTCTTACTCCTAGCTTCCCTGCAAGCAGTGATGTCCCATGACTTGCCTGCCTTCAACCCCCTGCTATAGCTGCATGCAGCATTACAGAAAGGTCTCCTAATCTATCTTGGTCTCTACGCTTGCTGAAGAATGATTACACTTGATAACAGTCAGAGGGGAGCAAGTTACGCAGCCCCTAGTGGCCGGCATAAGTGGGGGGATAACTTTGGATAAGGCAATAGCTGAATGCCAAGACTAACAAAATATTAATCAGATGAGACAATGATCACTGAAACACTGAAACAGACAAGATAAAGATCATTTGAGCAACTGCAAGAATATTGTGCAAAGTATTATATACATTAGGCAGCCGTCACACGGTGCAATATCTTGAACGATATCGTTTAAGCGATCTACTTTTTGATCACTTAAGCGATATCGTTTGTGCATCGCTACGTGCGATCAAGCGATTTTACAATGTAAAATCGCTTGATCGTGACATCGCAGATTGGTGAGCAGGAGCTCATATCAAGCGATAAACGATTTAACAATCTGCCTCATCGTGGTGTATGACACCACGATGAACAATCTCCCAGCGGCAGAGCTTATGCTGGGAGATGGTATCTATGGTAAACATCGGGTTACTAAGCGCCGCGCGGCGCCTAGTAACCCGATGTGTACCATAGTTACCAGCGATCTCGCTGCTCCACATCGCTGGTGAGTCTGTCTGTGTGACAGCTCACCAGCGATGTGAGCGATATCGTTAGCGATCGCGCGTGCACGTGATTGCTTACAATATCACTCACGATATTGTAGCATGTGACGGCCGCCTTACACCCATTTAGAAAGCGTGTCCTCCTAAACCAAAACTCTGGATGGCTAATTTTCCATTCTTTAGCAGCAAGCAAAGATCTTGAAAGATGCAGTGAAATATAGCATATATTATACATAATATATAAGAGCTGTGGACCCTTGTAGGAGCTGGATAACCTGCTGTGTCTGGGGAGGACTTAAGGCTCTTTCACATCAGCGTTTTTTTCAAATCGCGGCAGATGCGGTGAAAAAAACCGCATCTGCCGCGATTACCGCATACCGGCTGCACTTGCGGCGCGGTTGCGGTTTTTGCCATGCAAAGTATAGGCGGACTTGCGGCAGGTGCGGCAAGTGCGGTTTTGCACTTGCGGCAGGTGCAGCCGCAAAAAAAACCGCGGCTGACCGCGGTTTTTTTCGCGGCCGCACCTGCCGGAAGTGCAAAACCGCACTTGCCGCAAGTCCGCCTATACTTTGCATGGCAAAAACCGCAACCGCGCCGCAAGTGCAGCCGGTATGCGGTAATCGCGGCAGATGCGTTTTTTTCACCGCATCTGCCGCGATTTAAAAAAAAACGCTGATGTGAAAGGGCCCTTAGGCTGGTTTCACACTGCGGTCAGGTCAGGTTTTGTGTTTCAAAACCAGGAGTGACTCCAAAACTCAGAACAGGTGTCAATCTTTCAATTATAGTTTGTCTCTGCAAGTTTCTCTCCTGGTTCCTCTCCTGGTTTTGGCACACAAACCTGATCGAACCTCATCAGTGAAAAACCGCAGTGTGAAACCAGCCTTAGCCCGTTGTGAGCGGCAATTCCATATTTAAGGCAGTTTTGGAAAAAATGTAGACTTTTTGCTTTCATTTGTAATCTTCATTTGCAGAAAAAAAAAAAAAAAAAAAAAAAAACAGAGTGCTTTGGTCATTCCCAAAATCTAATAGCTAAAAGGCGCTCTGTGTTCTCTAATTACCTCCATGTGGTCTCTTCTAATGGAATTATAGGGGAAAAAAGGTCCTCTTATTTATTTTGTGTGGTTGGAGGGTACAGGGTGGATGTAGTGATCCATAGAGAATGGTACACATTATCAGATTCCTCCAGGCTGTGATCTTGGAGGATGCCCCTTCTGTCTGATCACGTGGAGGATCTCGGAGAAGGAAGCGAGAACGGTCTGTGAAAGGAGTTTTCCATTCTTGACCCAAACAGCACAGGCCAACGAGTCTGTGCAAAGCGATGATATGAGATGTGCGTCACTCAATGGCAGATGCTTCGGGTATGTGCACACAGATATTTTGCAGTTTTTGGAGCTAGACTTCCAAGTTTTTTTTAGCAGGTTTTAGAGAGTTTCCACCCCAAAACCCCCTAAGAAAAAAAAGCAGATACCCTAAGACTCCGTTCCCACCATGAGGTTTGGATATTGCCAATTTTCTGCACCTATTAGGTTACTTGTGCTTTTTGTTTTTCATTGGTTTTACTTTTTCATAGGACATTATCTAAGTTTTAAGGAGCTTTATTTAAATTCCCTTGGAATTATAAGATTGTGTTTTTTAGTTGTAGGCAAATAAGGCAGGAAGAGCACTGAGGGCGTGTCATTGCACTTACACGGCTCCTTCCATGTGCACGGACACGCCCCAGTACACCTACAGACAGATTTGTATATGGTTTGAGCACTAGATAACTCAGGACTGGCACATCAGATTTCTAAAATAAATTAAAAAACACAAGTATCGTTTGTATGAGAGGACACCTACACACCCGTACCACTATTCCCATATGTTAAACAAACATGCCAACAGGTTCTCTCTGCATAGTTGCTGTTTCAACAAACCTTATAGAAAAATCAATAGATATTTTATAGAGAGTCCTTTATTTGCATGTACTAATAGCAGAAAAATGCCTCACCCCACTTATGAGCCACTTCCCATTTCCAGTGCCTACTGAACACGGAGAAACTGTTATCCATCTTAAGACCAGAGAAGTTACGCGCTGACCACACAAGACTATTAGGAAGAAAGGTGGAGCTGCCGGAGATAAAAAGGGGGGACACAAGCTTGTGCTGCCACTTTCTAACATTGTATTGTATCCCAGAGCTGGATTCACAGCTACACTGCTCAGTATTGCTGTGTCATGTCCCTGCATGCTGCATCTACATCTGAACATGTGCTACATAGAGACAGGATAGCAGGATTGCTCATGTTGGAAGGCTGTGTACAGGGGACCCACCAGCTCAGAGACAACTGCAGGACGCAAATCACATAATGGCCAGAAAAGCGTTCACACACAGCTTATTCTGAACAGTCCACGAAAGGGTTGTCTCCAGCACAACAGCAATCATATCACCTTCTCAGAGCATATGAACAAGATAGAAAGCATTCCCCTATTGTGGCCCCATTCACCATACCAGTCTTTCCATTGATCAGACTATGCAGCCTCTGATCCCCTTATTAATATGCAGGTCCAGGGAGGCCACACATGTACATCCCTCCCTGCAGAGGCAGGAGGCCGCAGCTCACTAATCCCAGCGGATGTGATTAATTTTACCACACAGATGGGCCTGGTGCCGGCCTCGCTTAGTAAATGATCACCTCTCTGCTGCTCTAGAGTGTCTGGTCCGCTTTATACATCATACACCAATACATGCCATAAATCAAATATATACCCACTGCATTACCAGGTGTGTAATAAGATGTAGGCTGCATTCATAGATGGCATAAAAAAAAATAAAAAAAAATAAAACACTACCCCCCTCCCCTTCCCCCGTCTACATTCCCGTTCCCCCTCCCTCCCTTCCTCCCCATTCCCGCCTTCCACTTCCCTCTTTGCCTCTATTTTTCCCCTACAGGTTTGTGTCAAGCTATGTAATTTTATGACTATGTGCGGTTGCAGCGGTTATAATTTGTGATTTCTAATAACTTATGTTGGGTTTTGGTGGGGGAGGGCTCTACCTTTAAAATTTTGATAGTTTGAACCTGGTTCGTTAACTTTTTATATACATGGTTATTCCCATTCTTCTTGCTCCTGTTGAAAAGGACACGCTCCATTGGGGTTTCCACCCTCTGCTGTAGAGGTGGTTTTTTGAAAACAAACTACCCCACCTAACTTCTGGACCACTCGGTTCCTCTCTTTCTTTGTTCCCTCTTTACCTAACGCCCTTTCTTCCTCACTTTCTTACTGTTCTTCTTCTCTCCCCCCCATTCTTATACCTGGGGGTTGGGGAGACTGCGGCATCCGGTCCAACCAATTTTTCTCCCGCAATGGCGTCCCTGAAAATCGGTTCTTTAAATGTGCGGGGCTTCAATACACCGCAAAAGCGATCCCACATCCTGACCGACATGCATAAACAAAAAGTTCAAATTGTTTTTCTCCAAGAGACGCACTTTAAGACTGACCACATCCCCGACATCCACGATAGATACTATTCTTCCTGGACGCACAGCTCCAACCTGGAATCCAGGTCAAAGGGTGTATCCGTGGCCATTCATAGGGGGCTGGCACATACCGTATTAGACTCCATTTGTGACAAGGGGGGTCGTTACATCTTCCTGAAATTGAAATTAGAGGAATCGGTGGTTACACTGGTTAATTGGTATCTACCCAACAGGGAACAACCGAGAGTTTGCAGAGCTATCCTCCAAAGATTAGCTCAGTTTGCTGAAGGAAAGATAATTATTGGGGGAGATTTTAATTTCACTTTTGATCCCAGGATCGATTCCTCAACTGGGAGGGGATCAGTCCCGCTAAAGAAATTGTATTCCTTAAAGAAATATTTACACACCCTCCAGCTGGTCGATGTTTGGCGCATTTTGAATCCACAAGGCAAAGACTATACCTTTTTCTCCCCTGTCCACCGATCCTACAGTAGGATAGATCTCTTCTTGGTGAGCCATGGAGTGTTATCCTGGAATCCAGAGGCTTCCATTGGAAACATAGTTTTATCCGACCATAGCCCCATCTACCTCACGGTCCAGATCCCGGGTCTCTTCCAGAGACCTTGGTCATGGAAACTTAACAGCAATTTACTTACAGATGAGATTTGTCTGGCAGAGTTACGAGACAATCTGTCCTCGTTTGATTCAATTCACGAACACGACCCCACTCCCCAGCCCATGAAATGGGAGGCATTGAAATGTATTCTACGCGGTACCCTAATAAAACATGGCGCGCGCCTGAAAAAGAATAACAATGAACTCGTATCTAATCTATTGTCTCAGATCCAACGGTTGGAAAGTATACACAAAAAGTCTGCCACAACCCCATCTCTGGATCCGATTCATGTTGAATTGACGCTAAAACGACAGGAACTCAAAACCCTCTTAGACCGGAAATATGCGAGGGCCAAGGAACATATGTCGGCGTTCTTCTATAAAAGAGCCAACACTTGTGGAAGACCGTTGGCGCGTCTCCTCCATCCCAGAGCCGGTCCCACGTATGTCCCGTTTATTACAACTGCTAACGGTCAGAAGGTGTATAACAATTTAGACATCTTGGGGTGTTTTAAAGGTTACTATGAAAATCTTTACAACATAAAAGGTAAATATGCTGACATGGACCCGATAAACCTGAAAGCGAAAACCCGGGATTATATCGCGAAGACGCGAATAGCGGCCTTAAAAGCATCCGATATAGACAGTTTGGAAGAGGATATCACGGTCCAGGAACTTGAGGAGGCTATTAAGAATACAGTTGGGTCAAAGAGTTCAGGACCCGATGGGTTCACCCCCATTTTTTATAAGACGCTTCGGTGTAACCTGGTGCCTCAGATGCTTCGGACTTTCAACTCGGTGGCTTCGGGTGAGAGTTTTGCCCCGCAATCCCTAGAAGCCCATATCTGTGTCATACCTAAACCCAACAAGGACTCGTCTAATGCGGCAAATTATAGACCTATTTCTCTACTTAACGTAGATGTCAAATTATTCGCAAAAATTTTGGCGGACCGTTTGTCCAGGGTTTTACCTAGTATTATCAATCTGGACCAGGTGGGCTTTGTCAGGGGCCGAGAGGCGAGGGACAATATCATCAGATCCTTGCTCATTGTAGAAAAGGCGATGGTATGGAAGTCCCCTCTATGTTTACTGTCAGTTGACGCAGAAAAGGCCTTTGACCGAGTCCACTGGACTTTTATAAGGGAAGCCCTGGAACATATTGGTCTGGGTCCAAAGTACCTAAACAAGATCATGGCGCTTTATTCCGATCCATCCGCTAGGGTCCGTGTCAATGGGGTACTCTCCGACCCATTTAAAATCCGTAACGGGACTCGGCAGGGTTGTCCTCTGTCGCCTCTAATCTATGTACTAGTCATTGAACACCTGGCTAATGCTATACGGAAAAACGATAGTATTCCGGGATTTGTGGTGGGTGGGGAGCCACATAGGATAGCCATGTTTGCAGATGATATCCTTCTTTATGTGACTAACCCACGGATTTCCTTCCCGGCTATATTGTTGGAGTTCGAGGCGTTTGGGGCACTGAGTAACTTTAAAGTTAACTATACCAAGACCGAGGCGTTGAACATAAGTATTCCTGGCACTGTGGTATCCTCCTTGAAAGATAATTTCCCCTTCAGATGGAGTAATGACCAGATTACTTATTTAGGGGTGAATCTCCCTTCCAACTTAAAGAGACTATTTGAGTTGAACCACAAGGTGATTTACGAGGGAGTACGGGCTCTCTTGGCCAGATACCGCCCGTTGTGTTTATCCTGGTTTGGAAGAATACAAGTTATTAAGATGGACATCTTACCCCGTCTATTATATATCTTCCAAGCGGTTCCAATCTGGCCTAAGAGATCCTTCTTTAAGAATTTAAACTCTCTTATATCGGAATTTATTTGGAGGAAAACCAAACCGAGGACCAGCTTAAGAATCTTATCTGCCTCCCGCACAAGGGGGGGGGGGCCTCCCAGACTTTAGTAAATACTGTCGAGCCGCCCTACTGGTCAGATTATTGGACTGGTGTTACCATAGTAGCACTAAAAAATGGATCCAGGTGGAGCAGGAGGGTGTGAACTCCCCGTTGCGGTATTTACCTTGGATTTCACAGCGGGAGGTTCGGGGCCTGGAGGGTCTCTCCATTCTTACAAAAGAGTGCTTGGGGGCCTGGTGGACTTCACGTGGTCTATCCATTGCACGTCGAGATTCCAGTCCCTTGACTCCGCTGTTTCATAATCCGTCATTTCCCCCAGGGGTTTACAACCAATCCCTACTTATATGGACAGCTGAGATGGACACCCGACTTTACCAAATAATAAGTAATGGTAGGGCCCCCTCATTCTCAGAACTTCAAGGCCAGTCGCATAACGTGAAGTTAAAATGGTGGGAGTTTCTTCAACTCCAGTCATTTTTGGCCTCCTTGAGCCCGTCGGGATTACATAGATCCTCCTCTCCCCTATGGAGAAACTCTTCGTATGTGAACATGCTCCCCCGGGTAAAATTTCCACTCTGTACAAAACTCTGGTAGAAGAAGACACGGGTACCAAATTTCACTTTCAGTCTATGTGGGAACGTGAATTGGGTAGAGAATTATCTGAGGAAGAGTGGGGGAGGTGCTTCCTACTGTCCCACAAACTGTCTAGCAATGGGGAATCTCGAGAAAAATGTTACAAATTGATTGTGAGATGGTATCATACGCCAGACAAACTGCATAAAATTTATCCAGCGGTTTCTGACCAGTGTTGGAGGTGTGGGTCTGATATAGGCACTTTACTGCACATTTGGTGGGATTGTCCCCTGATCAGAGAGTTCTGGGACAAGGTAGTGAGGAATTATGGCTTAGTCACCGGCAAACGGTTGACGTGCGGCCCCGAAATGGCGCTGCTCTCCTTGATCCCTGGGTCTCTTAAAAATCTCAAAAAAGATATCCTGCGCTTTTGCTTCGCCGCAGCCAGGAACGTTATTCCGCGCCATTGGAAGGAGTCAACCCAGCCCTCTATTCTAGAATGGTACACTGAGATGGAACACCTTTGTCGAATGGAAGAACTCTCAGCTGAGTATGCGGGTACTCAAAACTCATTTACCGCAACGTGGACGGATTGGATCCTATTAAGGGACCTTCCCAATTTCAGGGACCTGTTTTCTTAGGCCCCTGTCCTCCGGGATGTAGGATACAGTTGGAAGTGTCGTTTATTGGTTTGAAGGGTAATGCCCGCTATTCTTGGCATCAGAGGGAGCCCATCGGTTACCTCTTCTGAAGCCTGGGGATTCTCTCCTAGTGGTGGGACCGGCGCCCGCATTGCCTCTTGGACCCCCCCCCCCGGGTGTTTTCACTTCCCCTCCTCCTCTTCTGTTTCTCGTCTCTTTTCTCTCTCTGACTCTCTCCTTCCCTATGCTTCTTCTTATTCTCTCAACTCTTTTAGTATTCTCCTCTTAAACCGGGTGGTCTATGAAAGGGAATAAGGAGGGTGCCCTGTGTCTTTACACAGGCTCCTTTTGCTTTTATACTGTAAACATTGTTATGGAATGATATTCAATTTCTCTTTCTTTTTTGTTTGGGTACCAGATTTTAGAGGTACTCTGTGAATCACATATTGGTCTTGCCCTCGATGGAGACCTTTGATTGGTATATATGTGTAATCTTTTGTAGAATGAATAATTAGACCATCATTTGTTTTGAGTTTACCGTTCCAGAACGGTTGTACTGTTTGTTTCTTTATGTCTTGTTTATGAAAATTTAATAAACACAGATTTACAAAAAAAAAAAAAAAAAATAAAAACACTAACATGTACCAATGCAAAAAATTAAATATATAAATGGCCTCTGTACTAAAAGCCTATTAGAAAACAAAGCAAGGAGCCTCTCTTCCCCAGATACAAACAAGGGGAGGATCCCCCCCCCACCGGGTCACCCAGGCACAAAGTAGTGGACAAACCACCCCCCTCCCACGACCCCACAGGCACAAAGCAGGGGACAGACCACCCCACAGGCACAAAGCAGGGGAGAGACCACCCCACAGGCACAAAGCAGGGGAGAGACCACCCCACAGGCACAAAGCAGGGGAGAGACCACCCCACAGGCACAAAGCAGGGGACAGACCACCCCCAGGCACAAAGCAGGGGAGAGACCACCCCACAGGCACAAAGCAGGGGAGAGACCACCCCACAGGCACAAAGCAGGGGAGAGACCACCCCACAGGCACAAAGCAGGGGACAGACCACCCCACAGGCACAAAGCAGGGGAGAGACCACCCCACAGGCACAAAGCAGGGGAGAGACCACCCCACAGGCACAAAGCAGGGGAGAGACCACCCCACAGGAACAAAGCAGGGGACAGACCACCCCACAGGAACAAAGCAGGGGACAGACCACCCCACAGGAACAAAGCAGGGGACAGACCACCCCACAGGCACAAAGCAGGGGAGAGACCACCCCACAGGAACAAAGCAGGGGACAGACCACCCCCCAGGCACAAAGCAGGGACAGACCACCCCCCAGGCACAAAGCAGGGGACAGACCACCCCCCAGGCACAAAGCAGGGGAGAGACCACCCCACAGGCACAAAGCAGGGGAGAGACCACCCCACAGGCACAAAGCAGGGGAGAGACCACCCCACAGGCACAAAGCAGGGGAGAGACCACCCCACAGGCACAAAGCAGGGGACAGACCACTCCACAGGCACAAAGCAGGGGAGAGACCACCCCACAGGCACAAAGCAGGGGAGAGACCACCCCACAGGCACAAAGCAGGGGAGAGACCACCCCACAGGAACAAAGCAGGGACAGACCACCCCACAGGAACAAAGCAGGGGACAGACCACCCCATAGGAACAAAGCAGGGGACAGACCACCCCATAGGAACAAAGCAGGGGACAGACCACCCCACAGGAACAAAGCAGGGGACAGACCACCCCACAGGAACAAAGCAGGGGACAGACCCCCCCACAGGAACAAAGCAGGGGACAGACCCCCCTCAGTGCTCATAAAAATGCAGGTGACAAGTTAGAGCATGAGAATCCAAACAGTCCTAGATCTTACCCAGGCATGTTCAACAAAAGCAGTTTGAACGTGTAGTGATGGGCATGAAGCCTGCACTTCTCTACCCCATGTGCAAGTACATGTACATTTCAAAGCATTTACTAAGGGATTATGGTGCAATACCAGGGAGTGCACAACGATGAGTGTGAAAAGCCGGTAAATCTGAGTCAGGGGAGAGCGGCCTACACAAGCATGAGCCGACGTCCTCCGAGACTCCGGCACAGAGGACACTGCGACGTGGCCAGAACTATCCAAGAGACCAGAGTGACGCTATGGAAAGTGTGAGCTACACTAATAACCAATCACACCACTAGAAACCAGCAAGAGCTGCACACTCCCATGTTACCTCCACACCCAGGAGAGAAAGCAGGATTTACCCCACAAAGGAACGTAAAATCCTGCTGATCTTCATGGCTGAGGGTTGGGTAAAGTATAACAATATTGTTTCTATTACAAGCAGAGCAGTGGGGGGAGGCTCCTGCTGCAGCCAGATGTGTCACACAATAGTGAGGGGTAGGGAGCGACACCTGGATACAAGTCAGATTGTTATGACACGTACAGTATAAAAGTAAATAAATGCTAAATGACAACCCTGGGTTATAGACTACATCCTCATTTCTGGGGGACTGATAACATTCGATATTGATGTTGGAAGACAATTGCATCTAAATGTAAACCGTTTATGGGGTGGGGGGGGGGGGACTTGTCTTATTTTGCTGTGATTCTTTCATCCCTTTCTCCAGCCAGATGTTCCCTTCCCTGCAGACGAGATTATCTTGTGCCCTGACATATGGTATTCAGTGACAGCCATTCCTGGCAGTAGGTATGTACGGATTTCAGGGTGTGACTGCTCTGCTTTGATGGAGCCGTACATCATCTTACTGCAATGGTAAAGGAGAAGATAGACGGCTCGATTACTGCAGCTATTAGACGTCTCGGGGGAACCGACATTCAAGAAGCTTCTCGTTGCCAGGATAAGTCTCCAGCTGAGGTCTCTCCATATACAGCAGGGATAGATCTGCGCTGTGTAATATCCAAGAAAACACCAACCTTCCACCGCTTCAGGGAAACACTAATCTTTCTGCCTGGGTGATATACAGGAAAAACTTAGTATTTTTTATTTTTAAACAGCGCCATTCTTGTCCACAGGTTGTGTGTGGTACTGCAGTTCAGCCGGATTAATTTCAATGGAGCAAAGGAGTAATGCCAGAATCCGTGGACAGGCATGATGGTGCCTTATTTAGAGAGAAAAAAAAAAAATGCTCATCCATGGTCACAAGATTTGGGGATTTTGCTCCAGGTTGACCTCACAGAGCATAGACATTGCTGGGAGTCTACCATAACTAATTCCAAATTGTAAAGCAGCACACAAAATCCAGAGCTCTGACGCCATATGAAGCAAATCCATAGTGGAGCCCATAGACTTCTATGGCTGCGATAATATCAGGTATGTGTCTTGGAAAGGGACTTAGAGGGGTTAAAAAGTAATTTTTTAAATATAAGTAAACCACATACAAATTAAACAGCCATTACTCACTGGTTTAATCTACGCGACTCCGATAGTCCCTGGTATATCTGCAAGACCCCGTCCACTGGCCGTGTCAGTAGTCCATGGCCTCAGATACAGGCCCCAGCAAATCTCCTACCAGTGAACAGTCATGTCGCACAATGACGCCAAGCCAGGCCCATGAATCAGCAGGTAGGAGGAGGTCCTGAGGACGAGGATTGCTGGCATCACTGCTGGGCCAGGGTCTTACAAATCTTAAGGCTCTAGTCCTTGGTGGTCTCACTGCGGTGACGACGTGTCATATATACCCCTGGATGTCTATGGCTGATCACTATCTGTAGAAATGAGGTTAGTGTGAAAGGTATGAGACCCCTCAGGGACGGGACTGACTGTGGTGGGTAGATAAATATACGTAGAGGAATAGATGGGGACCACCAGAGCCAAAGGGATTACAGAGGCGAGCATCAAATAGATTTTCCTAATATATTAGCACTGTCTTAGATGACCTCTAAAAAAATAAAATGGGTGCAATAATGTACCCTATAAACCAAGACTTTATACTATTAAAATAAAGCCAGCCCCTCGCCCCCCCCCAATCCACAGGTGATGAGCGGTATTGCAGGCAAGCCCCCTGCAAGACACAGATCATGGAAAGGAGTCTGGAAAAGAAGAAAAAAAAAAAAAAAAAAAAAAAGGGGGGGGGGGGGGTGGGGGTGTTCCCCTCCTAATCTTTCCTAGTTGATACTGCACATTTCCAAATTCTGTAACAACCTAACGTCACTTCTCCTGCAAAACCCATCCATAAGCATCCAGAGATAAGAGAAGCAGAAAGGGTTAAGAGAGCAGCTCTACCAGCCAGAGGATGGATTTAACAGAGCAATCATCCCAGCAGGAGAATAACATGGAAGATCCCAGTCCGTGAGCCGGAGAACCCTGGCACAGAGTGAATATCAATGTGGGCATGAGCACGTCTGAGCCCGGGCCCCTGTCTTTGTTGCCAGGCTCCTTTGTTTGAGGCAGCAGCAGCCGGGTGACTGTGCCTGATGATCACTGGCAGGGTGTGCCCAGAACAGCCCAGGATAAGGAGCAGGCCCTGTCTTATGAATAAGCCGCAGCGATGAAGACAAACTCCGCAGACATAACCTTGCAATGGGTAAAGCGGTTGCCATGCTGACGTGAAGGTTTATGGGCAGTCCATGCCCTCTGCAGTAAACGCAAAGAACAAAGCCGCCATCGAGTGCCTATACAATGCCCACCACAGAGACTCGTGTACATTATCCCCCTCAACAATCGCTTCCAACCCTGTAACCCTACAATAAAGGACACAACCATTCCCCCCCCATACAGAAACCTAATTAGGGGCATCCAAAGGGGTAGGGCCCCATAACGCATTACATAAAAGCCCAATTTTGCACATAATGAACGAGGACTCATTTTGACCAATTTCCAATCAAGAAATGTTAGGATTCAAAACACTGGATGTATTGGTTAGCGTAAAAATACGTTCAATAAAGATCCGAATCCCCCCACAAATGGCAGTCATATCAAACATTTGCTCACAAGCCTATATCCGTGCCACCCTGGGTCAATACCCCCAAGCCTCTGTGCACCAATAAAATGGAGGGCCATTCTCATGGGGCCCAACAGATGTTTCCGATACAGACAAGCTTAACATGGGGCTATCCAGCTCTGAAAAGGAGCTCTTATGATGGCACCTCCACTACTGACTTCTGTTACCTGTCACATTTCATATCATCTGCAGACTGGATGAACTCCTCTTCAATGACAGGAGATATAAAGGAGATGGCCTTTAAAGAGAACCTGTCACTCCCCTGGTGCATGGCAAACTAAGTGCAGCATTCAGGGAAGGGGTCCCCCATGTCACTAGCCCCTCTGTAAGCTTTAATAGAAGACTTTAGAAACCTTACAGTTAAGAGGTCTCCTGGGTTGGATGTTATTAAAGTGAACCTGACCTCGAAAAATGTGCCCCCAGCCTCTTATACCTGTCCCTTCATCATGCTAATACATTTCTAGCCATCCCTTTGTGTGTAAAGCGATATTGTAAAGTTTATAAAAGTTGTTTTTATACCTTATGATGTGCGGCTTCTCATTATTTGAGAAGCCGCAAAAGGCGTTCCTTTCTGGTCCTCCCCGCCGCCTGCTTGTTAATTATTCACGCCCCTATGGACGTGCTACAGAGCAGGGAGACTGTGCGCGTCATGTAAGGGGCGGTAAAGCCGCTATGACGCAAATCACGTCATATCCGCTTTACCATGTCAGTACACCCATTAGGGTGTATTGCCCACCTCGCGATGCCGAGTGCGCATGCGCGAGGTGTGTTCACAGCAGCCTTCCCTTTAAGAGATCCCTGGCTGCTGGCATAATCCTCCCTGCCTCCTCCTTTTGTGCCACCACCTCTTCTTCTGGGTCTCCCCTCTTCTTCTGCTCTTCCTCTGTGTGACATCAGTAGCAGAGGAGGGCAGACTCAGCAGAAGAGAAAGTGGCAGCAGCAGACACAGAGGGGGCGGAACACACAAGGAGAAGGCAAGGAGGACTGTGCCAGCAGCCAGGACCTCTTAAGATCCAACCCAGGTGACCTCTTAACCAAGGCTTCTGAAGTCTTTTTTAAAGCTTACATGGGGGCTAGAGACAGGGGGACCCCTTCCTTGAATGCAGCAGATAATGACAGATCCTCTTTAAATCAATACCATTGGACTCAGCTTCCCGCCCTGTATATAAGTAGATAAACTGCCCTTTATTCTCTACAGACACATGAAAAAAAAGAGGAGTGAGGGGTGACAATGCATACAGGGCATGTCCCGGCTTTACAGAAAATCACTGAACCCTTTTAAGTGTAGCAAAAAGTACCCTGCACCCATCATACAGAAGCCAGCAGTTCAGATGCAATCAATCTTACAATATGGGGTAAAGCCTGGCAGTGCCACCTGGGCATAATAAACATTGAATCATCGATCAATGATGTAACTCCGATCCCCCAGAGGGCAGTGACGAGACAAATAGGGGAGCTCTGATACAGACATGGTCCCAAATGCCCAATAAACAGGGGGGGGGGGGGCTAACCACGAGGGGGTACCAGTCCTACGTCAGGGGGCTAACCACGAGGGGCATCCCGTCCCACTTCAGGGGGCTAATTACGAGGGGCATCCCGTCCCACTTCAGGGGGCTTAACGCACGAGGGACATCCCCGTCCACTTCAGGGGGCTAACCACGAGGGACATCCCGTCCTACTTCAGGGGGCTAACCAACAAGGGGCAGATTCTGCAGCACATCCAGCCAGGTGACTCAGTAGGTGTATATGCTAGAAATGACTCACTGCTGCTGATCCACCTGGGCTAAGGAGAGAGATGATCCCAGCCGATGAGTCAGAAAACTAGACGAACACCGTACCTGGCAACCTCAAGACATGATGGGAGTAGGTGTCGCACAACGGCTCAGGGTGGGAGTCACTTGTTCAAACCACTGCTCTCATTTTATCCATGTGATATTTATCTCATTGACAGTCACCAACACTGCTCCAACCAAAATCTGAATGTGGCAGCAAAGAAGCAACATCAGACAGGTGGCAGTCAACCATACGACACCCAATATCACCGTGGGTTAGCAGCATCTTATGAGTTGCATTTTACATAACAGATGGATTGGACAAGATTTTAATACATAGATTTTAGGCAAATATTGAGTCTACTGGTAATTTATCCTCCGAAATCTCTGCTCGCTCTGCTGTTAGGAGCCCTGTGGGCGGTCTTAATCAGTGATTGACAGCTGTCCCTGAAATAATGTGTATACAAAGATACCAGTCAGTCACTGTTAAGATCTCCCATGAATTCTATGCCAAGAAGCAGCAGGGATTTAATGAATAAATAAGTTATACTGACGTTACCCCAATTTTTTCCCTACATTTGATCAGATCGCCCATGGATCAGTCTACATACAGGTGCATCTCAATAAATTAAAATATCAAAAATTAATTTCAGTAATTCAATACATAAAGTAAAACGCATATATTATATAGAATCTTTACAGAGGAGTGATCGATTTCAAGTGTTTACTTCTGTAAAAGTTGAGGATTATAACTTGCAGTCACTGAAAACCCAACAGTCATTATCTCAGAAAATTAAAATATTATATAAAGATCAACTGAAAACACGATTTTTAACTCAAATGTTGGCCTACTGAAAATGAAAAGTGTGCACCGTAAATGCACTCAATATTTGGTCGGGCTCCTTTTGCATGAATTACTGCATCAATGCGGCGTGGCATGGAGGCGATCAGCCTGTGGCTGCTGAAGTGTTATGGAAGCCCAGGATGCTTTGATAGCAGCCTTCAGCTCGTCTGCATTGTTGGGTCTGGTGTCTCATCTTCCTCTTGACAATACTCCATAAATTCTCTATGGGGTTTAGGTTGGGCAAGTTTGCTGCCAATCAAGCACAGTGATACTGTGATTATTCAATCAGGTATTGGTACTTTTGGCAGTGTGGACAGGTGCCAAGTCCTGCTGGAAAATGAAATCTCGATCTCCAGAAAGCTTGTTGCCAGAAGGAAGCATAAAGTACTCTAAAATTTCCTGGTAGATGCTAAAATTTCCTGGTAGATGGCAGCGCTGACTTTGGTCTTGATAAAACACAGTGGACCTACACCAGCAGATGACATGGCTCCCCAAACCATCACTGATTGTGGAAACGTCACACTAGACCTCAAGCAGCTTGGATTGCGGCCTCTCCACTCTCCCTCCAGACCCTGGGCTTGCGGCCTCTCCACTCTCCCTCCAGACCCTGGGCTTGCGGCCTCTCCACTCTCCCTCCAGACCCTGGGTTTGCGGCCTCTCCACTCTCCCTCCAGACCCTGGGCTTGCGGCCTCTCCACTCTCCCTCCAGACCCTGGGCTTGCGGCCTCTCCACTCTCCCTCCAGTCCCTGGGCTTGCGGCCTCTCCACTCTCCCTCCAGACAATTGGCTTGCGACCTCTCCACTCTCCCTCCAGACAATTGGCTTGCGGCCTCTCCACTCTCCCTCCAGACCCTTGGCTTGCGGCCTCTCCACTCTCCCTCCAGACCCTTGGCTTGCGGCCTCTCCACTCTCCCTCCAGTCCCTGGGCTTGCGGCCTCTCCACTCTCCCTCCAGACAATTGGCTTGCGACCTCTCCACTCTCCCTTCAGACAATTGGCTTGCGGCCTCTCCACTCTCCCTCCAGACCCTTGGCTTGCGGCCTCTCCACTCTCCCTCCAGACCCTGGCTTGCGGCCTCTCCACTCTCCCTCCAGACCCTGGGAGTGCGGCCTCTCCACTCTCCCTCCAGACCCTTGGCTTGCGGCCTCTCCACTCTCCCTCCAGACCCTTGGCTTGCGGCCTCTCCACTCTCCCTCCAGACCCTTGGCTTGCGGCCTCTCCACTCTCCCTCCAGACCCTTGGCTTGCGGCCTCTCCACTCTCCCTCCAGACCCTTGGCTTGCGGCCTCTCCACTCTCCCTCCAGACCCTTGGCTTGCGGCCTCTCCACTCTCCTCCAGACCCTTGGCTTGCGGCCTCTCCACTCTCCCTCCAGACCCTTGGCTTGCGGCCTCTCCACTCTCCCTCCAGACCCTTGGCTTGCGGCCTCTCCACTCTCCTCCAGACCCTTGGCTTGCGGCCTCCACTCTCCCTCCAGACCCTTGGCTTGCGGCCTCTCCACTCTCCCTCCAGACCCTTGGCTTGCGGCCTCTCCACTCTCCCTCCAGACCCTTGGCTTGCGGCCTCTCCACTCTCCCTCCAGACTCTTGGCTTGCGGCCTCTCCACTATCCCTCCAGACTCTTGGCTTGCGGCCTCTCCACTCTCCCTCCAGACTCTTGGCTTGCGGCCTCTCCACTCTCCCTCCAGACTCTTGGCTTGCGGCCTCTCCACTCTCCCTCCAGACTCTTGGCTTGCGGCCTCTCCACTCTTCCTCCAGTCTCTTGAACCTTGATTTCCAAATGTTTTACAAAATTTATTTTCATCTGAAAACACCTTGCACCACTAATAGTCCAGTTTTTTTTTTCTCCTTGGCAAAAGGTAAGACGCTTCTTGCGTTGTCAAGCCACTCGTGACCAACAGACAAAAGGAATAAGACAGTTGTAGCCCATGTCCTGGATACGTGTGTGTGTGGTGGCTCTTAAAGCACTGACTCCAGCAGCAGTCCACTCCTTGTGAATCTACCCCAATGTTTTCAATGACCTCTTCTTAATCCTTTCAAGGCTCCGGTTATCTGGCTTGTGCCCTTTTTTCTACCATTTTTTCCTTCCACTCCACTTTCCATTAATATGATTGAATACAGCACTCTGCACAGCCAGCTTCTTTAGCAATGACTAGGGATGAGAGAGTAGTGAAATATTCGGACTCGCTGGAATTGTAATGAGCAGGTTCTAATACTCACATTCGTTATGAGTACAATGCAAGTCAATGGGAAAGGGGAGTAGTATTCTGCTGGACCCTACAAAGCGGCCTGGGGGTCTGAGGAAAAGGCTGAAATGGATGCTCAATTGTTTAAAAGCCGGGCGGTAAAAAGCCGGCCGGTTTTTTTGAACGATCAGCTGATGCATCATAATGTACCTAAGCCTGTGTCTTGGGGAAACCACAGGGAGGCTGACCTATAGTGGTATAAATTGAAGAAAGCTCTGTTGCCATTGTGCGGTGTAAATAAACTCGTTAGTAACGAGTAAGGAGTATGACTCCGAAACACGTCTAGTTCCCCAAGTGGGGGAAATAAGAAAATAAATTAAAAAATAAGTTATTTACACCGCACAACAGCATCGGAGCTTTCTTCAATTTATACGTCTGAGGGTGTTGTCTAACACCACCCCTTGAAGTCGGGGAGTTCCTGTGAGTATTGGATGGTGGAGTCTTGGATTCTCATTTGACCTATAGTGGTGCCAGCCATCTGTGCTTAGGTGGTGGGTATTCTGGGCATCCACTGTTATCACCATGTACCTAAGCTTGTGTCTGGGGGACACCACAGGGAGGCTGACCTGTAGTGGTACCAGCCATCTGTGCTCAGGTGGTGGGCGATCGGGGCATCCACTAGTATTACCAGACATCAGCCAGGCGATAAAAATGTGGCCGGCTTTTTTAAACGATCAGCTGATCGTTTAAAGGGAACCTGTCAGGTGGTTTATGCCCCCCAGCTATCACTATCTGTACCTGTAGCTTTATAATACCAGTCTAATCATCACTGTCTGAGCTCATAGTGTAATGTAAAAGGTGAAAAAATAGCATTTATACACTTAACATTTCAGTCTACAGGAGGGAGACTGTGTGGCAGGATAATAGTTAACTCACTATTAACTTGCATGGCTAAAGGACCTGTGTGATGTAACAATCATGTGACTATAGTGGGTGGAGCTAAGCGAGCAAACTCATTATGTTATAGGAACTAGCTCCGCCTATTGTAGTCACATGGTTATGACATCACATCAGGTCTCCCAACATGTTCTAACATAAGGCTGAAATGTTAACTATTAACCTGCCAAACAGTCTCTGACCTCCGAGCTGGAGACTGACTGCCTCATTTACATAAGGAAATGCAAGTGCATAAAAGCTGCAGATACAGACAGTGATAGCTGGGGGGAGGGGGGGGCATAAACTAGCTGACAGGTTCCCTTTAAAAAAGTCGGTCGGCTTTTTACCACCCAGCTTTTAAACAATCATGCATCCATTTCAGCTTTCCCTCAGGCCCCCAGACTGCTTTGTAGGGTCCAGCAGAACAGTACTCGCATTTCCCATTGACTTGCATTGTTCTCATAACGAGTAAACTCACCAAGTAATGAGTATCCCTAATGCAGTACTATTCTGCGAGTAGCTAATAGTAACGATATACTCACTCATCCCTAGCAATGACCTTTTGTGGCTTACCCTCCTTGTGAAGTGGGTCATGCTGCTTCTGGATAATGTCAATCAGCATCTTCCCATTATTGTGTAGCTAATCTGACAGACTAAGGGTACCTTTACACACGGCTACATTGTAGCTTGTCACCAGGCAACTTACAGTTGCAGTGAAATCATGGATACATGGTTCTATCTTGTTGCTGTGTAAAAATGGAATCATGTATCCATGATTTCACTGCAATCAGAAGTTACCTGGTGACAAGCTACAAATGTAGCCGTGTGTAAAGTACCCTAAGGACCATTTAAAAGCTTAGTAAGGTTTTGCAAGTGGCTGTAAGCCATAAACATCAACATTAACTAAAATAAAAACTAGAAATAGAGCGCTGTTTGTAATGACTCCATATAATATATGTTTCACTTTTTGTAATGAATTACTGAAAAAATAAATTTTTGGGATGATATTCTAATTTATTGCAATGCATTTGTATTTAATGTGACAGATCCCAGAATCCCTTTAAAGTTTTCTTTCAGGTGTCATCCTCCTATATAAACTGTGAAGGTTATCAGTGGCAGAGCTCTTGCTCCATGCGGGAAGCACCTGAAATGACCAGAAGTGACCCACTCCATGTAAATGATGAGAGCACTTGTATTCACGGACTGATGGCCTCAATCCATCGAAGCAAAACAACAACTCCCAGCCTGTCCTTGTATCTAGAATAACTACTTTACGATCCATGCAATGAAATCTGCAACAGGAAGCTTTATTTAATGCGGCACACTTTGCTGGTTTGCTTGTCATATGTACCACAGGGCGAGGAGGCAATATCCAGTGCTCCCAGTAGACACCAGTGCACAGCTGGTTACTTCGAGTACAGAAAACGCACAATTTATTATTTTTTTTAATCAAGGAGACAGATTAGGACACTGCAAGTCTTCATGACGTGTCCCGCGAGAGGGGTGCCGCCTGACGCGCAATACTGAAGACCCTCTAATTGGGCATCTAAATGGTCCTCCTCCAGACAATGCAGCCTACACCCTGTAAGAATCCCCCTCATCACTGCTCCCCACCTATAAAAATGTTAAGTATCCACAGCACAAGACTATGGATCTACCATTCTCCCTGTAACGTCAACACACGTTAACTGGGGATATTTGCCTTCACTGGTTGAAGTATGGACAATAAGCCTCTGATACCATCATCCCTCCAGACATTGTAACAATATCACATACCCCATCACAATCAGTCAGCGTTCCACTATTAAACCCATAACCAGCCTCAGTCTCATGGGATTGTAGCAGGTCGGTATGAATCAATGAAGCCCTCCTGAATTGCACCTCCTGCCTCATAGACATGTGTCATGGACTCATATATACACCATACCCCCATATATCAGTGCAGGCTCCATCCATTATTACACCACATCCCCCCATACATCAGTGCAGGCTCCATCCATTATTATATCACATCCCTCATATATCAGTGCAGGCTCCATCCATTATTATATCACATCCCTGCCATATATCAGTGCAGGCTCCATCCATTATTACACCACATCCCCCCATACATCAGTGCAGCTCCATCCATTATTACACCACATCCCCCCCATACATCAGTGCAGGCTCCATCCATTATTACACCACATCCCCCCATACATCAGTGCAGGCTCCATCCATTATTACACCACATCCCCCCCATACATCAGTGCAGGCTCCATCCATTATTACACCACATCCCCCCATACATCAGTGCAGGCTCCATCCATTATTACACCACATCCCCCCATACATCAGTGCAGGCTCCATCCATTATTACACCACATCCCCCCATACATCAGTGCAGGCTCCATCCATTATTACACCACATCCCCCCATACATCAGTGCAGCTCCATCCATTATTACACCACATCCCCCCTACATCAGTGCAGGCTCCATCCATTATTACACCACATCCCCCCATACATCAGTGCAGGCTCCATCCATTATTATATCACATCCCCCATACATCAGTGCAGGCTCCATCCATTATTATATCCACATCCCCCCATATATCAGTGCAGGCTCCATCCATTATTATATCACATCCCCCCATACATCAGTGCAGGCTCCATCCATTATTATATCCACATCCCCCCATACATCAGTGCAGGCTCCATCCATTATTATACCACATCCCTGCCATACATCAGTGCAGGCTCCATCCATTTATTTATACCACATCCCTGCATATATCAGTGCAGGCTCCATCCATTATTAACCACATCCCCCATATATAAGTGCAGGCTCCATCCATTATTATATCACATCCCCCCATACATCAGTGCAGGCTCCATCCATTATTATATCACATCCCCCCATACATCAGTGCAGGCTCCATCCATTATTATACCACATCCCCGCATAATCAGTGCAGGCTCCATCCATTATTATATCACATCCCCCATACATCAGTGCAGGCTCCATCCATTATTATACCACATCCCTGCATAATCAGTGCAGGCTCCATCCATTATTATATCCACATCCCCCCATATCATCAGTGCAGGCTCCATCCATTATTACACCACATCCCCCCCATACATCAGTGCAGGCTCCATCCATTATTATCAGCAGCCCCCCCATACATCAGTGCAGGCTCCATCCATTATTACACCAGCAGACCCCAGTCAAGTGCAGGCCTCCATCCATTATACACCAGCAGACTCCCCCCCTGTCAGTGCAGGCCTCCATCCATTATTACCATCAGCCAGCACCACAGTCAGTGCAGCCTCCATCCATTTACCAGCAGCATGACCAGTCAGTGCAGCCTCCATCCAATTACAGCAGCAGACCCATCAGTGCAGCCTCCATCCATTATCAGCACCAGCCAACATCAGTGCAGGCTCCATCCATTATTACCAGCAGACCCCCCCTCATGCACCTCCAATACCGAATCAGTGCAGCCTCCATCCATTATAACCAGCAACCCAGTCAAGTGCAGGCCTCCATCCATTATTACCAGCAGTCCCCCACAGTCAGTGCAGCCTCCATCCATTATTACCAGCAGACCCCCACATCAGTGCAGCTCCATCCATTTATCACCCAGACCCAGTCAGTGCAGCCTCCATCCATTATCACCAGCAGACCCCCAGTCAGTGCAGCTCCATCCATTATCACCAGCAGACCCAGTCAGTGCAGCCTCCATCCATTATCACTGCAGACCCCCCCCCACTGTCAGTGCAGCCTCCATCCATTATCACCAGCAGACCCAGTCAGTGCAGCCTCCATCCATTATCACCCAGCAGCACCATTCCAGCAGCAGACCTCAAGCTCACATAGCACAGCACGTGCAGCCTCATCCATTACCAGCAGCAGACCCAGTCAGTGCAGCCTCCATCCATTACCAGCAGACCCCCCCCCCCCCTGCAGTGCAGCCCCCCATCCATTATCAAACCCGCAGACCCAGTCAGTGCAGCCTCCATCCATTATCACCAGCAGACCCAGTCAGTGCAGCCTCCATCCATTATCACCAGCAGACCCAGTCAGTGCAGCCTCCATCCATTATCACAGCAGACCCAGTCAGTGCAGCCTCCATCCATTATCACCAGCGACCCAGTCAGTGCAGCCTCCATCCATTATCACCAGCAGACCCAGTCAGTGCAGCCTCCATCCATTATCACCAGCAGACCCAGTCAGTGCAGCCTCCATCCATTATCACCAGCAGACCCAGTCAGTGCAGCCTCCATCCATTTTTCACCAGCAGACCCAGTCAGTGCAGCCTCCATCCATTATCACCAGCAGACCCAGTCAGTGCAGCCTCCATCCATTATCACCAGCAGACCCAGTCAGTGCAGCCTCCATCCATTATCACCAGCAGACCCAGTCAGTGCAGCCTCCATCCATTATCACAGCAGACCCAGTCAGTGCAGCCTCCATCCATTATCACCAGCCAGACCCAGTCAGTGCAGCCTCCATCCATTATCACCAGCAGACCCAGTCAGTGCAGCCTCCATCCATTATCACCAGCAGACCCAGTCAGTGCAGCCTCCATCCATTATCACCAGCAGACCCAGTCAGTGCAGCCTCCATCCATTATCACCAGCAGACCCAGTCAGTGCAGCCTCCATCCATTATCACCAGCAGAACCCAGTCAGGCAGCCTCCATCCATTATTACATCACATCCCTCCATATATCGTGCAGGCGGCATCCATTATTACCAGCACACATCCCCCCTGTCAGTGCAGCCTCCACACATTATTACCAGATGACCCCCTGTCAGTGCAGCTCCATCCATTACTACCAGCAGACCCAATCAGTGCAGCCTCCATTACCAGCACACATCCCCCCCTGTCAGTGCAGCCTCCATCCATTACTACCAGCAGACCCAATCAGTGCATGCCTCCATTACCAGCACACATTTCCCCCGTCAGTGCAGCCTCCATCCATTATCACCAGCAGACCCCGTCAGTGCAGCCTCCATCCATTTCACCAGCAGACCCAGTCAGTGCAGCCTCCATCCATTATCACCAGCAGACCCAGTCAGTGCAGCCTCCATCCATTATCACCAGCAGACCCCACTGTCACTGCAGTGCTCGCCCCTTCCTCCATGACAGTGCACATTACATGGCCCTCCAACCCGTACAGCGCCATGACCCCAGCCCCTGCACTCCCACAATAACACCCCGCATTGTCCCCGCAGCGCCCCTGGCGGCCGTACCGTTCAGCGGTCAGTGCTCCTCAGCGGTGACAGATTTGGTGTCCGGGGCGTTATACCGGGGCTGCCGCCGTGTCCTCCCGCACAGGCCGGGCCAGGCCTCTCCTAGCTGACAGCCGAGGTGCCGGGTCGCATCCTCCTCCTGCAGCTGCTGCGCCGGTGTCCGCCTCTGTCTGCTCCCCAATGAAAATGGCGAAGTCTCCTCCCCACCCACAATGCATCGCGGCGAGCCATGACGTAATGTGTCAGCTCTTAAAGTGACAGCACAGGGGAGGCGGAGCTGCTGTCACTGCTGTCAGTTTCAGGAAGCAGTGTGGTGTCCCGGGGAGCAGAGTGTGCGAGCGTGTGTGTGTCCCGGGGAGCAGAGTGTGCGAGTGTGTGTCCGTCCCGGGGAGCAGAGTGTGTGTGTGTCCTGGGGAGCAGAGTGTGCGAGTGTGTGTGTGTCCTGGGGAGCAGAGTGTGCGAGTGTGTGTGTGTCCACCGGGGAGCAGAGTGTGCGAGTGTGTGTTCCGTCCCGGGGAGCAGAGTGTGCGAGTGTGTGTGTGTCCCGGGGAGCAGAGTGTCCGAGTGTGTGTGTGTCCTGGGGAGCAGAGTGTGCGAGTGTGTGTGTGTCCTGGGGAGCAGAGTGTGCGAGTGTGTGTGTGTGTCCTGGGGAGCAGAGTGTGCGAGTGTGTGTGTGTCCTGGGGAGCAGAGTGTGCGAGTGTGTCCACCGGGGAGCAGAGTGTGCGAGTGTGTGTCCGTCCCGGGGAGCAGAGTGTGCGAGTGTGTGTCCGTCCCGGGGAGCAGAGTGTGCGAGTGTGTCCACCGGGGAGCAGAGTGTGCGAGTGTGTGTCCGTCCCGGGGAGCAGAGTGTGCGAGTGTGTGTGTGTCCTGGGGAGTAGAGTGTGCGAGTGTGTCCACCGGGGAGCAGAGTGTGCGAGTGTTGTGTGTGTCCCGGGGAGCAGAGTGTGCGAGTGTGTGTGTGTCCCGGGGAGCAGAGTGTGCGAGTGTGTGTCCGTCCCGGGGAGCAGAGTGTGCGAGTGTGTGTCCGTCCCGGGGAGCAGAGTGTGCGAGTGTGTGTGTGTCCCGGGGAGCAGAGTGTGCGAGTGTGTGTCCCGGGGAGCAGAGTGTGCGAGTGTGTGTGTGTGTCCCGGGAAGCAGAGTGTGTGTGTGTGTCCCAGGGAGCAGAGTGTGCGACTGTGTCCCCCGGGGAGCAGAGAGTGTCTCCCGGGGCCGGGGAGCAGAGTGTGCGAGTGTGTGTCCCGGGAAGCAGAGTGTGCGAGTGTGTGTGTGTCCCGGGAAGCAGAGTGTGCGAGTGTGTGTGTGTCCCAGGAAGCAGAGTGTGCGAGTGTGTGTGTCCCCCGGGGAGCAGAGTGTGCGAGTGTGTGTGTGTACCGGGGAGCAGAGTGTGTGTGTGTGTCCCAGGGAGCAGAGTGTGCGACTGTGTCCCCGGGGAGCAGAGTGTGTCTCCCGGGGCCGGGGAGCAGAGTGCGCGAGTGTGTGTTTGTCCCGGGGAGCAGAGTGTGCGAGTGTGTGTCCCGGGGAGCAGAGTGTGCAAGTGTGTGTGTGTCCCGGGGAGCAGAGTGTGCGAGTGTGCGTGTGTGTCCCAGGGAGCAGAGTGTGCGACTGTGTCCCCCGGGGAGCAGAGTGTTTCTCCCAGGGCCGGGGAGCAGAGTGCGCGAGTGTGTGTGTGTCCCGGGGAGCAGAGTGTGCGAGTGTGTGTCCGTCCCGGGGAGCAGAGTGTGTGTGTGTCCTGGGGAGCAGAGTGTGCGAGTGTGTGTGTGTCCTGGGGAGCAGAGTGTGCGAGTGTGTGTATGTCCTGGGGAGCAGAGTGTGCGAGTGTGTCCACCGGGAGCAGCAGAGTGTGCGAGTGTGTGTCCGTCCCGGGGAGCAGAGTGTGCGAGTGTGTGTGTGTCCCGGGGAGCAGAGTGTCCGAGTGTGTGTGTGTCCTGGGGAGCAGAGTGTGCGAGTGTGTGTGTGTCCTGGGGAGCAGAGTGTGCGAGTGTGTGTGTGTCCTGGGGAGCAGAGTGTGCGAGTGTGTGTGTGTCCTGGGGAGCAGAGTGTGCGAGTGTGTCCACCGGGGAGCAGAGTGTGCGAGTGTGTGTCCGTCCCGGGGAGCAGAGTGTGCGGTGGTGTGTGTGTGTCCCGGGGGCAGCAGGTGTGCGAGTGTGTCCACCGGGGAGCAGAGTGTGCGAGTGTGTGTCCGTCCCGGGGAGCAGAGTGTGCGAGTGTGTGTGTGTCCTGGGGAGTAGAGTGTGCGAGTGTGTCCACCGGGGAGCAGAGTGTGCGAGTGTGTGTGTGTCCCGGGGAGCAGAGTGTGCGAGTGTGTGTGTGTCCCGGGGAGCAGAGTGTGCGAGTGTGTGTCCGTCCCGGGGAGCAGAGTGTGCGAGTGTGTGTCCGTCCCGGGGAGCAGAGTGTGCGAGTGTGTGTGTGTCCCGGGGAGCAGAGTGTGTGCGAGTGTGTGTCCCGGGGAGCAGGTGTGCGAGTGTGTGTGTGTGTGTCCCGGGGAGCAGAGTGTGTGTGTGTGTCCCAGGGAGCAGAGTGTGCGACTGTGTCCCCCGGGGAGCAGAGTGTGTCTCCCGGGGCCGGGGAGCAGAGTGTGCGAGTGTGTGTCCCGGGAAGCAGAGTGTGCGAGTGTTGTGTGGTGTCCCGGGAAGCAGAGTGTGCGAGTGTGTGTGTCCCCCGGGGAGCAGAGTGTGCGAGTGTGTGTGTGTACCGGGGAGCAGAGTGTGTGTGTGTGTCCCAGGGAGCAGAGTGTGCGACTGTGTCCCCCGGGGAGCAGAGTGTGTCTCCCGGGGCCGGGGAGCAGAGTGCGCGAGTGTGTGTTTGTCCCGGGGAGCAGAGTGTGCGAGTGTGTGTCCCGGGGAGCAGAGTGTGCGAGTGTGTGTGTGTCCCGGGGAGCAGAGTGTGCGAGTGTGTGCGTGTGTGTCCCAGGGAGCAGAGTGTGCGACTGTGTCCCCCGGGGAGCAGAGTGTTTCTCCCAGGGCCGGGGAGCAGAGTGCGCGAGTGTGTGTGTGTCCCGGGGAGCAGAGTGTGCGAGTGTGTCTCCCGGGGAGCAGAGTGTGCAAGTGTGTGTCCCGGGGAGCAGAGTGTGCGAGTGTGTGTGTGTACCGGGGAGCAGAGTGTGTGTGTGTCCTGGGGAGCAGAGTGTGCGACTGTGTCCCCCGGGAAGCAGAGTGTGTCTCCCGGGGCCGGGGAGGAGAGTGCGTGAGTGTGTGTGTGTGTCCCGGGGAGCAGAGTGTTGCGAGTGTGTGTCCCGGGGAGCAGAGTGTGCGAGTGTGTGTGTGTCCCGGGAAGCAGAGTGTGCGAGTGTGTGTGTGTGTCCCCCGGGGAGCAGAGTGTGCGACTGTGATGTCTATCAAGCATTGCTCCCACCCAGCCAGAATCCTGCGCCACACTGATGAGGGGCAACAACCCCGAAACAGGTGTCTGTGGTTGGATACCTAGTCCATGGTAAACCCCTGGTCATATCTTCAAGCTCACAAGGGCTGGATGGTGACTTTAGGGCTACTAATACCCTGGGCTAGGTCCTTCCCTGGTGGGATAACTGGCTGGTGTCCATGTTGTAGACTCCTAACCGAGGCTCCATGGACTTCATCTGCATATTCAAATTCTAGGGAGCAATGCACCTTGGGTTTCACTGTGTTTGAGTGCTTTAACTGGTGCCCGCAGTGTTATCCTCCGCTGGTCTCCACAAGGTCAGTGGTTGCTTTGTGATGTGTGTCCCCCGGGGAGCAGAGTGTGTCTCCCGGGGCCGGGGAGCAGAGTGCGCGAGTGTGTGTCCCCTGGGGGAGCAGAGTGCGCGAGTGTGTCCCCCGGGGAGCGGAGGTGCGCGAGTGTGTCCCCCGGGGAGCAGAGTGTGTGTCCCGGGGCCGGGGAGCAGAGTGTGCGAGTGTGTGTGTCCCCCGGGGGAGCAGAGTGCGCGAGTGTGTGTGTCCCGGGGGAGCAGAGTGCGCGAGTGTGTGTGTCCCGGGGAAGCAGAGTGCGCGAGTGTGTGTGTCCCGGGGAGCAGTGTGGTGTTTCGGGGAGCAGAGTGTCAGAGTGTGTCCCAGGGAGCAGTGTGGTGTTCTGGGGAGCAGAGTGTCAGAGTGTGTCCCAGGGAGCAGTGTGGTGTTCTGGGGAGCAGAGTGTCAGAGTGTGTCCCAGGGAGCAGTGTGGTGTTCTGGGGAGCAGAGTGTCAGAGTGTGTCCCAGGGAGCAGTGTGGTGTTCTGGGGAGCAGAGTGTCAGAGTGTGTCCCAGGGAGCAGTGTGGTGTTCCGGGGAGCAGAGTGTCAGAGTGTGTCCCAGGGAGCAGTGTGGTGTTCCGGGGAGCAGAGTGTCAGTGTGTTCCGGGGAGCAGAGTGTCAGTGTGTTCCGGGGAGCAGAGTGTCAGAGTGTGTCCCAGGGAGCAGTGTGGTGTTCTGGGGAGCAGTGTGGTGTTTCGGGGAGCAGAGTGTCAGAGTGTGTCCCAGGGAGCAGTGTGGTGTTCTGGGGAGCAGAGTGTCAGAGTGTGTCCCAGGGAGCAGTGTGGTGTTCCGGGGAGCAGAGTGTCAGTGTGTTCCGGGGAGCTGTGGAGCACTGCGGCTTTAACGCTTCTTCCTGACTAGCAGGCCCTTAGAAGGGGTTAATGTTGTCGGACTGTTAAACCACCAGGGTAAAATGAGCCTATCATAGATCGGTTCCCTGTCATTGGTTCCAGGCTCCGCCCTGGTAAATAAAAGCAGGAAGCGGCGGCCATATTGCCTCTCCTGCATCTGAATCCCGGAGCGCAAGTGCCCACCCTCCCTCCCTATGGTTATGGAAATGGTTTGTCGCAGCAGCGGAGTAAGTGACGGAGGTGTAAGTTACCTGTGCTGGATGGCCAGTGACAGAACACTTAAGGCCACGTCACACGCATCAATCTTATGAGCGATATCGCTTAAGCGATCTGATTTTTTGATCGCTTAAGCGATATCGTTTGTGCATCGCTGCGTGTAACCAAGCGATTTTACAATGTAAAATCGCTTGATTGTTTGATTGCAGATTTGTGAGCCGGAGCTCATATCTAGCGATAATCGCTTGATCAATCTGCTTCATTGTGGTGTATGACACCACAATGAACGATCTCCCAGCGGCAGAGCCTATGCTGGGAGATGGTATCTATGGTAAATGTCGGGTTACTAGGCGCCGCGCGGCGCCTAGTAACCCGACGTTTACCATAGTTACCAGCGATCTCGCTGGCCCACATCGCTGGTGAGTCTGTCTGTGTGACAGCTCACCAGCGATGTGAGCGATATTGTTAGCGATCGCGCGTGCACGTGATCGCTAACAATATCGCTCATAAGATTGATGCGTGTGACGTGGCCTTTACAGTCACTGGTTTCTCAAGGCGGTTTTGAGCCTTCATCAAGCTGCGGCCAATTTAAATATTAAAATTCCCATTTAAGAGTTACAATTGAGATGGTGGTTGGAGACCCTCAATCTATTATATAATTGCGAATGGGTTTTTTGCCCCTTCTGAGTCCGCTCGCGCTGCGAGTCAGTGTCGTCATGTGGATACGCCCGAAGCATTGGCCGCGCAGCGGCCATTGCGAGCAGTTCTAAGGCGACTCGCTATGCCCGCGCAGCGGGCATGGCGAGTTGCCTTAGCAGCGCGAAGCATTGGCCGCGAAGCGGCCATTGCGAGTCAGAGACTCGCTCTTCTAGAATCCCGATGCATGTGCGAATCGGCGTGGTCATGTGGATACGCGCGAAGCATTGGCCGCGAAGCGGCCATTGCGAGCAGTTCTCAGTCGACTCGCAATGCCCCTGCGCGGGCATTGCGAGTCAGAGACTCGACATACTAGAATCCCGATGCATGTGCATCGGGCTCCCAGCTAGTAAAATGATAAAAGGTTAACCTGGTGTCTGTGGTTATTGTCCGGCCGGGGTTATGGTGGGTCATGCTAGTCAGTATTTCCTGGCGACCAGGAATAAATGCTGATCCTGGAAACCAAGGTGCATCTACTTGTACAAAATGGTCATCACATCAGGGAGCAGTCATATAGTAGTGATAAATCATTACCCACTAATGTCTGCTGAGGGGGAATGTAAGGTATAGAGCAGGGATCTCCAACTCCAGGCCTCAAGGACCACAAACATGTCATGTTTTCCTTAGTATTAGGGTATGTGCCCACTGGACGGTTCTGCATCTTTGCAGACCGTCAGAAAACCGGTGGAGAATTGCAGAAACTGAGTTTTTTTACCTCAGCAGTGTCCATCGTTTTTTGAGCGGTTTTATAGCGTTTATACAGCGTTTTATCGGCGGTTTTCTGGCGGTTTTTCTTAGCGTTTTAAAGACGTTTTTTTGAGCACTTGTAAGCTGGAACCGCTGGAAAAACGCTCAAAAGAAGTCACTTGCTCTATCTTTGAAAACCGGTGGAAAACCGGTGAAGAAAGTGGAAAGGAGACAAACAAAAACGTTCTAATGTACACAGCGTTTTCTAAAATACATTGACTACCATGTTAAGCCAACCGCTGGTTAGGATTAACATAAATTAACATAAAACTCAGCGGAAACCGCCAACGGAAAACGCTAAAAAACAGCTCACAAAACGTCCTGTGGGCACATAGCCTTAGAATCATCACCATTGCAGGTGATATTATCACCTGTGTAATACTAAAGGCCACTTTACACACACAGATATCTGTGTCCAACTTCTGAACAGATCTCTGGTTGCAGTGAAATCATGGACACATTGTTCCATGTGTGGCTGTGTACAACATGGAGCAATGTATCCATGATTTCACTGCAACCAGAGATCTGTTCAGAAGTTGGTCACAGATATCTGTGTGTGTAAAGTGGCCTTAAGGGCTCGGACACAATCTCCTACGGTAGTTACAAGCGGACGAGACTCGGAAGAGGCTGGAGCAATGACCCTGAACGGCCTCTCCCTCTCCTGACCGGGAGTGTGGAGCTGCACAAAACCACAATCAGCTGACAGCCCCATCCAGACAGGGAGAAGCCGTTCAGGGTCACTGCTCCAGCCTCTTCCCAGTCTCGTCCGAGAAACTTGCATGTAACTAGGAGAGTGTGTTTCCAGCCTTAAGGCTGGTTTCACACTGCAGATTTTCCCTGATCGAACCTGATCAGGTTTGTGTGCCAAAACCAGGAGTGTCTCCAAAACTCAGAACAGGTGTCAATCTTTCAATTATAGTTTATCTCTGCACGTTCCTCTCCTGGTTTTGGCACACAAACCTGATCAGGGAAAAAACTGCAGTGTGAAACCAGCCTAAGGGCCGCTTCACACTGCGGCGTGATCCAGACTGGGTTTGTCCGGGAGGACCCTGACAGCCACGGACCGGATCAGCCACACAGGACTGGGGGGCTATTATGCCCTCCGGTCCTGTGTGCAGCACAAGCAGCTGCAGCCGCTGACAGGTCAGGCCCGCGGTCCAGACTTATCAGCAGCGGGAACTGTGTGCGCTGCACACAGGACCAGAGGGCATAATAGCCCCCCAGTCCTGTGTGCTGATCTGGTCCGTGGCTGTCAGGGTCCTCCCGGACAAACCCAGTCTGGATCACGCCGCAGTGTGAAACAGCTCTAAGGAAGTCCTGAAAACCTGACCTGTTTGCGCCCTCGAGGCCTGAACTTGGAGATTCCTGGTACTGAGCATTTGCCCATAACAACCAATGTGATTTTTAAGGACCCCTTTACACACCGAGACTTTCCAGCGATCCCACCAGCGATCTGACCTGGCCGGGATGGCTGGAAAGTCTCTCTGCAGTCGCTGGTGAGCTGTCAAACAGGCAGACTCACCAGCGACCAGCCAGCAGCGACATAGCTGGTAACCAAGGTAAACACCGGGTAACTAAGCAGCACACACTGCTATGTTACCCGGTGTTTACCCTGGTTACTAGCATCCTCCCGCTTAGCCCAGCCTGTAAACACCGGGTAACTAAGCAGCACACGCTGCTTAGTTACCCGGTGTTTACCCTGGTTACCAGTGCCCAGTGTCTAATGTGCGGCGCTGGGCACTGGCTGTGAGGTCGTTGGTCTCTCGCTGTCACACGCAGCAATGCGTGCTGACCAGCAGGAGACCAAAGACCAAAAAATGGTCTTGAACGATGTGCAGTGATCAGCGATGTCACAGCAGGGGCCTGATCGCTGATGCGTTTCACACATAGCAACATCACTGGAGAGATCGCTGTTACGTCCAAAAACCTGTGACATTTCAACCTCGCTAGCGATGTTGCAGTGTGTGAAGTACCCCTAAGTAGAGCAATTGCCCATAGCAACCAGATTCTTTATTACATTGAGCAGTTGCCCATAACAGCCAATTTGATTCCTTGTTACATGAACAAGTTGCTCACAGCAACCAATCTGATTTTTTGTTACATGGAGTAGTTACAAGTAGTAGCCAACAGGATTCCTTCTTACGTGAAGTTAGGTGCCTATATCAATACATCCGTTTGCTTGTGACAGGAGCAGTTCCCCATAGCAACTAGTCTGATTTTTTTTGTTACATCGAGCAAATTGCCTATAGCGAACAATCTGATTTCTTGTTACGTGCAGCGGTTGCCCATAGCAGCCCATAACATACTGCAGCAGTTCATGGAGGGAAGGATTTCCCACTGTCCAGCGCTACCAGGATTTGAAGAGTGAGGCGGTCGACAGGGTATGGGGTACTCGGGTATCGGGGGTGATGGCGGCTTCGATGGGGGGGGGATCACGGCTGGTCGATCCCCGATCCCGTACCCTGGACCCTCAATGGCGGGGAATGGTGAGGGATAAGGGGGTTGTTAATGTGACGCCACCTATGGTACCTGATAACAGGTATACCAGCGCTGCAGCCGGCCGCTGAGGTGATGGTGGGTGCAGCAGAGTGTGGTACAGCTCCCCACAGGTGGAGCTTTACCTCAGGGCAGCGGGGATGGATGAGGGGAGAAGTAGTTGCGTCTCTGCAGACAAGGCGGTAAATTGCGGCGGTTAGACAGGCACACAGACACACAGTGATTTTTGTTTCGGTACCTTTTATGGTACCTTTACACGCCGCTACCGAAGGTTAGAAACCACCAGGTGTCGCACGTGCACGCACGCGTTTCTACGGTTCCTAACGGTACCTGATACCGCAATTACACGCCGCTACAAGGTGCTCCACAGAAGGTATTTTCGATCCCCGGAAGTACCGACGGGTGCCGCAGGTCACCTTCTGTGGAGCACCTTCCCTCATTTACACGCCGCTACCACAAGGGAATATGGGCGGACCTGGGGCAGCAGAGACAACACGTAGGCGTGCCAGAGTTGTGGATTACGAGACGCTCGTACGGTGATTGGACAAAGCAATAACATCATGATTGGCCAGCCAGCGCATGAAGGCTGGCTAATACATGACGCTATAGCAAATGTGTAGTGACTGGTCAGCTGGTTAAATATGCCGCCCTGTACAGGGACAGCCAATGGGTACACAGTACTCCTCACCAATGATAGCCGATGGGGCGTGGTATACATGACGCTTTAGCACGCCCCAGGTAACTCAAATACCGTACCTGTTCCTCGATTACACGCCGCTACTATAGGGTTTATACCTACTTGTTTTTGAGCAAGGCTGAAAGACAGGTGTCGACAGAGACCGGTGGCAACAACCTGAATTACACACCGCTACCTCGCGGTGTTTTGAAGGTACAAGTTACAATTGTCTCCGACACCCGGTGGTTTCTAACCTTCGGAAGCGGTGTGTAAAGGTACCATTATGGTACCTTCACAGCCGCTACCGAGAGGTAGAAACCACCGGGTGTCGCACGTGCACGCGCGCGTTTCAACGGTTCCTAACTGTACCTGATACCGCAATTACACGCCACTACAAGGTGCTCCACAGAAGGTATTTTCGGTCCCTGGAAGTACCGACGGGTGCCGCAGGTTACCTTCTGTGGAGCACCCTCCCTGATTTACACGCCGCTACCACAAGGGAATCTGGGCGTACATATTGTGTGCCGTAACTACATAGGCGTGACAGAGTTGTGTATTACGCGCCGCTCGTACGGTGATTGGACAATGCAATAACATCGTGATTGGCCAGACAGCGCAGGGAGGCTGGCTAATACATGACGCTATACCAAATGTGTAGTGTGACTGGTCAGATCGTTAAATATGCCGCCTTGTGCAGGGACAGCCAATGGGTACACAGTAGTCCCCACCAATGATAGCTGATGGGGCGTGGTATACATGACGCTCAAGCACGCCCCAGGGAACTCACATACCATACCTGTGCCCCGATTACACGCCGCTACCATAGGGTTCATACTGCTTGTGTTTCAGCACGGCTGAAAGACAGGTATCCAAAGAGACAAGACGGTGCTACCTGAATTACACGCCGCAACCTCGCGGTGTTTTGAAGGTAAAAGGTGCAATTGTCTCCGACACCCGGTGGTTTCTACCTCTCGGTAGCGGCGTGTAATGGTACCATTACTGGTGACAAGGTAACAGGTACAGTCCAGAGTAGTAACCAGGTCCCCGGTGCAACTTGGGATTTCGACCTTAGAAAGTTATGAGGCCTCCTCTGTGTCTGTGGTTTTGGGTAAGTCCTGCCTGAGCCTGAACCCACCGGGTCTTCTTTTCCCTCTCGGGGCTTTGCTGCAAACTGACAATGAGGTCCTTCTGCGGGGTCCCTGTTTCTTCCAAGGCCCCTGGTCCTATGCTTGGTCAGCTTCAGCGTGTCTTACTTGTTCTCCTCAGGGCTGAACTTCTCCTGAGTCCATCCAGGCTTATGCTGTAGCAATACATGATTACAGCGTCGGACTCCGGTGTCCGGGTGTACTAAAGGGCTGTAGTAACCGGTTCCCTTTCTTAGTTCCCTGCTTTCTCCACTTGCCTCCGACCTTTTCCCTAGGGTGCACACAGCGGTCAGTGGTCCTGGTCCTGGATCTCTCCAAGAGACCAGCTCCTCCGTCTCCTCTCTCTTCACTCCTCGCTGCAGACAGACTTCAGGGACTAACTCCTCCCCTCAGGCCTGGAAGTTCTTAAAGGGGTACTGGCTTAAGGCAGCCAGTAGAGCTTCCCCTTCAGGTCTGGGGTGGAAGGTGTGGTGTGCTGTGCGAACCAAGGTGTAATTCCCTCCTTGCAACGGTGGATCCTGTGGCAATCCCCCGCAGGGGTGCCACATGAGGAACTTGGAGATTAGCAAACTTTATTTGGGCAATATACATATAACGCATTTCAGCCTACGTGGCCTTCATCAGGCCTACATGACCCCACCTGTACCCCGCTGAAGATCATATCTGACTGCCGGCTGCAACTAAACAGCTGACTGTCACCAGCGGCAACCGCTAGAATTTTAAAGTGACCACATTAAAAAGCCGTATGGCAACCATTCACATTTATTCACTATTGGCTTTTTCCTATCGCTATGACAGCACCCACTGAGGGAGGGGATCCGCCCCCAAGGACAGGAAACCTACAGATAAAAAAGGGCGGTCCCCCTTGCCTCCTCAGTTGGTTTCCTGTCCTTGGAGGGAATCTACAGATGAAATTCATCTTACCCAGGGCCGAGGCTTTTATGCGGGGCCGAAGGAGGTCGGTGGAATTCGGGTCCTGGCAGGGCATCGGGGGAGTCCTGGGCGAGTCTCCTGTGTCGGCGGTTAGTGAGCCTGACCCAGTGTCCAGGTGATGCCGCTCTGGTGGGACCGTCCTGGTGCTTGTCTGGAGAGCAGGGCGGGTAGCCAGCGAGAGATGCTGCCTGTGTCGCACGCCGGCCGGATTCCGGGGTCTCCGGTGTGCATGCGTGCCGGCCAGCGGATACACCCTTTGACCCGGACGTGCACATCACTTCCGGCGGCACGGAGGAGGGCGCGTCTATCGGCGGGAAGGACGCCATTCAAAGCCGGCAGCTGGGGCCTCGTGGATGTGAGCAACATGTCTTCCCCCAGAGATGCGGAGGGGACCCGGAGGGTGTCAGCCAGCCAGTCAGTAGGAGCAACAGCGGCAGCAAGCAGGCTTCCAAGTCTGGCAGTGCCTGTAAGGAGCGCTCCACTGAAGGAATAAGGGCTCCAAGTCCAAGGCTGGGTCTCCACCTCCTGAACCGATACCGATTGTCAGCATTAGGGGTGAGTTGTGCATGTTCATCCACTATGCTAATCCACCACTTTTCTGTCTCCTTCTGTCTCTTAATTTCATTCTGGCCAGACTAAAAAGAGATCAGACAAGCGTAAACATAAGTTGTGTGCCTTGTGTGAACAGTCCCTGTCTGAAGACTATGACAAGCGGTTGTTCCGCTCCTGTATTGCTCAGACTCTTAACGAAGAAGCCCTCTATACGTGCGGCAGACCTTAGGACCTTTATACGGGACGAGATCAGGACTTCGTTTAGAACAATTATTAATTTTCGTAAATTGAACTCCTTCCTCCGATTCCAGTCCTTTAAAATGGAGTCCATTCAATCTGCATTCGCCTTCTGTTCCCTAGGTGTTTTATGTCAGTACTCGACTTAAAAGACGCCTACTACCACCTGCCTGTTTATCCAGATCACCAGAGGTTCCTCAGAGTGGCGGTGGCCTTAGAAGGTCGGGTTCGCCATCTGCAGTTTGTCGCCATGCCGTTCGGCCTTTCCATGGCTCCTCATGTTTTTACCAAGGTGATGGCTGAAGTAATGCGTACGTGAGACAACAGGATACTCTCATAGTTCCGTATTTGGATAATTTTTTGATTGTTGGGAACTCTCAGAGGCAGTGCACTTCCCGTCTGAATCATGTCATCTCATCCCTACAGGAATTGGGATGGCTCATCAATGTCCAAACGTCAAGGCTCCATCCAGTTCAGGTCCTTTCTGGGACTTTTGTTGGACTCCCATGCCCAAAAGTGTTTTCTGCCAGCCATCAAAGTATTTGTAGTGATGTGCAGGGTAGCCGGGGCCATGAACAATCCGTCGCTGCGTCAGGCCATGGACTCTGCTGGGGACTCTGTCATCATGTATTCCGGCTGTCCTGTGGGCACAATTCCACTCTCGCGGTCTCAACAGGAAGTGCTCAGGGCTGGAGACTCCCTGCAGGGTTGTTTAGAGGGTCATCTCAGTCTATCCCCGACCGCAATAGCCTCCCTGTCCTGGTGAATGGATCCAGGTCACCTGACATGAGGGTGCCTGGATCATTGCCGGACTTGTAGCGATCCAGTCCCTCAGGGTGGGGGGCTCATTTGGGACCTCGCCTGGCCCAGGGTCTGTGGACTCCAGAGGAAGAATTGGGGTCTTCCAATATGAAGGAGTTACGGGCAGTCCAGTATGCTCTCCTCCAGTTTTTGCCCCACCTACGCAACTCCCATGTCAGGATTCAGACGGACAACACCATGGTAGTGGCTTGCATAAATCACCAGGTGGGAACCTGGTCGCCTTCTCTACTGGCTACCTTGACCACGATATTTCAGCTAGCAGAGGTTCATTTCTCTCCCTGACGGCCCTACATATCAGAGGGATGGACAATGTCAGAGCCGACCTTCTCAGCTGCCACTCTCTCAGGCAGGGGGAGTGGGTTCTGAACAGGGCAGTGTTTGGAGGGATTGTGCGTCTCTGGCGCTTGCCGGAAATAGATCTGTTTGCAACCAGGAGGAACAGGGAGGTTCGGCGCTTTGCTTCCCTGCATCACTTGGACCTTCCAGAAGTAGTGGATGCTCTGTGGGTGCCATGGGATTTTCATCTAGCTTATGCATTTCCTTCGTTCTGTCTGCTTCCTCTGGTTCTGCGCAAGATCAGGGAGGAAGGAGCGAGAGTCATCTTGATAGCCCCCTTTTGGCCCAGGAGACCATGGTTTTTCTGGCTGCAGGCAATGTCGGTATCGACCCTTGGGTTCTCCCGGCGGATCAGAGGCTGCTCTCTCAGGGCCCGTTTTATCACCCACAGGCGGAGGGCCTTCATCTATTGGCCTGGAATTTGAGAGGCAGCTTCTGAAACGTCCAGGGTTCTCAGATGCTTTGGTTTCTACCCTCCTCAGCAGTAGAAAGGAGGTTACCACTAACCTGTATTGTAGAGTTTGGCGTAAGTTTTTGGCTTTTTGCTCAGGGGGTATCACTGACCGAGCCCCAATTCCTGCTATTTTGGAAATTTTGCAGAAGGGTCGGGAGTTGGGCCTTGCCGTCAGTACTCTTCAGGTTCAGGTTTCTGCTCTAGGGGCCCTGTTTAGTCAGAATAGAGCGGGTGACCATGTTTTTTTCAGCTTGTGACTGCACTGAACAGGTGCACATCCCTCGACTTGCTCCCTGGGACTTGAATCTGGTTTTGGACGCCTTGACGGGACCTCCCTTTGAACCATTGCCCTCTGCCTCCATCAAACACTTGACTGTAGAGGCCTTACTGGTAGCCTTGATGTCTGCTAGGCGGGTGGGTGACTTGCAAGCCTTGTCTATTGACCCCCTGTTCCTATTAGTGTTCCCTGATATGAGAGATCCGTCTTAAGTACCAACCTATGTCCCTAAGGTCCCCTCGAAGTTCCATAGAGGCAAAGAAATAATACTGCCTCCTTCTGTGACAATCCCACTAGCCCTGAGGAGTTGACCTATCAGACCTTAGATGTTAGGACGACTGTGCTTGAGTATATTGCTAGGACTCGGCCCTGGAGGAAGTGTAGGGCCTTGTTTGTTTCCTTCCATGGTTTTCGTAAGGGAACTCGTACCACTAAAAGCACCATCTCCAGATGGATCTGGGAGGCTATCTGCTCGGCCTATTCCGCAAAAGGTGAGCAGCCTCCTGACAGTATTCACGCCCATTCTACTTGTGCCATGTCGGCCTCCTGGGCTGAACGGGCTAATGTTTCTATTGAGTCTATTTGTAGGGCAGCTACTTGGGCTTCACCCTCCACCTTTTTTCGGCACTATCGCCCTGTCCTCGACTTCGGGAGGGCAGTTCTTAATACTGTGGTCCCTCCAGGTGATGGTCTCTGCAAGTCTCTCGTGGGTGCTGTCATGGCGATAGGAAAATCTGAGATTACTTACCAGTAATCGTATTTTACGGAGTCCATGAGAGCACCCACTCACTTCCCACCCTTCTTCTTAGTCTTATTGATAATAGTTTTTGAGTGTGTTAATCACTTGCCTTGGTGCCACTTAATGCCTGAGGGTCTTGTATGCCCCTTTTCACCCCTGAGGTGTAGGTTTCTAATGTTATTATCATTAGGTTTGTGTATTTATACGGTTTTGGCGGTTCCTCCAATTTCTCTGTAACCCAACTGAGGAGGCGAGGGGGACGCCCCTTTTTATCTGTAGGTTTCCTGTCCTTGGGGGCTTATCTCCTCTCTCGGTGGGTGCTGTCATGGACTCCGTAAAATACGATTACCGGTAAGTAATCTCCGATTTTTTTCTGAATGGTGCCACTTGTTACCATGTCCAGCGCGGGAGCAAATGACCCAACAAATGTCTGTATTGACCACTTGAAAAATGCCCCCTTCTCCCCAGCCAAACATTCCCATTTGGTTCCATATATTCCAAAAATATGAAAAAAGACAACTATCTCGATCCTGTTAGCCATCTTGCACGTGTGATCAGCACAGCGTAAAATTCCACGACCATCTGACCATCCCGAAATCACTCATCAATGTATCAGCTGCTGTCAGCTAAGCACAGGACAGGGCACAGCTGGCGCCCAGAGCAAACGTGGGCAAAAATATGAAGTGATTGTGCATATAGACCTGCATTGTGAACTGGTGCCAGAAATACTGCCCTCTAGAGGTTAAAAAATGTTCACTGCTGTAGCCTCTGTGCTTGGCTCTTATATTGCTTCCATTCAATGTTAGGAGGGAAAATATGTAACAAACTAAACAGAAAAAAAGAATGCCCTAAAATAGCAAGCAGAAAATTGCAAAATCTCTTGTATTTACAAGCTCCATCCGCCTATAACCATTAAAGATGGGAATAACCTTTAGGAACAGAGGATAACGCATATTATAGTTCAAGGGGATCAATCCTTCTGTCTCCAGATACCTCTTAGTGAGAGCTTTGTGATATTGGTCTACCAGGCATTGCTCCCACCTAGCCAGAATCCTACTCCACACTGATGAGGGGCAATACCTAGAAACAGCTGTCTGTGGATGATACCTGGCTTTGGTAATTCCCTTGTGATATCCTTAAGCTCGTAACTGAGCGGGATAGTGACTGAAAGGGCCACTTAATATGGTGGTTATGGTGGTCTCCGCAAGGAGTCCACCCCAGGGCTAGGTCCTTCCCTGGAGGGATATCTGGCTAGTCCCGTGTTTGAAACTCTTAAACGAGGCTCCACGGACACCATTTCCATATTCAAATTCCCAGGGGCAATGCACTCTGAGTGCTTTAGCCAGCTGCCTGCAGTGTTTTCCTCCACTGGTCTCCCTGAGATCAGTGAGAGCTTTGTGATGTCAGATACCTCTTAAGCCCCAGTTTAACAGTACGAGATCGTGAACGATATCACTTAAACGTCACGGATTTGGAGTCGTTGAAACGACATTGTTAGGACGTCGTTGCGTGTAACACCGAGATACAACTACGATAAATCGTTGGATCATTGATCGCAGATTTGAGAACATGTTTCAAATCAAAAGATCCTCGATCACCCAACCTGCTGCATCGTTGTGTGTGACACCGCAAAGACTATGCCGTTAACGACTTCTCCTATTCACAATAGTGATCAAGTATCGTTCCTGGGTTGTGCGAACGATAGCTGATCGCCACATCGTTGGTGCGTCATCACGAATCTCCATCTCACCAATGATGTCAAAAAGATGTCCTAACAACCAAGATCGTTGGTGATATCTAAATGACCTTGAAGCGTGTAACTGGGCCTTTACACGCTGCGCACTATGCTGCTGTATTAAGTGGTTTAGCACGATCTTTGGCTGCTATGTCAGAAAAGGTCCCATGTATTTTTCTTATTCACCAAATTAATTTTAGAATTTGTAAGGTAATTGTTTTTAGAAGTATGAACCTATTATTCAAAAGGAACTGAAGACCCACCGCTTCCCACAAGCCTACAACCTGGAGTGAGCCTCAGTCCACTATACCAACACACGACCAGCTCTCCCCTAACCTACTGTATCGTCAGCCATCCCTTGTGGACTCGCAGACAGGGTCCTCTCTCCTCACTTACTGTTTCCTCACTCATCCCTTGTAGACTGTGAGCCCTCACGGGCAGGGTCCTCTCTCCTCACCTTCTATATCCTCACCCATCTCCTGTAGTCTGAGCCCTCGAAAGCAGGGTCCTTCTCCTCACCTACTGTATCACCAGTGGTGAATTATAATGAGGGCAATCTGGGCGGCCGCCGGGACCCAGGGCACTGGGGGGCCCAGGGTAAACTGCCCCCATTATAATCCGCACAGGGCAGCAGCGAGCAGGCATTGAATTGAACATAGCTGAGGCTGGGCCGCCCTGCCCCCCTTCTGTCATGACGTGCGAGAGGGCATAGCAGAACCACGGGTGCAGGCTGGAGCCTGGAGGAGACATGCGGCAATCAGCGACAAAGCACAGGTGAGAGAAGGTGTCTGTGTGTGTATGTGTGCTGTGTGTATAGTGTGGCTGTGTGCATAGTGTGTGCAGTGAGTGTTAAGGGCCCGTTACATGCTACGATATCGTTAACAATATTGTTGGTACGTCACGGCTTTTGGGGCGGTGCAACGATGTTGTTTAGTGTGATGCGTAGATACGACCAACGATAAGTCATTAGATCGTTGATCGTAGGTTTATGAACATGTCCATAAAGGCCCAGTTACACACACAGATAATTGTGCAGAGATTTTTTCGCAGCTCTCTGGTTGCAGTGAAATCATGGACACATTGCTCCATTTTGTGGCAGTGTAGAAATGGAACAATGTGTCCATGATTTCACTGCAACCAGAGATCTGCAAAGAATCTCTGCACAATTATCTGTGTGTAACTGGGCCTTAAATCTGTCGTTCGTTCAACCTGCAACATCGGTGTGTGTGACACTTTTCCAACGATCTCGTTTACGACTTCACCTATTCAGAACTGAAGCACGTAGGCGACCAAACGACCGCAAGTATCGTTCACTTGTTGCGGAATTGTTTAATATATCTGTACTTGTGACACCTCACTAGCGATCAATGAACGACGTTTCAAGCGATCCAGGCCAAGTCGGATCGCTGAAACATTAAAGCGTGTAACGGGTCCTATAGTCCTGTGCTGCAGGGATAAAGACAAATAGTTAAAGCATTTGTATTAATGTGGGGTCACTGGCAGGGTATGAGAGACAGGGGAGGACTCTCTACATGGGTAAATAATCATAAATGTTGCTGCACACACTGCCCCTCCATGTTGGATAGTCACATGTGAAATGCCCCTGTATGCGGTGTGTGCCCCTTCAGCTGGATAATTTGCTTGAATCATGTACCGGTATATAATGGACCACAGCATACACGGACATTTCACATGTGACTATCCAAGATGGAGGGGAAGTGGGGCACAGTCTGCAGCAGCATTTATATTGGCCATGTAGTTTCAGTCCACACCTAATTTTATCCACAACTATAAAACCTTGTGCCCACAGTGTGTTTGTAATCCATTTAGGAGATCCATTTTTGGTGCATTTTTTGCAGCTGAAATGTCTGCGGTGTCCGGCGATGGGTTACTTCTGGGTATCAGCCTAAGCCGAGGTCCTGCCGATGCCTGGAAAGAACACATCGCCGGGGCTTGCTGGGGAGGGTAAGCAATTAGATGTTCATGGTGCAGAAAGTGAAGCAGAAAAACGAAGCCATAACTGATGCTCATTATATTCTGGATGCGCTTTCTGCACCACTAACACAGCAATTAAAAATGCAGCGTCTGAACAGCAAATTGAAAACCACATTCACTTTCCAAATACAGTGACTGATCCGTTTTTGGTTGTGTTTTAAAAAAACAAAAACAAAAAACAAAAAAAAAACAGAACCAAAAATGGATCACAAATACAGAGTGATCAAAACCCTAAGGACCCGTGCAAACACGTTTAGTGTTTGGTGAGTTTTTTACTTCAGTATTAAGGTTTTGTTATTAAAAGTTTTTTTTTTTTTTGGACTAAAATGGAACACAGCTTAGTTTTTGCAGCATTTTTAAAAGAAAAAACATGTAAATTGTAAGTTCTGTCTTTTTGCTGCTTTTTGGTTCAGTTTTGGTGCGTTTTCTGCTGCCAAAAACAGTTTGTTTTAATGTGGAAAGATCAGGGTTTACTGCAGAAAGAAAATGCAGCAAAAATGTCCTGTGAGTATAGTATAAAGGTACCGTCGCACGCAACGATATCGTTGCCGATATCATTCAAAAGTCACGTGTTTTGTGACGCTTGAAAGATGTCGAAACGACATCGTGTGTGTGACACTACAAACGAACGATCAGACGGCTGATCGTTCATCGTTTGATTTGATGACCCCCTGATGAAGGTTTATACCGAAATGCACATCGGAGCGCTCGGATTTTTCCAGGCCACATAAGGTAATTGTCATGGACATGGTGCTTTGCCTCTCATTCCTTCCCAGGTTCCCTGAGTGGAAGCCCGCTATTTGTCTATCTTGCCCTGTCCTGTCACTAAGGGGTAGCGTGTGCCGGTGTTTGTCCTCTCTGCTTCCCTCTCACAGGTTGTGTCTTTTGGATGCCTGTGTGCACCTTGTGCTCTCTATGCTAGAGACACAGGTATGAGGGACACTTATTCACAACTAAAGCTTTGACTCTCTCCCTTCTAATTTTGATCAATGCTTAAGTATACAGATATACAGGTTTGAAGTCTTTGTGTTGTGCCTTTGTGCACCATACGTTTTATATGTGGAGACACATTTTTTGGATACATACTTCACTGTATTACACATATCTAAGTAGTCATTCTTTAGGGCGGTCTACACATATGACTGTAAAATATATATATATTATATATATTATATATATATATATATATATATATATATATATATAGGAGAGAGAGAGGTAAGCAGAGAGGGTCATGTACTGGAACCGTTGCCCTCTTGTTGACTCTTTTGAAGCATAACTATACACATTTATATAGGGAAACTTGGCACTTTTTTGTAATTTTTTATTAATATACCTGGTACATTAATCCATATATGTGGTTGGTTCTGTATATTATGTGTTCCCCTTCCACCCTTCTTTTTTACCTGTTTTAGCACGTCTCTAATAAAATATATCATTTTTCATTATACCCTATGGTCGCTTGACTCTTCTTTACTTCTGAATTAATTATTGGTGATGGGTTCTTTATATATAATCCTATTATAATTCTCTAGCTCTACTTTCCACATTTGTGGCAGAATGAGGTGGATTTTAATGCTTGTGACAATTTCAATCATTTGATTTGAGGACAGGACCTCAAATCTATCATTGGTCGCCTGGTGGACACACAGCATCGCTGCGTGTGACACCGGGAGACGACCAATAAGCCAGCTCCCAGCGCCTCTCTGCAAGCGCTGGGAGCTGGTCTCAAAGGTAAACAGCGGGTATCTAGGCAGAGCGCTCTGCGTAGATACCCGAAGTATACCTTGGTTACCAGCCTTCTCCGCTTACGGGCTGGTATCTAAGGTATATTGGCGGTAACTAGGGACCCTAGTTACCCGCTGTGTACCTTGGATACCAGCCCGTGAGCAGAGAAGGCTGGTTAAAGTGAATTGATTAACAAGATCCTTGGCCACAATGAGGATTGACATATGGTGGTACTAGGCGATTTCCTTCAGTTCCACTCCTATGGAATGGTGAGTAAAGACTCCATTTTAGGAATAGTAGAGGTCAAGAAATAAAAAAAAAAATCTTACCTATCCTGGCAGTAGATCATAAATGTTTTTATTTTTCTGTGCTAACCATTAGAAACAGTTTTGTCTTAAGAAGCCAGGATTGAACTGTTTGGTCAAAATACAATCGTCATGTGAGGAGAAAAGCAGGTTGATCCAGTAATCGATACTGTCCCTATGATGAAGCATGGCGGTGGTACCATTATCCTGCAGCAGTGCTTTGTAGCTACGTCTGCTTCGGAGACTAGCCAATCCAAAGAGAAGTTCAATAAAGAAGAGAAAAAACTTCTTGAAAACCTGCTGTAGGGAGCTTTGGACTTGAGAATGGGAAAAGATTCCCCCTTTATACAGTTTGAAGAATGCAGGAATGATTTCGGACACGTCTGTGGATGTCCTTGACTCCGTACTTGAACGTGATCGAACATCTCTAGGAGACCTGAAAATAGCTAAGCATTGATGCCTCCCATCCAACCAGAGTGGAGATTTGCAGATAATGGGAAAGCGTACAGGGGTGTCAAACTTATGGCGTCATACACAAAAATGTATTCACTTGGTGTTTCATATATCAGTTTTTCTGTTTAATCACAGAAAAGGACAAAACATATGGCAATGGCAGATTTCTCATGTTGGACGCCAATGGGATCTATTGTGTATGCGTGGACGCAATCATGCTGCCCATGCTCTGGTCAAGGATCTAAGAGGGCACCCATGCATAATATGGAGTTGCCCCTATAATAAATGATATTTAGTAGCTGGGGTGGTCCCTGCAATAAAGCTTCAAACTACTCAGTTACCTGCTCTAAATTCAGCTACATCCTCACATTAGTATCTAGATCAGGGGCCTCAAACACGCGGCCCCCGGGGCTTCAAAGTGTGCCCGCGACACCGTAAGGATGCCAGGATCCACTATGCAAGGGGCCGTCGCGGTGCAGTGTGCTGGGGACTGCGGCTTCCTTAGCACTTCCTGCGGCCGCTACGACAAGCTCCGAGCCTCCCTTAGCTACATCAATGGAAGCTGGCTGGCCGATCAGATCACAGACTCGCAAGTGACGTCGGCCAATCAGAAATCTCAAGTGATGTCATACGCGGGTCTGTGATCTGATTGACCCCCCCAGCTTCCATTGATGTAGCTGAGGGAAGGAGGCTCGGAGCTTGTTGTAGCAGCCGCAGGAAGTGATAATAAAGCCACAGTCCCCAGCACTATGCACCTTGACGGCCCCTTACACAGTGCACCGTGGCAGCCCCCTGCACAGTGGATCCCGGCATCGTTAAGGTGTGAGAGAGAGAGAGGGAGAGTGTGACTGTGTGTATGAGTATGTGTGTTGTGTGTGTGTCTGGGATTGGCATCTACACCGTCGCAACTATAGCCACAAAATTTTGCAGTGTCACACGTCTGGATCCCGAGAGCGTGATAGGCTTTGTTGTGAGGCGAAATTTTAACCCCACGCGTTCCCGTTCACCAAACAATTTTGGCCCCATCTGCATAATGGAGAGAAAGTGACAGTTACCAGTTGACAGTTGTGAATGAGAGGGGCTTAATGACAGCACCAAAGACTAACAGCACTAAGGTGGGGCCCTGACATGGGATATTTACCATGCACGGGGACATGTATACACACCACATGCACACAAAGAGTAACAGCTAAGGTGGAGCCCCAACATTGGATACTCACCACGCACCCGAACACACAAACACACACACCACAAAGAGACACACACAACACAGACACCCCTCCCCCACAGGGATACACACACATACACACACCCTATAGGGACACATGCACTCATCTCACAGGGACATGCACACATACACACCCTACGGGGACACAGACACACACACACCCCACAGGAACACACAGACCCCATAGGGACGGACACACACCACAGAGACCCCTCCCTCCACAAGGACACACACCACAGGGACCCCCCCACAGGGAAACACGCACACCAATGGGACTCCCACACACACCCCAGGGACACCCACACCACACAGACAGACACAGATGTGCACAAATCACCTCACACAACTCGCCTCATACATCTGGTATCTTTAATTTCCAAAAATAAACATCTGATTAAAAACAGCCAATGTGCAACACATGTGCCATATAGGGAATTAAGGCAGATGTCAGTCACATGAGCCGTCCGTTATGTGTATGTGTGAGGTAATATACACTGGCCGGCCGGGGGGAGGGTTTACTGTTGGCCGGAGATTTATTAGGCTGCCTATAGCAATCAATCACAGCTCAGCTTCTATTTTCCTACAGGTCATTAATATGACATATTCAAATTCTATTTTGTTATAGCTAACAGTAGTTACTTATTAACCCGGGCGTAGCCGGGTAGTACAGCTACTATATATAGATTTATATATGCTGCTCAAAAAAAAAAAATTATATATATATATATATATATTGTTTATATATTTGACATGTATCGCACTGCTTTGCCCTTTATGTACCTATTAGCTGTAGAGTCAAGAGTTTATTTGTATTTAACATATATATATATATATATATCCATCCAACATGTCATGGCACTCAGTCACATCATTCAAATATCTATTTAGTTGGAGTATGAATTTTAGGGGTGGTATTATTTGATCATATTTTTGGGCCGAACATTTACCTTATCTTGGTACCTTTTGAGTGTGTTTACTATACACATTACATCCATGTGCTATATGTGTAGTCAAGTATTTTTGCCAGTATTGTACCATCTTTGTTTTTAATTCACCTATTTTCTCCTATTTTTTTGTAATTATTTGTTCTGTTTTGAATATGAATAAAATTTGTTTATTTTCCTATATGTCTGTGCGCTTCCAAACATAGGTAGCGCATCTATTGCATCTCACGCACTATTATGTATTTGTTTCGACTGATTTATAGTATTTTATAAAACTAAGTCTGAAAACTGAGTCCCAACATCTGAAGCTCTTCTTGTTTTCATTGCTGGTTCAGATGATGATGAGATGGAATGTTCGTGTCTGTTCTTGGTATGACATCACAAGTTGATGACATCAGCCGACCACAGCCCAGATGAGAAGTGAAAAAAGTTTAAGATGTAGTATATAAAGTTCAGCCGATGACTAAATAAAGGAGCCCCGCCCACTTGCCCATGTCATCGCTTTGTGATGACACAGTGATCAGCGGGTATAAAACACCGACCTGGCAGCTGCAACAGCCATTTGTCAGTCTGCACTCTACAAGGAAGAAGATGGAGCACCAGGAAGAAAGAAGAGTCATGGTCTTCACACTGTGGAGCCCCTGACTTTCTCTGATACTCTCAGGAATGTCATGAGACGCCTCTGATGCTCTTATGAGTGTCATGGGCACCTTATAATTGTATTGTTATTAACATGCACTTTTTTTTTAGCAGGTTTATATAATTCGTTAACATGTACTTTGTTTTAAGGTAAAGGTATATGTAAGTAAGGGCCACGTCTCACACACAGATATTTGTGCAGATATTGTTCGCAAATCTCTGGTTGCAGTGAAATTATGGACACATTAATCCATTTATATACAGCCACAAAATGGAACAATGTGTCCATGATTTCACTGCAACCAGAGATCTGCGAACAATATCTGCACAAATATCTGTGTGTGTGACGTGGGCCTAACATGCATGTGTGTTTTGAGAAGGTTTATATAAGTAATATGCATTTGTGTTTTGAGGTTTATGTATATATGTATGTATGTATTTTCTTGTAATATGCATTTGTGTTTTGAGGTTTATGTATGTATGTATTTTCTTGTAATATGCATTTGTGTTTTTCAAGGGACCAAAAGTAATTGGACAATGGACTCTAAGGGCTGCAATTGACTCTGAAGGCGTCTCCCTCGTTAACCTGTAATCAATGAAGTAGTTAAAAGGTCAGGGGTGGATTCCAGGTGTGTGGTTTTGCATTTGGAAGCTGTTGCTGTGACCAGACAACATGCGATCAAAGGAACTCTCAATTGAGGTGAAGCAGAACATCCTGAGGCTGAAAAAAAAGAAAAAATCCATCAGAGAGATAGCAGACATGCTTGGAGTAGCAAAATCAACAGTTGGGTACATTCTGAGAAAAAAGGAATTGACTGGTGAGCTTGAGAACTCTAAAAGGCCTGGGCGTCCACGGATGACAACAGTGGTGGATGATCGCCGCATACTTTATTTGGTGAAGAAGAACCCGTTCACAACATCAACTGAAGTCCAGAACACTCTCAGTGAAGTAGGTGTATCTGTCTCTAAGTCAACAGTAAAGAGAAGACTCCATGACAGTAAATACAAAGGGTTCACATCTAGATGCAAACCATTCATCAATTTCAAAAATAGACAAGCCAGAGTTAAATTTGCTGAAAAACACCTCAAGAAGCCAGCTCAGTACTGGAAAAGTATTCTATGGACAGATGAGACAAAGATCAACCTGTACCAGAATGATGGGAAGAAAAAAGTTTGGAGAAGAAAGGGAACGGCACATGATCCAAGGCACACCACATCCTCTGTAAAACATGGTGGAGGCAACGTGATGGCATGGGCATGCATGGCTTTCAATGGCACTGGGTCACTTGTGTTTATTGATGACATAACAGCAGACAAGAGTAGCCGGATGAATTCTGAAGTGTACCGGGATATACTTTCAGCCCAGATTCAGCCAAATGCTGCAAAGTTGATTGGACGGCGCTTCATAGTACAGATGGACAATGACCCCAAGCATACAGCCAAAGCTACCCAGGAATTCATGAGTGCAAAAAAGTGGAACATTCTGCAATGGCCAAGTCAATCACCAGATCTTAACCCAATTGAGCATGCATTTCACTTGCTCAAATCCAGACTTAAGACGGAAAGACCCACAAACAAGCAAGACCGGAAGGCTGCGGCTGTAAAGGCCTGGCAAAGCATTAAGAAGGAGGAAACCCAGCGTTTGGTGATGTCCATGGGTTCCATACTTAAGGCAGTGATTGCCTCCAAAGGATTCGCAACAAAATATTGAAAATAAAAATATTTTGTTTGGGTTATGTTTATTTGTCCAATTACTTTTGACCTCCTAAAATGTGGAGTGTTTGTAAAGAAATGTGTACAATTCCAACATTTTCTATCAGATATTTTTGTTCAACCCTTCAAATTAAACGTTACAATCTGCACTTGAATTCTGTTGTAGAGGTTTCATTTCAAATCCAATGTGGTGTATGTATGTATGTATTTTCTTGTAATATGCATTTGTGTTTTGAGGTTTATGTATATATGTAATCATGTATTTTCTTGTAATATGCATTTGTGTTTTGAGGTTTATGTATATATGTATGCATGTATTTTCTTGTAATATGCATTTGTGTTTTGAGGTTTATGTATATATGTAATCATGTATTTTCTTGTAATATGCATTTGTGTTTTGAGGTTTATGTATATATGTAATCATGTATTTTCTTGTAATATGCATTTGTGTTTTGAGGTTTTTGTATTTATGTATGTATGTATGTATTTTCTTGCTGTAGAAGGTAGATGACGAATTGCGTATGAGGTCTGCCTCTACATTCTAAACAATGGTGAAGCAAAATTAAGAGCGAGGGCGACCCAATGACCACAAAGGTTTTGAGCAAGGAATGATTTTGCTATACGCGTTCCTGAATTGTAGTAGAATGTAGAGGAAGACCTCATACCTGGGACGTTGATCCAGGGAACTAGTCTGATTGCCATAAGTGGAGTCGGGAAGGAATTTTCCCCCTAAAATGGACAAACTGGGGCCCATAGGGGGTTTTGCCTTCCTCTGGATCAACACTTTAGCTTTTAGGTTGAACTTGTTGGACTTGTTTGTGTCTTTCAGCCTTAAAACTATGAAACTGTCCCTGTATTGAGGTTTAAGGTTGTCGGCCAGGGCTTCTCTGGGATCAGCATGTCTGCCCCAGGAAGATTTTTTGAGCAGACAGCCTTAGACTAAATCACAAAGGGGAAAATAAGCTTTAGTTAAATGGGGATAAATTAAAAGCAAAGTCACAGAAAAATATCTTGTCCTTTTTTCTATAAACTTTGGAGGAAATTTAACTCCTTTTTCTGCTGTGACTTTGCTTTTAATTTTAGGATAGGGACTCGCAAGACTATGAGGACCCTTGACGCGGGTTGCGAGCCTTGTGTATTTTGGCCAAAACATCGACCAATGCCACATAAATGTGTTATATTTTTGCTTGTTATGTGTTTTTTTCTATATTGACTTGAGAATTTTTGGGAAATTTGAGTTCCCTTTTTTGTGGCTTGGATTTTAATTTTGGTACAGGGACTTGAACTCTTGCATATTTTGGCCAAAATATCGACCAATACCTCATATTTATCATATATAGTTTTGCATGCTATGCTGGATTCAGCCTTTGCCTGACAAGATGCTTTTAACATCCATGTGATTATTTTAATAAAGGAATTAATCTTTTTATACTTTCAGCCTTTGCCTGACAAGATGCTTTTAACATCCATGTGATTATTTTAATAAAGGAATTCATCTTTTTATACTGAATTGGTTACTGACTTTCTACATTTCTCATCTATATTGGCCTTGTTATCTAGGGCACCTGTCCCGATGGGGGGCATTCATAATGTTGGGCAACATCCTGATCTAATAGTATGGGTGTCATTAATAGGCTGTAAGCCTACATATGTGTGACCAGGATACAAGCCTTATCCATGTGCAATATTTATACTGAACCATCGCCCCTCCATGATCGTCTCATCAGTATTTTGCACCTGTGTTGCCTCCATTTTATACAAGGCAGATAAATACTCTTGCCCTCTTTTGCTATATTGAATTTAGATAGGGATAAATCAACCACTCCAGCATCCAGCTCACTCCTCCGGCCAGCAGCTACTCTGTAGTTACAACCCTGGGCCTGCGGCAAGCCTCTATCCCTGTACATGGGTATAATGGTGAAGGTAGGGATCCCTGACCTTGCGGTGAGTCTCTATCCCTGTACAAGGGGTATAATGGTGAAGGTAGATCTAGATCCCTGGGCCTATGGTAAGTCTCTATCCCTGTACAGGGGTATAATTGGTGAAGGTAGAGATCCCTGGGCCTATGATAAGTCTCTATCCCTGTACAGGGGTATAATGGTGAAGGTAGAGATCCCTGGGCCTATGATAAGTCTCTATCCCTGTACAGGGGTATAATGGTGAAGGTAGAGATCCCTGGGTCTGTGTGTCGCAATAAATCTACAGGTTTTAATTTATCCTTTTTTATGGCACAAAAACAAGAGCTAGGTGCAGTGGTAAAGCAGGGTACAGAAAACATCAAAAGCACATGAAGGACATAAAATCATAAAAAATCTTCAGAGCACACAAGTTACAACAGATTACAACAAATGCAGTGTCTCACATAAGTAAAATGCATACAATCAATTGGGGGATAATAGGGGTGCCAGAATCAGACCTCCATACTTCACTAGTCTAATATATAAAGCTGAATGTGTGTGTGTATGTGTTTATCGGGATTGGCATCTACACCGTCGCAATTACAGCCACAAAATTTTGCACAGTCACACGTCTGGACCCAGAGAGCGTCATAGGCTATGTTGTGAGGCAAAATTTTAACCCTGCGCGTTCCAAACAATTTCGCCCCTATCTACATAATGAGGATAAAGTGATAGGAAAAGTGTTGGAGGCAAATTGACAGCTGGCAGATGTGAACAAGGGGACTTAAAGAATGAGAGCGATGGCGCCAAAGAGTATATACCGTACAGTTGCTAAGGTGGGGCCCTGACATAGGATACTTACCACACACGGGGATATGAAACACACACACAAATTGTGCCACACACTACCACGTGCTTGAACACATATACCACCCTCAGCACACATTTCACCACACATACACTAAACTTGCCACATAATCACCCTAAAACACACACAAGTCTGGTATTATCCTTCAAAAATATAAATTTGATTAATAAGCAGCAAAACTACAAGAGAAACAAATGTACCATATCTAATATATAAAGCTGAATGTGTGTATGTGTGTGTGTGTAGGTCCGGGATTGGCATCTACACCGTCGCAACTACAGCCACAAAATTTTGCACAGTCACACGTCTGGATTCGAGAGCATCATAGGCTATGCTGTGAGGTGAAATTTTAACCCCGCGCGTTCCAATTCAAAACAATTTTGTCCCTATCTACATAATGGAGAGAAAGTGAGAGTTGACAGTTGTGAATGAGAGGGGCTTTATGACAGTGCCAAAGACTAACAGCATTTAGTCACTAATGTGGGGCCCCGACATGGAATATTCACCACGCACGGGGACATGTATACACACCACATGCACACAAAGAGTAACAGCTAAGGTGGAGCCCCAACATTGGATACTCATCACCACCCGAACACAAACACAACACCACAAAGAGACACACACAACACAGAGACACACACCACACAAACAACACCCCCCCACAGGGACACACACACATACACACCATATAGGGACACATGCACTCACCCCACAGGGACACACACACCACACAGACAGACACAGATGTGTACAAATCACCTCACACAACTCGCCTCATACGTCTGGTATCTTTCATTTCCAAAAATAAACATCTGATTAAAAACAGCCAATGTGCACACATGTGCCATATAGGGAATTAAGGCATGATCACATGAGCGGTCTATTAAAGTGTATTGTGAGGTAACATATACTGCCCGGCCGGGGGGAGGGTTTACTGTTGGCTGGAGATTTATTAAAGGCTGCCTATAGCAATCAATCAAGCTCAGCTTCTATTTTCCTACAGGTCATTAATATGACATATTCAAATTCTATTTTGTTATAGCTAACAGCAGTTATTTATTAACCCCCCGGGAGAAGCCAGGTAGTACAGCTAATAATAATAATAAAAATAATAATAATATAATAATGCTTGTGAAGTGTCCCACTAATGATTTAACCCCTTCCCGACATAGGACGTTGTACAACGTCCTGTGTTTCTCCTTCCGAACGAAGTTGTACAACTCTGGCGATTTGAGCTGCTGCAGCTCCTGTGAGTGGGGTCACTCAGGTGTCACAGTGCTGCTGCCCTGTGACATACCTGTAGATGTATTTCCCAGAATACCCCTTAATGTAGAGTTAGGTCATTTTGGGGAAGGAAATAATACATGAACTTTAAGGGCCTGAATGCAACATCAATGGTAAAATTGGTAAGGCTGGTGTTATATGCACCATTTTCTATAAAAATCCATTGGCCTGTACTTCTCACTCTGTCTTAATCACCTATAGCAACTAATCAGAGGTTGATACCAAAGCTGTGATTGGTTATTATGGGCAAATCAAACATTTTTTGTTCTCAAACAGATCATTAAATGTTTATACCTGTTTTTTTTCGCAGAAAAATGCTGCTGACAGATTGGCTAGAACTGAACAGGGAAAGTATAATAACACAAAAAGAAAAGCATTGTAGATGGAGCATTTTCTCACTTTGTATTTCTTGGGTAATTGGCAGTTTGTTTAAAAAAACAACATGGTCTTGGTGTGGTGATTTTATTTCAACAAGTTAGGACTCTCCCATACGAATGTATTTGCTCGTCTGTGCAGTGTCCGCAATTAGAGACCAAAGCTTTGGTCCCTATTTGTCGTGTGGGCGAGCCTTAAATGTAATTTCTCCTATAGACCTCCATGTTAGTGACCTAACAGCAGAAAAATATCTTAGTCCTCAGGTGGTTAAAACCCTGAGATGTGTGTATTTACAGATGTCCTCAGATGGTCATTGTTCTGAGATGTGTGTATTTACAGATGTCCTCAGATGGTCATTGTTCATGAGATGTGTGTATTTACAGATGTCCTCAGATGGTCATTGTCCATGAGATGTGTGTATTTACAGATGTCCTCAGATGGTCATTGTTCATGAAACGGTTCTCACAAGGATAGTAAAAATCAGGTTCCTTATTTTAAGCAATATTGATTAGCTCAAGTGATAACTGTGGTTACACATTGCACTTAAATATTCCTATGTGATTGCCTTGTTAATATCACTGCAGGGAATGGTAGTCCCCACAATACATGTTCCAGTCAGGTGTCCCCCTAAAGCACTTAAACGAGTATGTGTGTGTGTGTGTGTGTGTGTGTGTGTTACGCAAAAAGAAGAGAGACCAGGTTGGGACATCATTACAAAGTTGCATCAGGATGGGGACATTACCGGTGAGGACATTATACAAGAGAGGACCAGGATGGGCATTACTACAAGATGAGAGTCAGATGGGACATACTACAAGATCGGATGGGACATTACTACAAGAGGAGGGTCAGAATGGGGACATTACTATATGATGAGGACCAGGATAGGAACCAAGATGGTGACATTACTACAAGATCGGGATGGGACATTACTACAAGACAGGCGATCAGGATGGGGGACATTAATATAGAATGGGGACGAGTATGAGGACATTACTACAAGAAGGGGACCACGGTGGGGACATTACTACAAGAAGAGGACCACGGTGGGGACATTACTACAAGAAGAGGACCACGTGGACATTACAGGAAGGACGGGTGGGGACATTACTACAAGGGAAGACCAGAGACATTACACAGAGAGACAGATGGGCATACTACAAGAGAACACTGGGACATTCTCAAGAGAGACCACGGGGGACATTACTACAAGAAGAGACCACGGTGGGGACATTACTACAAGAGAGGATCACGGTGGGACATTATCAAGAAGACAGGTGGACATTACTACAAGAAGGCTCGTGGACATATACGAAGACCACGTGGGAATACTACAAAAAGACCGTGGGAATTACTACAAGAAGATGACCACGGTCGGGACATTACTACATGAAGGACCGGATGGACATTATACAATGAAGACAGATGAACATACAAGATGAGGACCAGAGGGACCATACTACAAGAAGAAACACGTGGGACATTACTAAAGGAGACAGATTGACATTACTACATTGAGCAAATTGAATTTACTAAAGTCCTTAGTAATTGCAGCCCCAATATCAATTTTCTAGGCGCATCACCAGACGATTGACCCGATTAGATGTTCATTCATTACGCAAGATCGAAAACTGAACATTCACATAACTTTCTTGATAACCCCTTTAAGTGAGAATATTGAAAAGGCATGCAGAAATATGATTTCTTTTATGCTGAAGCTTCATATCCTGTCCCTATCTCCAGGAAGTGTTCGGGTACTGGAGGATCCGTTGGCTGTATTAATTACTGCATTAATCAAAGCTTCTGGAAAGTTCTGTTTAATTAAGATTACAGAAGTGGCAGCTTAGTGATAACGATGCAGGCTTCACGGTCTACATTTAATCTTAGTCACGACTGAAGGAGACTTTGGGCTATTTTTATGGGTTTCAGATGGATACAGCATAAAATAGAGGTCATTATCAAAAAATGCTTACAGGCCGGCTCATGTGCTCAGTAATTCATGTGGGTCCAGATTTCTGAAGATTGGCATTTTGTACTTCAGTTTTGATGAAGTGTGCACTGGTGTACACTGTGTGCCAAATTATTATGCAAAATTGGTTTTAAGTATCATAGGGTTTTATTTTTATTTCAATGAAACCCATTGATGGTATTGTGTCTCAGGGTTCTTTGGATCATTGAAATCAATCTCAGATACCTGTGATAATTAGTTTGGCAGGTGAGCCCAAGAAAAGGCCAAAGTTTTCAAGTAACATGGAACTGAAAAAGGATGTCTCTGCTGACGAAAAGCAACAAATAGTGCAATGCCTTGGACAAGGGATGAAAACATTTGATATTGCACGAAAACTTAAGCTTGACCATCGTGCTGTGAAGAGATTTGTGGCCGATTCTGAGCACAGATGTGTTTGTGCAGATAAAGGCAGAATGAGGAAGGTTTCTGCCAGGCAAGTTCATCAGATTAAGAGAGCAGCTGCTAATAAGGCCTTACAAACCAGCAAACAGATATTTGAAGCTGCTGGTGCCTCTGGAGTCCCTCGAACCTCAAGGTGTAGGATCCTTCAAAGGCTTGCTGGGGTGCATAAACCTACTATTCGGCCACGCCTAAACAGTGCTCACAAGCAGAAACAGTTGCAGTGGGTCCAGAGATACATGAAGACTAATTTTCAAACAGTCTTGTTTACTGATGAGTGCCGAAGCAACCCTGGATGGTCCAGATGAATAGAGTAGTGGATGGTTGGTGGATGCCAGCATGTCCCAACAAGGCTGTGACGTTAGCAAGGAGGTGGAGTCATGTTTCTTCCTGAAATGATTGCAATCACAAATTTTTTGGTATTTGTCTTAAATGAAAAAAAAACACAAAAGAGAATGAAGCAAAACATTGATCATTTCACACAAAACTCCCAAAATGGGCCAGACAAAAGTATTGGCACCCTCAGCCTAATACTTGGTTGCACAACCTTTAGCCAAAATAACTGCGATCAACCGCTTCCGGTAACCATCAAGGAGTTTCTTACAATGCTCTGCTGGAATTTTAGACCATTCTTCTTTGGCAAACTGCTCCAGGTCCCTGATATTTGAAGGGTGCCTTCTCCAAACTGCCATTTTTAGATCTCTCCACAGGTGTTCTATGGGATTCAGGTCTGGACTCATTGCTGGCCACCTTAGAAGTCTCCAGTGCTTTCTCTCAAACCATTTTCTAGTTCTTTTTGAATGTGTGTTTTGGGTCATTGTCCTGCTGGAAGACCCATGACCTCTGAGGGAGACCCAGCTTTCTCACACTGGGCCCTACATTATGCTGCAAAATTTGTTGGTAGTCTTCAGACTTCATAATGCCATGCACACGGTCAAGCAGTCCAGTGCCAGAGGCAGCAAAGCAACCCCAAAACATCAGGGAACCTCCGCCATGTTTGACTGTAGGGACCGTGTTCTTTTCTTTAAATGCCTCTTTTTTTCTCCTGTAAACTCTATGCTGATGCCTTTGCCCAAAAAGCTCTACTTTTGTCTCATCTGACCAGAGAACATTCTTCCAAAACGTTTTAGGCTTTCTCAGGTAAGTTTTGGCAAACTCCAGCCTGGCTTTTTTATGTCTCGGGGTAAGAAGTGGGGTCTTCCTGGGTCTCCTACCATACAGTCCCTTTTCATTCAGACGCCGACGGATAGTACGGGTTGACACTGTTGTACCCTTGGACTGCAGGGCAGCTTGAACTTGTTTGGATGTTAGTCGAGGTTTTTTATCCACCATCCGCACAATCTTGCGTTGAAATCTCTTGTCAATTTTTCTTTTCCGTCCACATCTAGGGAGGTTAGCCACAGTGCCATGGGCTTTAAACTTCTTGATGACACTGCGCACGGTAGACACAGGAACATTTAGGTCTTTGGAGATGGACTTGTAGCCTTGAGATTGCTCATGCTCCCTCACTATTTGGTTTCTCAAGTCCTCAGACAGTTCTTTGGTCTTCTTTCTTTTCTCCATGCTCAATGTGGTACACACAAGGACACAGGACAGAGGTTGAGTCAACTTTAATCCATGTCAACTGGCTGCAAGTGTGATTTAGTTATTGCAAACACCTGTTAGGTGCCACAGGTAAGCTACAGGTGCTGTTAATTACACAAATTAGAGAAAAATCACATGATTTTTCTAACAGTGCCAATACTTTTGTCCACCCTCTTTTTTATGTTTGGTGTGGAATTAGATCCAATTTGGCTTTAGGACAATTCTTTTTGTGTCTTTTCATTGAAGACAAATTAAATGAAGATAATAATACCAAAGAATTTGTGATTGCAATCATTTTCAGAAAGAAACTGAGTATTATCTGACAGAATTGCAGGGGTGTCAATACTTTTGGCCACAACTGTTATGTTCGGTGTATCCTACAAAACACCGGGCATAACCTTACAGCAGAAAACTGTGGTGTGAAGCTAGCCTAATGGTGGGTTTATACGCAAGGATATCCTGAAAGATATCCTTGAAACTTCACCGATATGTGATCGTTCCAAAGATATCGTTTGTACATCCTTGCATGTAAATGAACGATATAGGATGAAAAGATCGTTAGATCGTTCATCCAAGATTTGAGATCCTGACCTCAAATCTATCGTTTGTCATCCAATTAATGTCAGGACGATGTGCCACATCGTTCAGTGTGAAGCCTTTTGAATGATATCATTCAAAAGACTTCTATTCATGCCGGAGTCAGTTTATTAAAATGCTGTTTAATAAATACATTTTTAGGTAGTGATTGTAAAGCCGATTCTGCAGCTGTGATACATGTCGGCATAGAGCTGCAGGAGCGGCTATGAACCCGGCATTTAAGGGGTTAATGTTATTGATCTACATGTCCCCAGAGAATGCCCACACTCCCTGGAGCCATGTAGCCCAAAACATTGCCAGCGCAGGGGATAAATAATGTATTTAGCAGAAGCCGCTACTATGTCAGCTCGGCTACATTCATTCAGTTAAAACCGGCGGTTATTAAAGGGATCCTGTCACCCCCAAAACGCATGTAAACCTATTAAAACCTGTCCCTAGAGCATATTAACACTATCCCTACACTCTTTTTCCCTCCTAAATGCAGTAAGTGACATTGAATAAAAACGTTTTATAAGTACCTGATTAGTGCTGATAATGAGTGACTATCTATTCATAGTCACTCATCAAGACTGCCCCTCTGCTTCATATCACGCCTATTCAGGCGTGATCGTCAGCCTAGATTCAAATTGCCGCCTCCCTGCCGTGCCCTGTCTCGTCCGAGGCTGCAGTGTGGCTGGTGACGCGATCCGCGTCATTCCCGGCGCCTGGTGACGTATTTAGACCGGCGCCGCACTGTTAGCTTCAAAATGCGCACTGCGCATGCGCATTGGGCATGCGCAGTGCGCATTTTGAAGCTAACAGCGCGGCGCCGGTCTAAATACGTCACCAGGCGCCGGGAATGACGCGGATCGCGTCACCAGCCACACTGCAGCCTCGGACGAGACAGGGCACGGCAGGGAGGCGGCAATTTGAATCTAGGCTGACGATCACGCCTGAATAGGCGTGATATGAAGCAGAGGGGCAGTCTTGATGAGTGACTATGAATAGATAGTCACTCATTATCAGCACTAATCAGGTACTTATAAAACGTTTTTATTCAATGTCACTTACTGCATTTAGGAGGTAAAAGGAGTGTAGGGAAAGTGTTAATATGCTCTAGGGACAGGTTTTAATAGGTTTACAGGTGTTTTGGGGGTGACAGGATCCCTTTAAGCCGGTGTGTAATGGTTTAACAATAGTGAGCTACATGGCCAGAGATTGGCCACACTCCCCTGGAGTCATGTAGCCCACAACATTGGCAGTTCAGGAGTTAACAAAGGTAATTTGCAGAATCCGCACTATGTCGGCTCTGCTATAATCCACCATTAAAAGCCGGCGGCTACTGTTATTTGACATTGCGCCGTGAAAATTTACTAACTAGCTTCCTGAATAGGGAGCTGCCCAGGGTAGTAACGCTAAATGCATTCAGCACCCATCACTCTCAGAGGTGCTGAGCGCTTTACCACTAATAGCTATGGCCAGCGCACCGCAGTTTCAATGTATGCAGGCCATAGCTATTAGAGCTAAAGCGCTCAGCACCTCGGAGAGCGACTGGTGCTGAACACATTTAGCGTTACTACCCTGGCCAGCTACCTATTCAGGAAGCTTCTTAGTAAATTTTCACGGTGCACTGTCAAATGACAGTAGCCGCTGGCTTTTAAAGGTGGATTATAGCAGAGCCGACATAGTGCGGCTTCTGCAAATTAGGTAGGTTAACCCCTGAGCTGCCAATGTTGTGGGCTACATGGCTCCAGGGGAGTGTGGCCAATATCTGGGGCCATGTAGCTCACTATTATTAAACCCTTAAACACCGGATTAATAACCGCCGGTTTTAACTGAATGAATGCAGCAGAGCCGACAATATTATTATTATTATTATTATTATTTATTTATATAGCGCCATTAGGTTCCATGGCGCTTTACATGAGGATGAGGGAGACAAGAACAAGTACACTAAATCTAGGCGATCAGGACATACAGGTACAGGAGGGGCAGGGACCCTGTCCACGAGGGCTCACAGTCTTAGTAGTGCGGCTTTTGCTAAATACATTACTTAACCACTGCGCTGCCAATGTTTTGGGCTACATGGCTGCAGGGGAATGTGGCCACACTCTGGGGCCATGTAGCTCAATAACATTAACCCCTTAAACACCAGGTTCATGTACCCACTGCTGCAGCTCTGTGCCAACATGTAGCACAGGGCTGCTGCAGCGGCTTTACATGTGAAATCACACAGGGACTCCACAGTAAAAGTCTGTTAATGACTTTTACATACAATAATGTGCCAGTGCCGCTGTCACAGCGCTGGCAGATTATTGTAACGCCATTACTCAGCATCGGATGGAAAAATCTCCCTCCGATACTGGCGCGCTGCCAAAATGGATATCGTTACTGATATCCTTGTGTGTGACAACGCACGAACAATAATTCAATATCGTTCGTACGATGTCTGTCACATGACGTTTCTAAGGATATCGTTAACGATATCCTTGTGTGTACACCCGCCATTAGTCTGACTTCACACCACATTTATTTGCAGTCAGGTTCTGTCCGGTGTTTTGCAGGAAGTCCTGGACAGAACCTGACAGCCCCGGACAAAACCAAACCAGAGGGCAAATATGCCCTCCGATCCTGTTTTGTGTCATAATCCTGCCTGCGCGTAGCTGCCGCTGTCCAAGTGCTGAAATTTCATCAGTGGTGCTCTTCACATGCTAAAATTTCAGCCGGCGGCTCTTTTACCTGCACTGTCCAGGTGCTGAATGAGTGCGGCTTGAATTTCAAAGCCGCCGCTCGTTCAGCACCTAGTGTCCAGGAACCGGATAGTTTTGCTGCCGAATCCAGCGTCCATAGACTCCCATGTTATGGGGGCCGGATCGCTACAGATCGGGGAGCATCAGGTTTTGATCTATTTTTGCCCTGGACACAAAAAATGCTGCATGCTCAGATTAGTGTCTGGGGCAAAAAAACGAAATCCTCCGGATCCAGCTGGACAGACAGCAAAACGATTGGCAAATAGCTGCCATCTGGCCCCATCGGGATATACCGTAATAGGGGCCAAATTGGATCCGGGGCTGTCTGGTTCACACCGGACAGCCGGATCCAAAAAATCGTGGTGTTAAGCCGGCCTAAAGGGCCTGTCACACGTGTCAATGTCGTCAGCGATCTGATCGCTGACGACATTGACGGCTGATCGCTGGTGAGCTGTCACACAGGCAGACTCACCAGCGATCAATTGACCAGAGACATCATGGAAACGATTTAAATATCGTTTCCATGATGTCTTGCTCCCGCTGCCAGCCTGCTGGAAGCGGGTGCAGGCTGGTCTCCAAGGTAAACTGCGGGTATCTAGGCAGCGCGCGCTGCCTAGATACCCGAAGTGTACCTTAGTTACCACCCTCCTCCGCTCACCGGCTGGTATCTAAGGTACACAGCGGGTAACTAGGGTCCCTAGTTACCCGCTGTGTACCTTAGATACCAGCCGGTGAGCGGAGGAGGCTGGTAACTAAGGTACACGTCGGGTATCTAGGCAGCGCGCGCTGCCTAGATACCCGCAGTTTACCTTGGATACCAGCTCCCAGCGCTTGTGACAGGCGCTGGGAGCTGGAATATCGCTACTCCCGGTGTCACACGCAGCGATGCTGCGTGTCCACCGGGCGGCAATCGCCAGGTTTTAGGACAGGTTCTAAAACCTGGCGATCATCAACCAGCGATTTATCGCTGGTTGATTCACTGTCACACGCATCAATATCGCTGCAACGTCACGTGCAGCCGATATCGTGCAGGCGATATTGATGCGTGTGACAGGCCCTTAAGACTGATATTGATAAGCTATCACTAGGAAGGGTTATCAATAACAGATTGGTAAGGGTTCCCACACCCCTGCTGATCAGCTCATGGCAGCTCTTGCTGGGGACAGATGTGCACAGTGTATGAAGTCGGAGCAGCATACTGCGTAGCAACTATTCTCAGGCACTACACCTCAGTTCCCATTCACATTAATAAGAGATGAGCTATAGTACCCCAAAACAACCACTAAATAATGTATGGTGATGTGCTGTTCCAGCTCTATTCACTGTGCACTTCTAGCAGCCATAGCCGGTATGGCGCTGTTCTGTTCCAGCTCTATACACTCTGTACTTCCAGTATACTGTCAGTGGCTATAGCAGGTATAAAATTGTGCTGTTCCAGCTCTATAAACTGTATAGTTTCGGCGGCCATAGCAGGTAAGGAGCTGTGCTGTTTCAACTCTATACACTGTGTATTCCAACAGCCACAGCAGTATGAAGCTATGCTGTTCCAGCTCTATACATTGTGTATTCTAGCAGCCACAGCGGTATGAAGCTATGCTGTTCCAGCTCTATACACTGTGTATTCCAGCAGCCACAGCGGTATGAAGCTATGCTGTTCCAGCTCTATACACTGTGTATTCCAGCAGCCACAGCGGTATGAAGCTATGCTGTTCCAGCTCTATACACTGTGTATTCTAGCAGCCACAGCGGTATGAAGCTATGCTGTTCCAGCTCTATACACTGTGTATTCTAGCAACCACAGCGGTATGAAGCTATGCTGTCCCAGCTCTATACACTGTGTATTCTAGCAGCCACAGTGGTATGAAGCTATGCTGTTCCAGCTCTATACATTGTGTATTCTAGCAGCCACAGCAGTATGAAGCTATGCTGTTCCAGCTCTATACACTGTGCATTCTAGCAGCCACAGCGGTATGAAGCTATGCTGTTCCAGCTCTATACACTGTGTATTCGAGCAGCCACACCAACATAAAGCTGTGCATTGTGGCTCTAAACACTGTGTTCGTCCGGCAGCCGCAGAAGGAGCTGCAAACAGCTGATCAATGGAGGTGCTGGGTGACAGAACGCCACTGATCTGACATTGATGACCTATCTTGAAGAAAACAAAGCTATATCCAAGTCCTGGAAAGCTGTATAATTAAAGCAACATAATGTATCTGGCCTCCTCTTTCTTTTCAAGCATTAGCTGCTTTTTTCACTATTTCCAGCAGTCAGAAAGATAATTATTGGAGTAATACTATATATAGAAAAGCTGGGGCTGACTGTGGGTGATCATGAGTAACTAAAATTAGACAGAGGTTCAGATTCAGAATTAAAACTCATCTCTTGGTGGATGGAAAATCATTTTCAAATCCTGGTACAAAACATCCTAGAGGGAATTTAATGCCAAACCTCAGTTAGCAGCCTCCCCGCTATTCAGAATTACTCAGGAGGAAATGACTAATTAGTCACAGAGCAGAAAACATGACAGGCAGCGAACGAGTAAAGAGAAAAAAATAAAAACAGACTATGAGAAATTTAATGACGGCCGTATAATGATCTCATGTACGATGCACGATTGTGATCAGCGGTTATCATCCGGATTTTATGTGCGTCAATCTGCAAGGAAAATGTGCTGCATTTTCGTTGAGTGTTTAATTTGCTAGAGCAGCAGTTTGTGCTCCAGAGCAGCGTTATGGAGAATTTAAAGAAGGTTTAAAGTGCAAGTATAAGTTTCTCAATTATTTTATACATTTCTGTTTTCACAAAACGGCTGCAGTGTGTCTTAATAAAAAACAACATGAATTGTGCTTTACTGACACTTTCCAGGTCCAGCACTAAATCTCAACTGCTTTTATATGAAGTGCTATCATCACATCGACAGCGCTGCAGTCAATCAGTGAGCTCAGCGGCTCATGACGTCTGCATTGGCAGAGCAGCGGAGCTTAGCGATTGGCTGCGGCGCTGTTGATGAGACATCAGTGCTTCAGACAACAAAAAATACCACGGTAGTAGCAAAGACTCAGCACTGGAGCCAGGGAAGGGGAGTAAAACACAGTTGTTTTTTTTTGTTATATTAAAAAACAAACTGCAGCAGTTTGAACGAAAACATGTAAAAAATTAAGGTATGGATATGCCTTTTAAAAAGAATAAAATAGAAATATATGTTTTTTTTGTCGAGGGAGGGGGCAGCTCTACAGCAAGCAATGCTTTATATAATGATCTTTTAGTATCGCTGATCTGATGGTGAAGCAATGCAAACCACTACATGAGAAGATACCACCGATAGACAAGGATACCTACAGTTTTTTAAATTGCATTTAATAAAAATTTTAATCCAATATCTCCTATTTCCATCGAATCTTCAGTGCCCTTTGTAATGTGACTTGTCCCATAAGGAACGTGATCGTAAAATTCCTCTTGTACCATTCTCTGAAAAAAAGGCAAAAAATAACAGATTACATTTAGGATAATTAATACTACACTTTCAATATTATACTGTACTGCTAAATACCAAATCTGCCTCTACCTCTGAGATGCTGTATGAATTATATAATAACAGTCTACTGCCAAGAGTCTACAGGACGGTAATGTCTATCATAAAATCCCTATAAAATATATTGCATTGTAATAGGAATCTAAAAATACATCAGCAGAAAGGTTGCCTGGTATATTGTGAACGCTGCTGGCACTCACATATGGGAATAATACTACAACGCATGTGAATTTTACAGAGCGATGCTATGACAATTGGCGTCACTGAAAGGTTATCGCTACAGTGGTCTGACACAGGGAACAACCAAGGCAGCAGTGGTCCGACACACAGCAGTGCTAGGACAGGACTGGTCCAGCATTCAGAAGTAAGAGGGCGGTAGCTGTCCAGCATTCAGTAGTAAGAAGGCGGTAGCTGTCCAGCATTCAGTAGTAAGAGGGCGGTAGCTGTCCAGCATTCAGTAGTAAGAGGGAGGTAGCTGTCCAGCATTCAGTAGTAAGAGGGAGGTAGGTGTCCAGCATTCAGTAGTAAGAGGGAGGTAGGTGTCCAGCATTCAGTAGTAAGAGGGCGGTAGCTGTCCAGCATTCAGTAGTAAGAGGGAAATTGGTGTCCAGCATTCAGTAGTAAGAGGGCGGTAGGTGTCCAGCATTCAGTAGTAAGAGGGCGGTAGGTGTCCAGCATTCAGTAGTAAGAGGGCGGTAGGTGTCCAGCATTCAGTAGTAAGAGGGCGGTAGGTGTCCAGCATTCAGTAGTAAGAGGGCGGTAGGTGTCCAGCATTCAGTAGTAAGAGGGCGGTAGGTGTCCAGCATTCAGTAGTAAGAGGGCGGTAGCTGTCCAGCATTCAGTAGTAAGAGGACGGTAGGTTTCCAGCATTCAGTAGTAAGAGGGCGGTAGGTGTCCAGCATTCAGTAGTAAGAGGGCGGTAGGTGTCCAGCATTCAGTAGTAAGAGGGCGGTAGGTGTCCAGCATTCAGTAGTAAGAGGGCGGTAGGTGTCCAGCATTCAGTAGTAAGAGGGCGGTAGGTGTCCAGCATTCAGTAGTAAGAGGGCGGTAGGTGTCCAGCATTCAGTAGTAAGAGGGCGGTAGGTGTCCAGTATTCAGTAGTAAGTGGGCGGTAGGTGTCCAGCATTCAGTAGTAAGTGGGCGGTAGGTGTCCAGCATTCAGTAGTAAGTGGGCGGTAGGTGTCCAGCATTCAGTAGTAAGAGGGCGGTAGGTGTCCAGCATTCAGTAGTAAGAGGGCGGTAGGTGTCCAGCATTCAGTAGTAAGAGGGCGGTAGGTGTCCAGCATTCAGTAGTAAGAGGGCGGTAGCTGTCCAGCATTCAGTAGTAAGAGGGAGGTAGGTGTCCAGCATTCAGTAGTAAGAGGGAGGTAGGTGTCCAGCATTCAGTAGTAAGAGGGCAGTAGGTGTCCAGCATTCAGTAGTAAGAGGGCGGTAGGTGTCCAGCATTCAGTAGTAAGAGGGAGGTAGCTGTCCAGCATTCAGCAGTAAGAGGGCAAAAATGATCCAGCATTCAGTAGTAAGAGGGCGGGATGGTCCGGAACACTGTAGCACAAGGGTGGGAGCATTTCAGGATGCAGTAGTAAAAGTGTTTGAGTGGTCTGGCACACAGTAATATGAAGACGGGAGAGGTCCGGAGCACAGTAATACAAGGGTAGAAGTGGACTGGCACACACTAGTACTAGGATTAGTGTGATCTTGCAAACAACACTGCTATGGTAGGAGTTTTCATGCATATAGTAGTACAAAGGCAAGAGCGGTCCTGCATACAGTAGTATAAGAGTGGGATGATCCAGCACGCAGTAGTACAAGGCTTGAGGGGTCTGGCATGCTGTCGCACGAGGGCGGGGGTGGTCCAGCACGCTGTCGCACGAGGGCGGGAGCGGTCCGGCACGCTGTCGCACGAGGGCGGGAGCGGTCCGGCACGCTGTCGCACGAGGGCGGGAGCGGTCCGGCACGCTGTCGCACGAGGGCGGGAGCGGTCCAGCACGCTGTCGCACGAGGGCGGGAGCGGTCCCGCACGCTGTCGCACGAGGGCGGGAGCGGTCCCGCACACTTTAGTAGTAGGGTGGAAGTCATCTTGCACATAGAAGTATGAGGGCAGGAGTGGTCCAGTACACAGTAATACTAAGGCGAGAATGGCCCAGCACACAGCAATACTAAGGCAGGAGTGGTCTGGCACAAAGTAATATTACGGTGGGAGTGGTGTGGCACACAGTAATACTAAGCTGGGAGTGGTCCACTAACTATACTAGGGCGAGAGTAGTCTGGCACACAGTAGTGTTTTGGTGCAAAGAAAAACAAAGGAAAGCATTGAGGTGAGATGGAGTAACCTGACATACAGAGAGCTGGGGACAGAATGGTCTAATAGGTCGTGGGTAGTTTGCCTCAGTGTTAGGGAAGACCAGCAAACAACAGAGGCGGGAAAAAGTTACTGAAAAATAAAAATCTCACAATGGCTTTTACAGAGCAGTTTTGTATATGGTCCTCGCAACATCATACGGACATCCCATAACACACTATACATTGTGTACTGCAATCCTATAGTGGGAATAAGGGATACAAGTACCTGTTATATTGTGAATGTTTTGCAAAGTTCTTGCTGAGGAAAGCCTTATAAAAATCCGCCATCACTTCTGCATCCAGTGTCCTTTTCCGTCCTGTGAAGGGCAGAGAAGAGGTTTGGCACAGACGGTACATTAGCCGAGCACCACGTATTAATCATCATGATGAGACAGCGATGTGCAGAGAGTCATCAAGACGTTATGTTCAAAATGGAGATAAACACATTCCTGCTGCCATGAATCAGCAATCTCCAATCTGTGGATCCACTGCTGGTGCGAAACTACAATTCCCAGCATGCTAAGTGGGGTTGCTTTGCAACAGTTGAAGATCTGCCATGTACATATACCAGTGACATTGCAGGTGTGGAAATAAAGCCATAAATAGCCATCTGTATACAGAAAAGGATAGGTGAGAAATGTCTGATGCTGAGGATCCCACTGCATGGTGAACCAGTGATCTATAGAACAGGGGGGTATTCAGTAATTAAATCGTGAGGGGGGGAATGACACATGCAACGTGCAGCTGTACTTGATGTCTATGGGATGGACAAAAGCAGTCAAACTCTGCTTTATTACTACAACCCCTGTTCATATACCCTTGGAGCAAATGTTTGAGGAGAGTGAAGATATTGGCTGTGTACCATGGTGCGAGGTTGTGTCACTCAGACCAGAGTTTTCCTCTGTATTGTCCCCTGATGAACTCAGTTAAACTTTGCAAAGGAAAAGTGACGTCACAATTGTGAAATTATACTCTGATTGGCATGACTACTGTTATGGTGCACACATAATTTATCAGTAGGGATTTTAGTCTCTTCTGTGATTGAGGAAAATATAAGGATAAAGTCTTGGTGACTAAGAAATCATTCCCAATCAATTAATATACCTAAAATGAGAGATCACCTAGGGCACAAAAAGTAGAGTCACAAGATCTTGGACTTCTTTGGAGTATCCTCAAAAATAATCAGGCAGAACATTATTGATGGCCCAGTGACCCAAAAGTAGAACATATGGTCATGGTTCGGTTTGGAGTTTTAATACGGTATAACCTGTGGTTTTGTGGCTTTTGTGGTTTTCTGTCTGCTGTGCTTTCTTCCCTGTCCAAATGCTGATGATTACTATGGTCTTTGTTTTTATTTCCTTGTTCGCTCCTCTCCAGGTGTTTCTCATTTTACAGTTATTGTTTGCCCTATTATATTATGGGTTACCTATATTCCCCCCTCACTGCACTTCCTTGATGGCTATATCTCTATGTGGACTTGTTTCTGGGAGCTCTAGCCCCTTCAGGTTAGGGGTTTAACTTTGAAGTAAAAACCAGTCAAGTGTCTGCTGCAAGTTGGTGTGCTTTTCTTCCCTTTCCCTTAATCCTTTTACCTTATTTAATACTTGTTTCAGTTTATCTCATTCTAGATTTTTGTTTTTACCTGCACACCTTCCTCTCCCTTTGTAATCAATGTGTGGAAGTCTCCTCTTAGGCCTTCAGTAAGCACAAAAGACCCCTCAATGACCCTTTAGGGAACCAGGTCAGAGGTAGTGCTGTTAGTTGTGTGGCTAGGGTCTTTTAGTTTGTAGAAGGACCAGTTGGGTGCAGTTGCGCCTTCCCCTTTTCCATTATGTCTATGTGTTGTGTTTTATGTTCATAACACATTTACAGACTCATCTCCCAGGAAGTCTCACCTTCCTCATCTCTCTGCCCCAAACCCAAGGAATGAAGTTTTAAGATGATAAATTCTTCTTTTTCCTAAAAAATAAATAAATAAATTAAATAAATAAATAAATAATGTGGATGGGATCACAGCCTGCAGTATGGTACGACCATTATTACTACAATAGAAGACAGATTGCGTCCGGACCACAGAGTGTCTGAGTTGCTGCTACTCAATGACTTTTGACCACGACATATCACATGCCCACATTAGCAAGGATAGGCCTGTGTGCCTTGGCCTGTGTGTGATTTCACAAAGTGTGATTTCAATAAGTGGCCTGCAGATATATTCTAGAGATAAACCAGAGGAAATTCAGTCTGTCGACTGTCTCTAAGGGTACCTTTACACGCCACAACCGCGAGAGACATTTTTGGAGGCGATATTTCTCGCTGGAATTATCGCCGCAAAATTGCCTCCTTATTGCGGCGTGTATTTCGGGAATTTGTCGTCAATAAGACAAATGTCGCCTGGTTTCGATTTTAGAGCACTGCTCTAAAATTGAAACCAGGCGACATTTTTGTCTTATCACCGCCAATTTCCCGACATACAAGCCGCAATAAGGAGGCAATTTGACGGTGATAATTCCAGCGAGAAATATCGCCTCCAAAAATGTCTCCCGCGGTTGTGGCATCAGAAGGTACCCTAAGGGTATGTGCCCACAGGAAGGTTTAGTGGCGTTCAAACCGTCAGTAAACCGCTGGAAATTATCAGTTCTGAGCTCTGAAGTCTCCAGCTGTTTTCCGGCGGTTTTTTTCAGCGTGTGCACAGCGGTTTTCAGTCGGTTTTTCCAGCGGTTTTTCCGGCGGTTTTCTATGGAGGATTTTGTTCATGGAACCGATCAAAAACCGCTGAGAAGAATTGACATGCTGTATGCTGCTAAACTGCTGAGAAACCGCTCAACCGCTGGCAGATCCGCTCACATAAACCGACTATGTGTGCACAGCGGTTTCTAAATTACATAGGGTTACTTGTAAGTCCTAACGCTGCTTAGGATTTACATAAATTTAAATAAAACCTATGCTAAACCGCCGGCGGTTTTCACTGCTAAACGGACGTTAAACCTTCCTGTGGGCACATACCCTAATACTTTACTTTCCCACTAACACTTTATCATGCTTACCTATGCTCTAACAGTAATTGCTTCACTAATCCTTACCCTCTCTTCCACTACCCCCAAACTCAATCACTCTCAACTCAAATATTTATCTCCCCATCCCTCTTACCTCCCCACCTGAGTTCTTCTGCTGACCTGCTCCTCAATCTCACACCGCTCATGCTGAAACACAAAACAAGCCAGCCACTCACATTCTCCCACTTGCTTGCTCTCTTTGATTCTTCTATAAGCTGGCGACATATCTCCCAATCCTGGACCTCCACAGCCAACATTACCCACTATTCCTCCCTCTTGTCACCCCACACCTGCAGGAAACAGCCACAATCTTTGAAATATAAAACCCATTCCCCTGACTCTCTCTCCACCACCCCCTTTCTCTGGAGCGCTCTTGAATGCCTGTTCCATCTGTAATAAAATCCACTTCATTCACGACCTCTTTACCTCTCGCAGTCTATCCTTCCTGGGCCTCACCGAAACATGTCTGACACCCTCCGACACGGCCTCCCCTGCTGCGCTGTGTTACAGCGGCCTTCCCTTCACCCACACACCTTGCACTGACAACAAACATGGTGGAGGAGTGGGTCTTATCCTTTCTAGCAAATGCACCTTCATCCCAATTCTTCTACCCCCCTCCCTTATTCTCTCATCTTTTGAAGTGCACTCTGTCCATATCTAGTCTCCTTCCAAGCTCCAAGAACTATCATTTTTTACCCCCAGACCCAACCACTGCCTTCATAGACCAATTCTCCATCTGGTTTCTTCACTTTCTCTCTGCTGACATTCCCAACATCATAATGGGTGACTTCAACATCCCCATTGACACCCACCGGTCAGCAGCCTCCAAACTCCTGTCACTTGCTTCATCCTTTGGCCTCTCTCAATGGGCCTTCACAACTACCCACACAGATGAACATACACTAGACCTCATCTTCACCCGCCTCTGCTCCCTAAGTAACCCCACAATCTACCCTCTCCCCCTCCTCTGACCACCATCTACTTACTTTCTCATCCTTATCCTCCTCAGCTGCCCCCCCCATGTCCACGAACTCGCACACCCTCGCAGAAACCTAACATATCTTGATGCTCACACACTCTCCACCATTTTACCGCTATCATCCATATCCTCACTCCACGACACATAATGCCACAGCTTTCTACAACTCCACACTCATATCAGTTATCGATGCAGTTGCCCCACTTGTTCATGGCAGAACACGACAAATCAACAGACAACCCTGGCACACAGACACCACTAAAAAGCTGCGGTGAGTGCCTAGGGTTGCTGAGCGGCGCTGGAGGAAAACACATTCACAAGAAGACTACACAGCATTCAAACAAGCACTTCTAACATTCAAGTCAGAACTCACCACCACTAAACAATTACTTCCTTACCCTCATATCCTTTTTTTCTTACAACCCCAGGCAGTTATTCAACATGTTTAACTCCCTCCTTCACCTCCCACTGCCCCCTCCTACTTCTTGTATTTCTGCGGAAGACTTTGCGACACATTTCACCAGCAAGATTGATCAAATCAGACAAGTCTTTCCTACCCAACCACCACAACCCCTATGTATACCAGACCACTCCCCTTCCCCACTAACCCTCCTCCCCTCCATCACTGAAGGAGAACTCACACACCTCTCCAGATCACACCTCACCACTTGTGCACTGGACCCCATCCAACTTCCTTCCCAACCTCACCACCACACTCATCCCAGCCCTAACCCACCTCTTCAACCTATCACTAACTTCTGGTACCTTTCCTTCTGATTTCAAACACGCAACAATTGCACCTTTCATAAAGAAGCCATTCCTCGACTCCACTTCTACATCCAGCTACCGGCCTATATCCCTGCTCCCTTTCACTTCCAAACTTCTCGAACAGCATGTCCACACTGTACTCTCATCCCACCTCTCATCCAACGCTCTCTTTAAGAACCTTCAATCTGGCTTCCGCCCTCACCACTCCACTGAAACTGCCCTGACCAAAATTACTAATGACTTACAGCCAAAGCTAACAGACAGATCTCCATCCTCCTCCTTTTGACCTGTCCTCTGCATTTGACACAGTCGACCACTGCCTCCTATTACAGATCCTCTCTTCCATTGGCATCACTGACCTTGCCCTCTCCTGGATCTCCTCCTACCTTTCCAACCGCATATTTAGAGAGTCTCCCACTCCCACACGACCTCCTCGCCCCATCACCTCTCTGTTGGGGTCCCTCAACGCTCTGTCCTGGGGCCCCTCCTTTTTTCCATCTATACCCTTGGCCTAGGTCAACTCAAAGTCCCATGGCTTCCAGTACCACCTGTACGCTGATGACACTCAGATCTACCTCTATGGCCCTGACGTCACCTCTCTGCTGTCCAGAATCCCAGAGTGTTTATCAGCCATATCCTCCTTCTCCTGTCACTTCCTAAAACTCAATGTAGACAAAACTGAACTCATCATCTTTCCTCCATCTCATACACCTTCCTTACCTGACCTATCTATTAAACTAAATGACATCACACTTTGCCCTGTACCTGAAGTCCGCTGCCTCTGAGTAACACTTGACTCTGCCCTGTCCTTCAAACCGCACATCCAAGCCCATGCCACCTCCTGCCGCCTCCAACTCAAAAATATTTCCAGAATCCGTCCCTTCCTCAACCCTCAATCTACTAAACTACTAATGCATGCCCTCATCATCTCCCGTCTCGACTACTGCAACCTCCTCCTCTGTGGCCTCCTTGCCAACACTCTTGCACCTCTCCAATCTGTCCTTAACTCTGCTGCCCGACTAATCCACCTCTCTCCTCGCTATTCCTCCACTTATTCCCTCTGTAAATCCCTCCACTGGCTCCCAATTCACCTGTGTATCCAATTCAAACTCTTAACATTGACTTACAAAGCAGTCCACAATCTGTCCCCGCCATACATCTCTGAACTAATCTCCCGGTATCATCCAACTCGTAACCTCTGATCCTCCCAAGACCTCCTTCTTTCCTCCACACTTGTACATTCCTCATCTAACCGCCTGCAAGACTTCACCCAAGCATCCCCCATCCTCTGGAACTCTGCACCCCAAAACATCCGACTGTCCCCTACACTCAGAACCTTCAAGCGGAACCTGAAAACCCATCTCTTCAGAACAGCCTACAGCCTGCAATGACCACAATGCCACCTCACCACCACTGGAACCGGCGCTCCACCACCACTGGACCCGGCGCTCCACCACCACCAGAGCAGACCCAACTTACTGTCTCTCCCCACTGCCTTGTAGAATGTAAGCCCACAAGGGCAGGGTCCTCTCTCTCCCCTCTATCAGTCTGTCATTGTTAGTTTGCTTGTTGTATTTTTAACTTGTTTGTATGTAACCCTTTCTCATGTACAGCACCATGGAATCAATGGTGCTCTATTAATAATAATATTTAATAATAGTACATTGTAGCATCATGTATGTGAATGGGACTGTACTGCGGCAAGAAAGTTGAAACAACTCACAACCAGATGGATTTTTAGTGACTTGATAATGACGGTCGCAGCACAGTCCCATTCACTTACATTATTACAACTCTCTTGTGTTGTGGATAGCCTGAAGGTGTCCAACAAAGCAGGAAAGGGTGGGAGGATGAGCGATCAAGGAATTTAATACAAATTATAGAAATTATATCATTTTTTCGATAAAACATAAGCAGTGAATGCAGTATCTTTTCCTATAGAAGCCTCTACCATTGCTAATAAATACTCCAGTTACCAGGATCATTTCAAGATTTAACCTCTTACTATTGTGTCCAATTTACTTTTTTTTTTTACTCTAATTATTTTATGTACATGTTACAATATTCCAACACCCATAACTTTTCTGTTTCCTAGAAAAACAGCTGAATAAGGACTTATGTGTTTTTTTTTTTAAGACGAGTAGTAGTTACCAATCCCCGGCCAGTCCTGTGACAGCACCTCCCGGTCCCTGACAAGCTTCAGCCTTTTATGTAGCCTTGACCTGTGATCACTGCAGCTACTAACCAGCCAGCAATCTCTGTGACTGCAGCAACAGACAGTGACTGCTACAATTACCACACTTTTCAGACTACAGGACGCACCTTACTATAGATGTGCACATCTTATAGTAAGGAAACACATTCAACTAATTAAACCTTCCATGATGGCATAAAGAAGTGAAGGTGCCAATATCAATAACTGTAATGCACTAGGGGAGAATAAGGAGAGCACAGATCTACTGTTAGTGTTATACACATATAGCTTTACTGCACACACGTTATGTACACTCTACAGTACAGATTTACACAATACTGCTGCATACACACTCAGCTCTGCTACACAAACACATACAGTTTTGCTACGTAAACTCAACAGCTTCATCAACACACACTGCTCAGCTACAACACACACTGCTCAGCTACAACACACACTGCTCACTACAACACACACTGCTCAGCTACAACACACACTGCTCACTACAACACACACTGCTCACTACAACACACACTGCTCAGCTACAACACACACTGCTCAGCTACAACACACACTGCTCAGCTACAACACACACTGCTCAGCTACAACACACACTGCTCAGCTACAACACACACTGCTCAGCTACATACATGCACAATCAGCTTCATCAAACACATACAGCTCAGCTACAACACACAGATACAACACATACTTGCCCCTTAGCTATAATATACACAGATTCACCCAACATATGCAGCTCAGCTACAATATACACACAGATACCACACACACATGCACCTCTGCTGCAATATACACAACACATACATGCACCTCTGCTGCAATATACACAGATACAATACACACAGCTCAGCTACAATATACACACAGATACAACACACACATGCACCTCTGCTACAATACACACAGCTCAGCTACAATATACACACAGATACAACACACACATGCACCTCTGCTACAATATACACAGAGCACAGCTACAACACAAAGTTCAGCTGCTACACCCTCACACACAGCTCAGCTACAAAACACACATACAGCTCAGCTACAACATACACATACAGCTCAGCTACAACATACACATACAGCTCAGCTACAACCCACATGCACAAGTGAGCTAAAAATCACAAACAGAGTTCAGCTTCAACACACACATTTTTCCTTTCAGGCATGTGACTGCAAATCCTACAGATAGTCAGGACCTGCCGCATCTGTACAGGTTTAATGATACGCAGGTCCAGGTAACTGCCTCTATTGCACGGATCAAGGTTGGGCAGGAGCGAGACCTGTACTGCTTCTTAGATCTTGTAGTAATCAGGAAAGATGCTGTGTGAACATGATATTATGACTGAGTACAATTATATGTCTGAAATGTGTCAGATTCTGCAATATTTTTAATGTACCTGGAACCTTTTATGCTGTGCTGATAAATTGGTGAAGTTTTATATTCAAATGGCTGGATACCTTGATTTGCTTACACTGTGTCAGCCATCTCTTCAATCAGAGAAAGATACCTCCGAACTATAAGATGCACACACTTAAACAAGATTATTGTTAAAAATAGAGTGCAAGTGATATTCAGGGATTTGGCTATGGGAAATGTATGGAAAAAGTGTCTCTATATGCAGATGACATGCTGTTATTTTTGGGTGATCCGGAGGGGTCTCTAAGGACGGTAATGACGGTTATTGGGCAATTTGGGGCTCTCTCGGGACTCACAGTAAATTGGGACAAATCAGTGTTACTTCCGCTGGAGGTGGGTGCTCCCCTGACGCTGGATCCTGGGATCCCTCTGAAGGTAGTTGGCGAGTTCAAATATTTGGGCATTGTGGTCTCGGCCAGGGTGGAGGATTGTGTGAGACTCAATCTGACTCCTCTTCTTGGAAGATTCCAGCAAAAGATAGGGCTTGGAAAAGGCTGCTCCTGTCCGTGGCGGGTAGAGCCAACTTGATCAAAATGATCCTAATGCCACAACTCCTATACATATTGCATAATGCTCCAGTCTGGCTGGCACAAAACAAATTTTACAGGATCAGTTCTCTCTTCCGCGAGTTTATTTGGAAGGGTAAGCGGGCACGAATCAAACCAGAACATTTACAGAGGGCAAAAGCGGAGGGGGGTCTGGCGGTACCGAACCCGTGGGTTTATTATGTGGCCTCACAATGTCAACATATGGTAGGTTGGAGTGGACCAGTACAGTCTTCTTCCGCTGCCAGAATCCTTATGCATTTGGTTGGGGGGGGCCCGCTAATAGCTAGTTTGGAGGCGGGGAGGTTCAGGTTGAGCCCTAGGAGATTCCCGACATTGGTGATGATGGACAAAATATGGCAAAGGGTCAGAAAGTGGAGGGGCATAACTGGATTCACGAAGTATGCCTCAATATGGTTTGACCCCAGGCTTGGGGAACTGTTGCGGTTGAGGGGATTTGGTCAGTGGAGACGTGTGGGAATATGGTTCGTGTTTCAGCTGTTTGACTGCGGGGTACTAAAGACCTTTGAGGATTTGCGCAAAGAATTCTCGTTGCCACAGACTGCGTTCTTTCAATACTTACAGCTGGGACACGCCATTACACGCCAGCTCCAGAGGTCTCAAATACTGGGACCAAAAAGGAGGTGATGCACAGCTCTCGAGTAAATAAGGGGTGCAAGACTGCATAGAAGAAGTACCGTATATACTCGTGTATAAGACGAGTTTTTCAGCTTATACACGGGTCAATACGGTAATATATGTGGTGGGGGCTGTGTCCGGGTGCTGGGGAGGCTGGAGGAGGCGGGGGGGGGGCTGATGAGTGAGCGGCCCGTCACGTGGGGCCGCTCATTAGATATGCACGGCTCCCCCCGCCCTTCACAGCGGCATGGGGAGCCGTGCATACAGCCCCCCAGTGTATACAGCAGCCCCCCAATGGCACTAGCCCCCCCCATCATTGTAAGAGCCCCCCACACTTTGCAGAGCTCCCCCGCTGCTTTATCTTACCATCCGGGGTCTTCGCCGCGGGTCCTGCGCGCTGTGTTCAGGTCTCACGTGACCCGGCGGTCGCAGTGGAATGACGTCATCGCGCCGGGAACACAGCGCGCGAGGAAGGACTGGAGGACCCGCGGTGAAGAAGACCCCGGATGGTAAGATAAAGCAGCGGGGGGGGGCTCTGCAAAGTGTGGGAGGCTCTTACAATGAAGGGGGGGCTAGTGCCATTGGGGGGCTGCTGTATACACTGGGGGGCTGTATATACCCTGGGGCCTGCTGTATACACTGGGGGGCTGTATATACCCTGGGGCCTGCTGTATACCTCTGGGGTCTGCTGTATACCCCTGGGGCCTGCTGTATACCCCTGGGGCCTGCTGTATACCCCTGGGGCCTGCTGTATACCCCTGGGGCCTGCTGTATACCTCTGGGGCCTGCTGTATATACCCTTGGGGCCTGCTGTATACACTGGGGGGCTGTATATACCCTGGGGCCTGCTGTATACCTCTGGGGCCTGCTGTATACCCCTGGGGCCTGCTGTATACCCCTGGGGCCTGCTGTGTATACACTGGGGGGCTGTATATACCCTGGGGCCAGCTGTATATACCCTGGGGCCTGCTTTATACACTGGGGGGCTGTATATACCCTGGGGCCTGCTGTATACCTCTGGGGCCTGCTGTATACCTCTGGGGCCTGCTGTATACCTCTGGGGCCTGCTGTATACCTCTGGGGCCTGCTGTATACCTCTGGGGCCTGCTGTATACCTCTGGGGCCTGCTGTATACCTCTGGGGCCTGCTGTATACCTCTGGGGCCTGCTGTATACCTCTGGGGCCTGCTGTATACCTCTGGGGCCTGCTGTATACCTCTGGGGCCTGCTGTATATACCCTTGGGGCCTGCTGTATACACTGGGGGGCTGTATATACCCTGGGGCCTGCTGTATACACTGGGGGGCTGTATATACCCTGGGGCCTGCTGTATACCTCTGGGGCCTGCTGTATACCCCTGGGGCCTGCTGTATACCCCTGGGGGCTGCTGTATACCCCTGGGGGCTGCTGTATACCTCTGGGGGCTGCTGTATATACCCTTGGGGCCTGCTGTATATACCCTTGGGGCCTGCTGTATACACTGGGGGGCTGTATATACCCTGGGGCCTGCTGTATACCTCTGGGGCCTGCTGTATACCCCTGGGGCCTGCTGTATACCTCTGGGGCCTGCTGTATATACCCTTGGGGCCTGCTGTATACACTGGGGGGCTGTATATACCTCTGGGGCCTGCTGTATACCCCTGGGGCCTGCTGTATACCCCTGGGGCCTGCTGTATACCCCTGGGGCCTGCTGTATACCCCTGGGGCCTGCTGTATACCCCTGGGGCCTGCTGTATACCCCTGGGGCCTGCTGTATACCCCTGGGGCCTGCTGTATACCCCTGGGGCCTGCTGTATACCCCTGGGGCCTGCTGTATACCCCTGGGGCCTGCTGTATACCCCTGGGGCCTGCTGTATACCCCTGGGGCCTGCTGTATACCCCTGGGGCCTGCTGTATACCCCTGGGGCCTGCTGTATACCCCTGGGGCCTGCTGTATACCCCTGGGGCCTGCTGTATACCCCTGGGGCCTGCTGTATACCCCTGGGGCCTGCTGTATACCCCTGGGGCCTGCTGTATACCCCTGGGGCCTGCTGTATACCCCTGGGGCCTGCTGTATACCTCTGGGGCCTGCTGTATACCTCTGGGGCCTGCTGTATACCTCTGGGGCCTGCTGTATACCTCTGGGGCCTGCTGTATATACCCTGGGGCCTGCTGTATACACTGGGGGGCTGTATATACCCCTGGGGCCTGCTGTATACCCCTGGGGCCTGCTGTATACCCCTGGGGCCTGCTGTATACCCCTGGGGCCTGCTGTATACCCCTGGGGCCTGCTGTATACCCCTGGGGCCTGCTGTATACCCCTGGGGCCTGCTGTATACCCCTGGGGCCTGCTGTATACCTCTGGGGCCTGCTGTATACCTCTGGGGCCTGCTGTATACCTCTGGGGCCTGCTGTATATACCCTGGGGCCTGCTGTATATACCCTGGGGCCTGCTGTATGTACCCTGGGGCCTGCTGTATACCTCTGGGGCCTGCTGTATACCTCTGGGGCCTGCTGTATACCTCTGGGGCCTGCTGTATACCTCTGGGGCCTGCTGTATACCTCTGGGGCCTGCTGTATACCTCTGGGGCCTGCTGTATACCTCTGGGGCCTGCTGTATACCTCTGGGGCCTGCTGTATACCTCTGGGGCCTGCTGTATACCTCTGGGGCCTGCTGTATACCTCTGGGGCCTGCTGTATACCTCTGGGGCCTGCTGTATACCTCTGGGGCCTGCTGTATATACCCTGGGGCCTGCTGTATACCTCTGGGGCCTGCTGTATATACCCTGGGGCCTGCTGTATATGCCTCTGGGGCCTGCTGTATATGCCTCTGGGGCCTGCTGTATATGCCTCTGGGGCCTGCTGTATACCTCTGGGGTCTGCTGTTTATACCTTTAGGGATGCTGTATATACCACTGGGGAGGCTGCTGTATACTACCACTGGGGAGGCTGCTGTATACTACCACTGGGGAGGCTGCTGTATACTACCACTGGGGAGGCTGCTGTATACTACCACTGGGGAGGCTGCTGTATACTACCACTGGGGAGGCTGCTGTATACTACCACTGGGGAGGCTGCTGTATACTACCACTGGGGAGGCCTGTATACCACACTGCTGGGGGCTGTATACCTGTGCTGGGGTCCACCCTCGGCTTATACACGAGTCAATAGGTTTTCCCAAGTTTTAGGGGCAAAAGTAGGGGGGTCGGCTTATACACGGGTCGGCTTATACACGAGTATATACGGTATATGTCAAAAAAGAGGAAAGAATATGCAGAAAAAAACTTGCACACCCGAAGTCAAAACACAATTTTTATTATAAGTAATAACAAGGCGAACAACACAAAAACCACAAAAATTAAAACCACTTAAAACAAAGTAGGTCCCAGTATGCCAGTTGCAATCATATACTATAACAATTAAATAGCTGATGAATGTCAAGATGGACAAAATATCACACCATATGGAAGCAGTGAAACCACATAATCAACAAGGTCCTCCAATGAACATGAAGCAACCAAATTACAATGGTGTAAACAAAGTGACACTATGAACATACATCATGAATAAGGGGTCATACCAAACTGGATGCTGCAACCTGTGTGACTGGCGACCCCACGCGTTACGCTGCAACTAGGCAGCTTCCTCAGGGGAGTCTGATGTGCCCTGTGTTGTTACAGCCTTATATACAAGAAGCTATGAAGCCAAGTGGGTCATAATGATTCATTGATCGATAACAGCTGTTGAGAGTTTTTTTTTTTTTTTTTTTACCTGTTGTCGTCCTCTGTGTCAATGTCTGTCAATTAGTCAAAACGTGGGGGGAGGAGGAGAGAGATGGCATTATAACATGGCCATAATACACAATGACCCAGTCTAGTGCTGGCGCCAAGCACCTGTGTACAAACGCCGTGTAGTCGCGCACCGGAAGTGACGCGGTGCCGTCGCTAGGGTAACGCGTTGTGTACTCGCGCGCATGAAGTGACGTGACCCCGATCATCATAGTGGCGTCAGCAGTAACAGTGGCAGAACCAATGGACTTAGGGTCCTAGGTCTTCAAAAATATCAGAGCAATGGACGTGGTGGCTCATCTCACAAATGGCTACTACAAACAGAGGCGAGATGGATTTATAGGTTACGTTCCATCACCCCGTATGGATTAAACGAAGAACTTACTTTCACGGGTTTTTTGGGATAACAAAGATGTAGTTTTGCTTTATATATGATTGATATCTTTATACACCTTCTTTTGTTTAACTTCCAACAGGATCTTATTACCACGGAGTATCCTTCCTTTCGGACCCTGTTTGGATCAATCATACACAATTATTGGAACTATCAGGAATTGAATTCATCTCTCTTATCATATATCTTTGGGAGGATCAAGCCATTCTTAGATGACCTCTTATGGAACTTTGGATATAACAACTGTAGGAGACCACTGATGTCCTGTTGTGTATTGACCTATAGTGCATAATCTTGCCTTATTGGGATGCTGCAACCTGGGGACCCTTATTTGACCTGCACAAGGTTGTTTGGTCATTCTATGGGTGGATATTTATCCCCCTTGGGTTATCTCTATTATAGTCTAATTTTCTACGTTTGATAGGTTGGGGTGGGAATACTGTCCCATCTGGACCATGTACCCAAGATTGTGGCCTTGGATCAAGACCTGTGTTATATGGTTCTTCTTGGTTGTTATATTTTGTCTTCTGGGTATTTCTACGTCTGAAATAAACAACTATTATCTACATTAACACTATTGTGCGTGGATTTGGTTATCCAGCCTACAATATTTCTGATATAGTGTTGTATTTACCATGCTGCTGCTATTTGGGAGACCTTGGTTAGAATTGGGGTACTAGCTTAGTTGTTCATATGCCACCTTTTAATTATGGACTTCCTGATTATGATGAATTTTTCTTCAATATGCACATGTAGGTTTGGAGATTTTAACTATTGTATTATATTATTAATAAAGGTATCCTTACGGATTTCAACTATGCATTGTCTGTTCATTAATGTATTTGCGACTCATAATCCTACATTATCTTTTATATACACAGATACTTTCCCATCTAATTGATCTGGGCTCTTGCACTTTTGAGTGGAGCGGATTGGGCTGAACTGGCCCTTATGGGAAAGTTGCCGTCCCTTGGGGCTGTTCGACCTTGATCCGCTCTCCCCATCAGCTGTTATCATATGAATCAATAGTGCCTATTTTGGTCTTGTGTATTATTTGTTTGTTTCCTTTTTCTTCATTTTAGGCTATTTAAATTAATGATTTATTTCATTTACAGGAATTTTTCTTTTCATATAGGTCTCTGAGGAAATAAGATGGGTTACTCCGGCCAGCGACCACAGTTATACATTGTTTTATATATATATATAGCTTTATTGTTGCTGTGTATTAAGTGCCGCGCTGGCTTAATGTGGGTGGCGGCTTTACCTTGGTGTACTGCGCTTATACGATCGCTGCGAGGTCCCTGCTGATAGGTGGTGTTGTTGTCTTTTACCATGACAACCAGCCGACCTCATTTCCTGTGCGACGCTGTTACTGCTGACGCCACTATGATGATCGGGTCACGTCACTTCGTGCGCGCAAGTACACAACGCGTTACCCTAGCGACGGCACCCCGTCACTTCCGGTGCGCGACTACACGGCGTTTGTACACAGGTGTTTGGCGCCAGCACTAGACTGGGTCATTGTGTATTATGGCTATGTTATAATGCCATCTCTCTCCTCCTCCCCCCACGTTTTGACTAATTGACAGACATTGACACAGAGGACAACAGGTTAAAAAAAAAAAAAAAAAAAAAAAAACTCTCTTAACAGCTGTTATCGATCAATGAATCATTATGACCCACTTGGCTTCATAGCTTCTTGTATATAAGGCTGTAACAACACAGGGCACATCAGACTTCCTGAGGAAGCTGCCTAGTTGCAGCGTAACGCGTGGGGTCCCCAGTCACCCAGGTTGCAGCATCCAGTTTGGTATGACCCCTTATTCATGATGTATGTTCATAGTGTCACTTTGTTTACACCATTGTAATTTGGTTGCTTCATGTTCATTGGAGGACCTTGTTGATTATGTGGTTTCACTGCTTCCATATGGTGTGATATTTTGTCCATCTTGACATTCATCAGCTATTTAATTGTTATAGTATATGATTGCAACTGGCATACTGGGACCTACTTTGTTTTAAGTGGTTTTAATTTTTGTGGTTTTTGTGTTGTTCGCCTTGTTATTACTTATAATAAAAATTGTGTTTTGACTTCGGGTGTGCAAGTTTTTTTTCTGCATATTCTTTCCTCTTTTTTGACAGGTCTCAAATACTGATACAGCCGGATAACGTGGTGAATCTTATTGGAACATTAAGGGTATGTGCACACTGGTGGGCGGGTTGGTCGGCGGCGGCTGTGCGGACCCGCCAGGAAGCTCCGGAGCCGTCCACCGGCATCCTGGCGGGTATGTGCGGTGGGTGACGGGCGGGTGGCCAGCGGGTTAGCGCCAGCGGTGTTGCGGCGGCTGGAAGCAGTACACGATTCTGCTTGCAGCCGCTGCAGAACCGGCCGGTTTATAGAACATGCTCATTCGTTGCTAACCCGCTGGGAACCCAGCGGGTTAGCAACGGATGAGCATGTGTAAACCGGCGGTGTGTGGATACCAGGTGTCGGTTTACATAGGTTTTAATGTTAATCCAAACGCCGGTTTGGATTAACATAAATTTACATGAAATTTATGTAAACCGACCGGCGGTTTACACACCTAAACCGACCCTAACCCAGCCAGTGTGCACATACCCTAAGTGGCACCAAGGGTTTCATCTCCCTTATTTATAGGGGATTTTTGGACTCCTTCCTGGCACTGCACCCAAACAAGTGTAAAGATAAATGGGAGGCAGATGTGGGGCCAATGTCGGATTCCCAGTGGCAGGGGATATTGCAATACATCCCTAAGGTTACCATGAATGAAGCCAGGAGGGTGTCACAGTTGTTCTTAATACATCACGCATATAAGACCCCGGTGTGGATGAAGGGGGTAGGTCTGAGAGGAGATTCTGGGTGCCCACGCTGTAGTGAGGATGAGTCAGATCTTATGCACATGGTATGGTCTTGTCCTGTTTTGCAGACCTTTTGGGTCCCAACTCTTGATCTTATACAGGAGGTGACAGGGGTGGATGTTCCCAGAGACCCATTAACCTGTATATTGGGATGCATGGAGGATATAGCTGTGGATGATTGGTGCAAACTGACTATAGCTAGGATTCTGTATGCAGCTAGGAAAATGATCGCTGCTCATTGGCTTGCTGTTAAACCGCTAGTCCGACAAGAGTTAATAAATAAGATTAATTTTATTATTATGATGGAACATAATATATATGTGAAAAGGGGACAAAGTACACAATTTGAGAACGTGTGGGGTGGTTGGATAGGCCAGGACTTGCGTCGACAGCTCTGTTGAGAGAGAGAATGATGCCATCTAGGGACCCGCTCCCATATGAATAAAGGCAACTGGGTCGCTGCTCTGCTGACACCTTTATGCTACTGAGTGATGCCATTAATGCATGTAATATGTCTAAAGTGTGGGGGGTAGGGGGAGGGAGGGGTGGGAGTTGGCTTTACTGTTACTGTTATTTTCACTCATGTATGATAAAAATTTCAATAAAAATTACGTGATTTAAAAAAAAAAAAAAATAGAGTGCAAATAAATATTCAAATCTTATGTTTCCTGATGCAATTTCTAGAGGTCTCTTTCCAAACAGACTCATGTACCGGTCAGGTCACTCTGCTTCAATAGGACATGCTAGATCAGTCCATAATGATCCCTGTACATCCAGTATATACAGTTCTACATATATGAATAAATGGCATACAGCAAGCAATGAACGCCAAATAATATCTTCTGTCTGAAATAAACTATGCTAGCCCTTTAACATGACTACTTCACAAAGAGGCATTATACCTTAAGGAAAGTCAAATTTTGATTTGCCCAAAACTTTTGATTCCAGTCTTGTGTTTCCTGACGCAATTCCCGAAGTTTTCTTTCCAAAGGAGACTCGTCTGCTGGGACAAAGTACTTGATCGGTCGAAGATTGGAATATCTATCAGGAGGACCGATCCAGTCATATTTGGTGTCCACAGGTGGGCAGAAGCTGATAGCCTAAAAAAAGGAGAAACAAATATACCTATAACCTACATACGCTAAGTAAAAAAAATATCAAAACATAATATGGCTGTTAATCCTAAGTTGTTTTCTTTTACTCTTACTAGGATATTGAAGCTACTGGTACTTTTCAATCATAACCAGTAGATGCTTTATTGTTTCAAGTTCTATCAAAGGCTATAGCAACAGTGCCGCCTGCTGGAGAAGGCATGCTATAGCAAGTAAGAATAAAAGAATTTCATAAAAGCCCTATAGCAATTTCAATTTTCTTTACAACAAGGTAAGCAATGAAAAGGTAGAGGAGGAAGCAACTCTACACCAGCGCTGCAGCCCCTCAGTCTAAGGATAGGTAGGGGATCTCTGAGGTGCACAGTCACCAAACATAGGTACATAGGTTGTAATAAAAGACCTAGGTCCATCACGTTCAACCTTTCTCCACCAATTATACATTTTTTGTCGTCACTTAATTACTTGTAACCCATGTTATGTGCACTGTGGAAATCATCCAGCCCTGTTATAAAAGTTGTTAGTGTTGACCATTGCCATCTCTTGTGGTCGGCATTCCACATTGTGACTTCTGTAACTGTTAAGAACCCTTTCCTATTTAGCTGCTTGAATGGCCTTTCTTCCACCTGCAGTGAGTGCCCTGTGGTCCTTAGTATTGTCTTTGGAAGGACATTTGTATTGACCACACACATATTTATACGTCATTTTTCTAAGCTAAACAAGTCCAAAGTTTCCCACCTCTCATCATATGGGAGGCGCTTTAGCAGTGTATGTACATACTCTGCTAAAGTGAAATAAAAGAAAGCAATGGTTTAAAAAAAAAAAAAATTAAATACTCACCTCTCCGCAGACTGTCCCGGGAAGGCGTCCCATCGCTGCAAGGACGGCTCAGCTGATGCGGTCAGGTGACACATCAGCTGATCGGTTTGCCGCAGGTCACCCGATTCAGGTCCTTGCAGCGATTGGACGCCTTCCCGGGACAGTCTGCAGTGTCAACATTTATCAACGTTAAAACTCATTTTCCAACTGTTTGCCCATTCAGACATCTTATCCTAATCACTTTGTAATATTGTACTGTTTGCTGTAACGTTTTAATACCCTACATAGTTTGGTGTAATCAGAAAAGTCTCTTAATCTCAATAAATGTTCTAATTTTTTTCCGGTGAGCCTTTAAACAGAAACAGTCTGCTGCTTTTTCCTACTTGGTTAACCCCTTAGTGACAGAGTCAATTTCCACCTTAATGACCAGACCATTTTTTGTAATTCTGACCACTCCCCCTTTATGAGGTAATATCTCTGGAACGCTTCAACGGATCCTAGCGATTCTGAGAATGTTTTTTCGTGACATTTTAGGCTTCATGTTAATGGTAAATTTAGGTCGATAATTTTTGCATTTTTTTTGAGAAAAAAATAACAAATTTGGCAAACATTTTGAAAATTTTGCAATTTTCGAATTTTGAATTTTTATTCTGTTAAACCAGAGAGGAATGCGACACAAAATAGTTAATAAATAACATTTCCCACATGTCTACTTCACATCAGCACAATTTTGGAAAAAAAAAAATTTTTTTGTTAGGAAGTTATAAGGGTTCAAAGTTCATCAGCAATTTCTAATTTTTACAGCAAAATTTACAAAACCATTTTTTAGTGACCACATCACATTTGAAGTCCCTTTGATGGGTGTACATGACAGAAAACACCCAAAAGTGACACCATTTCAAAAACTGTACCCCTCAAACTTCTCAAAACTACATTCAAGAAAATGATTAACCCTTCAGGTGCTTCACAGCAACTAAAGCAAAGTGGAAGGAAAAAAATGGACATTTTAATTTTTCCACCAAAAATTTTTTTAGCCTCAATTTTTTTCATTTTCACATGGGCAACAGGATAAAATGGATACTAAAATTTATTGGGCAATTTCTCCTGAGTACATCGATACCTCATGTGGTCATAAACCACTGTTTGGGCGCATGGCAGGACTCGGAAGGGAAGGAGCGCAATTTCACTTTTGGAGGTAATTTACCATTCAAAAGTCAAATTGCGCTCTTTCCCTTCTGAGCCCTGCCGTGCGTCCAAACAGTGGTTTATGACCACATGAGATATCCGTGTACTCAGGAGAAATTGACAACACATTTTAGTATTCATTTTATCCTGTTGCTCATGTGAAAATGAAATAATTTAGGCCAAAATAAAGTTTTTGTGAAAAAAAGTACTTTTTCATTTTTAAGGATCAATTTGTGAAGCACTTGGGGGTTCAAAGTGCTCACTATGCATCTAGATAAGTTCCTTGGAGGGGGGGGGGTCTAGTTTTCAAAATGGTGTCACTTATGGGAGAGCTCCAATGTACACAGGCACACAGGGGCTCTCCATACGCGACATGGTGTGCGCTAACAATTTGGATGGAAAAGTAGCTCCAATTGTTAGCGGACACCATGTAGCGTATGGAGAGTCCCTGTGTGCCTAAACATTGGAGCTCCCCCACAAGTGACCCCATTTTGGAAACTAGACCCCCCCCCCCCAAGGGACTTATCTAGATGCATAGTGAGCACTTTGAACCTCCAGGTTCTCCACAAATTGAGCCGTAATTTGAAATTGTTAGTGAACACCATGTCACATTTGGAAATTCCCTGATGTGCTGAAACAATGGAGCTCCCCCACAAGTGAGATTTTGGACTGACGATATAGGGCTGTGCTGTATTTTTGGTCACCAGCACAGGTTGCCACTCACCCCTAGCTGCCTAGTTTTACCTGGCTAGTAATCAAAATACAGCGAAGCCCTTTTATTTCTTGAAAAAAAACAAGAAAAAAAAAAACGGCGTAGTCTTCACCATATTTTTGGGCCAGCCAGATACAACTAGGCAGCTGGGAGCTGGAATCCTCAGCGTAGGGAGGCCCAAGCTTTCTGGCCCCCCCCCCGGCAGCGAAATGCAGCCCACAGCCGCCTCAGAAAACGGTGCATTCATAGACGCACCATTTTCTGGCACTATATCCAGCTCTTCCAGCTGCCGTGTAGCAGTGGCAGACTGGGTAATAAGGGGTTAATGCTAGCTTTTTGGCAGCTTGCGCTAAGCCCGAGATTCATAACGTCTGGCCAATATTAGACCGGGTCATTAGGAGTCTCTAGTAAATTGTAAAAAAGACAACACAGAGAAAAATATTTTTATTGGAAAAAAACCCACAAACACGTATTTAGACCCCCATTTTTATTACTGTGATGTCCGACGTAGTCCAGTGGGAGGTCCCGTGACCATTCTCAGTCTTTCAGCATAGGGTGGTCACATAGATAATGATCTGCAGTTAACCCCTGGGTGGTCACACAGGGATTAACTGCAGATCATCATCCCTGTGTGGTTACAAAGGGGTTAACTTCAGATCATCATCCCTGTGTAACCACACAGGGATGATGATCTGAAGTTAACTCCTTTGTAACCACACAGGGGGTTAACTGCGGATCACCCGTGTGACCCGTCATTCCCTGCACGACGCGCGCGCGCACACAGAGAAAAGGCGCCGGGACAGAGGCAGAGAGAGGAAGCAGTGGGACGGCTGGCATCGGAGGTAGGCGAGTATGAGAGACGGGGGTGACCGAAGGGGTGAGTACCTGACAGTTTGGGAATACGCTATTCGATCTGACGTTTGATCACATCGGATGGAGTTGTGGAGGAGGCTGATGGCAGCACCAGAGCGGGGAGCATGGAGCAGGGGGAGCGAGTAGAGGAGGCTGGTGACATTGGAGGGCATTATGGGGGACCACCAGGGATAGCATCTCTATGCGATCTGACCTGTCAGATCGCATAGAGATGCAGGAGAGGCGCCGGGTTTGTTCACCCGCCGCGGCCATTTTTGGAGCTCCGGGGAAGGGGTGGGGGTGGGAAAGTGTTTTTCGGTACCAGGGGGTCTTGGGGGCCTTACGGGTAGCATTTCTTTCATCCGACATGTGTGATCATGTCGGATAAAAGAGAAAGTATTTTTTAATGGGGATGACTTTTTGTAATGTGACAGTCGGTAAACGGTGTTTACCGATCATCACATTAACGGTACCAGTTAAAAACTGCACAATTCTTAATCTGCAGGGTCTCAGCTACCCCCGATAGCTGAAACCCTGGAGATTTTCGGTCACCGGGGGGCGCTACAGACTTATTCTGTCTGTATATGTCAGCCAGGCATAAGTGCCCTTTTTTTTCCCAACGACTCTAGACGTTAGGCCGTCGTTATGGGGTTAAATGAGAAGACTACAAAAACACAACAGCCAGATGAATGTTAAAGGGAACCAACCAGCAGGATTAATGGCAGGGGTGGGGAACTCCAGGCCTTGAGAACCGCCAACAGTGCAGGTTTTCAGGATTTCCTTGGTATTGCACAGGGGTTGGAATCATCACCAGTGCATGTAATTATATTATCACCTGTGCAATGCTAAGGAAATCCTGAACACCTGCAGTGTTAATGGCTCTCAAGGCCTGAAGTTCCCATGATCTAAGGCTATAGGCTATGTGCACACTATGCTTTTCTGCTGTTTTTTTTGCACCAAAAACATATGACACACATTTTGTAATGAAAATCAATGTGATTTTCAAAAAGCTTAACTTTAGTCTCCTCTCCCCGCAGAATACGATCTTCACGCGAGGAGACCGGGACATATCCCGCTACAGTCATCTGTGACTGTGAGGAGACCAGGGACACATAGACTGGAGGGAGCAGGTTCTCCTGCATTCCTGTGACTGCGGGATCACAGGAGAAGCCGTGACAAGCAGGAGAATCGGTGATAAGCGGGCGATGGACGGAGGGCAAGAGTGTAAGCTCGGGCACAAAGAACACCTGACATATCGCTATCAGTATGCGCAATGTCAGGTGTCCTAGGGCTGCAGTGCTAAATAATGACAGGGAGGGAGGAGAGTTTGACTTTGAGCCCACAGGGGAGTAATAAAAATAAAGCCAACCCCTCATAATGACACTGTGCTGCACACTTCATTCATCTCCTCCCCTCTTTGCCATAACTTTTATAACAGTTTTCTCTGCAATCAAACCTTTAATCATTAATGTAAAAGTAAAAGTATGATGCACACAGCATCCCAAAGCCTGTAAGGCAATAGCTTCACTTTATAGCCCTAAAACCTGCTGGTTGGTTATTATTATTATTTATATAACGCCATTAGATTCCATGGTGCTTTACATATAGAGAGGGCAGAGCGAGAACAAGTACAATTTGTATGGACGATCGAATTGTACAGGTACAGGAGGGGAGAGGTTCCCTTTAAAAGTAGGCTATACACACTAAAGTAAGAGACCAGTCAAACATCCCAGCATAGGGAGATGTTGCTTCTTAGGTCACTGAGCAAACTGAGTGACAACCATGATCATCCACAGATTCCAGGCTGTTTGTTGGAGATAAATCGAATAGGGAGTGTCTGTCACTTAAGCGGCAACATGAGTCTTAAACTAGAGTGTAAAACATTTGGAGGTAGAGTCATGTCTTCTGTGTCTGTATCTATAGATTAGGTGCGGCCTTGTCATCTTACTCCTCTTCCTCTGGACATCTCTGTGACTGTTCTCTGAAGATATATTTCCATTATCCGATGAGATCTTTAATATGTTTGCAGAGTAAGGGTGTATATACACTGCATGATCATAAAAGAGGCCGATGCTCACCCAACAAACAAGCTAAAAACTTTTGTTGGGCGAAATGATCTTTTGGCTTACTTGGAAACCATTGTTCACATCATTCTGTGTAAATAATAAACGTGCTGCCAACGTTGAAGATGTTGTACTGTTTTAGCACTGAAGTACAAAGTAATAATTTGAGGACAGGATTTCTCTAATTGTTGAATGAAGAAGTCGGTTGATAAGGGAGATATGAATTTCTCGTGGTCAGAGGACAGAATGCTTGATGAATTGTGCTCTTCAGCACCTCTGGCCACTTGTTTTGATATCGGTCTCAATATTTCTAAGATGTTGACAGGGTGGTAATGTTGTGCCTCACGATCACATCTTCTGTCAAGCAGCTGTCAGAGCTGGCATCCTTGAAAACAGACAGGCTGAGTCTGGGCTTCTTATAGGTCCTTGTGGAGGTCTTCGTTGGTAAATAGATCCTCTGCAAGTGGGGGGCTGTTGGGGAAAATGCTGATCTCCACCTTTCTTCCGAGTACAGGGAGCGCGTCAATGGGACTTTGGTGTCCCAGGCAATGCAGCTAGCTCAAGTAAGATGTAAGAGCATTGTGTCCCATATGGTGAAAAATACCTGCCATACAATGGTCCCAATTCTGTTAGTCGTGCATGTAGGAATCTCATGGGTTTTTCCTCTCTCTTCAGGTCAATCCATTTTTTATGCCGGATATTGGCGTCAGGCTTCAGATGCGAGACACGTATGTACTTGCTCGAAGGCCGATGACAGTGTGAGGCGGCTTGTGCGAGAGTGCAGCTCGTATACTTGGTGCCCGGAGGTAAATAATTTTGAGCTCCCTATTGTTCACCATCTTTGCTCTAGTGGACATTCTTCTTTTCTGGCCTCTTTCACATTGGGTGTATTATATAGCAAGAAGATAATCAAGGCGTTGTTCTGGAACTCTGGCAAAATGCGGCCATTCAAGATGGCCTGTCACATAGAAGTCCGTGTGGTATGTTGGTCTCACAAGTTGAGCCGGCAGGCAGATGATTCCTGACACAGAACTCCTTTAAGATTTATTCCCACAGCTTTTCCAGGCATCTTTCTTTGGCTAAATGTACAAACGCAGTGTACGCTGAACCATGTGATGATGGTGGTTTTTCTTCAGCAAAACTGAAGACCTTTATGTAGAGGAAACAAATTTCAACAAATTTTGCAGTCAAAAATTAAGGATAGGAAGAAATACACCTCTTAAAAAAATTAAGGGAACACAATGTAACCCCAAGTTATTCACACTTCAGTGAAATCATCATTTCCAGTTATGAAGCAAAACTGATTGTGAATCAATTTCTTCTGGTCTTGTGTAACTGGAACAGAGAACAGGTAGAAATGATCAACAATTGAAGACACCCCTTAAAAAGGAGCAGTTCTGCAGGTGGTGACCAGACCATTTGTCTGTTCTCATCCTTTTTTTTTGCTGTTGTTTTGGTCACTTTTGCATTTTGTCAGTGCTCTCACCCCTAGAGGTAGCATGATGCGGTGTCTACAGCCCACAGAAGTTGCTCAGGTAGTGCAATCTAGGATGGTCCGACATTCAAAAGTGAGTGTTGTGCTTACAACCCAACACTGTACAGGGCAATTGGCATTTGCCAGAGAACACCAAGATTGGCAGATTCAACATTGGCGCCCTGTGCTCTTCACGAATGACAGTAAGTTCACACTGAGCACGTGACGGATGTAAGAGTCTGGAGATGCCGTGGAGAACGTTCTGCTGCAATACATCCCCCAGCATGACCGGTTTGGGCACCAATGTCAAATCTCCCAATCTCAAATGCCAATCGTCCTGCACGGTGAGTCTAAAACCCACTTGTAGACATTGGACTCTCTTACCACCATCACAAAGTCTGTTTCTGACAGTTTGAGCCAGGGCTGTGGAGTCGGAGTCATGACGTCGGTGTCAATTTTTGTGGAATCAGAGTTGGTCCATTTTACACTGACTCCGACTCCAAAAATATAAATGAATGGTTCCCTGAAAATTGCACACAGGAAAATTGCTAATTGCAGCATCACAAAGTTTCAGTGGGCAATTTTCCGTGTGGGCAATTTTCATGTGGACAATTTTCTGGTCACCATAATGAATTGGGTACAGTAGATCAATGGAATATATGCTAAATAGTATTAATTATTATTATTAAAGGAGATATCCAGGATAACTAAAACAAAAAAATTGTGCTTAAGCTCCGGTCAGTGATTTTGGCGTTTCCAGTGACGTCACAGCTACAGAGGGGAGGATTCCCTCCCCTCGGTAGACAGACATATATCCAATGTCACACTGATTGACAGCTGGCTCCCCCAATCAGGTTGCAGGATCGGCTGTCAATTCAGCATTACATCAGCTATGCGCCCAGTTCTACAGAGCAGAGCAGAAAAGCCGCCACTTCTCTGTGTTTACACCGCCATGCTGTTCCCCAGCAGGAGTGATCTGTGACTGTGCCGTGCTAGGGGTGAACGGTGGTGAATGGCGCTGGGCACAATAGGCAGGTAGGCGACAGCCATCTACCTGTTTTTTTTTTTTAGTAAATATCTCGCATATCACCTTTAATAATAATAATAATTTTATATTCTATCTAAATATCTTGAGTACTGAATCATAACAATGATTAAAGCCTGATGTTCACATTGTACTTCAATAAATTGATCCCTTAGGGTACTTTCACATCAGCGGTTTTTGCCGCTCGCGGCAGATGCAGTGAACAATCCGCATCGCCACGATTACCGCATAACCGCCGCACATGCGGCACAGTTCGGCAAGCCCCATAGAATGTCTATGCGGGCCTGCGGCAGGTGCGGTATTGGCACTTGCGGCCGCAAAAAAAACGCGGCTGACTGCGTTTTTTTTTTCGCGGCCGCACCTGCCGCAAGTGCCGAAACCGCACTTGCCGCACACTTACCGCAAGCCCCATAGACATTGCATGGGGCTTGCCGCAACTGTGTCGCAACTGCAGCGGTTATGCGATAATCGCGGCAGATGCTTTTTTTCACCGCATCTGCCGCGATCTGCAAAAAACGCTGATGTGAAAGCAGCCCAAGGCCCCTTCACACCACGTTTTTTGCCTATCCATGTAAATTCTGTTTTTTGCAGGACCACACGAACAGGAACGGATTTGTAACTCCGGATGCCATTTCTGTGTCCGGATTTGGGATTTTGAGGGATCCAGACTGACAGAAAGAGCAGGGAGGAGCCGAGCCTACAGAGCACAGGCAAGTGGTGTCGGGGCTGTACATTGACTTCCGCAATGTACAGTGCCTTGTGAAAGTATTCGGCCCCCTTGAACTTTACAACCTTTTGCTACATTTCAGGTTTCAAACATAAAGATAGAAATTCTAATTTTTTTGTGAAGAATCAACAAGTGGGACACAATCGTGAAATGGAACAAATTTATTTTTATTTATGTGGCAAAAGGTTGAAAAGTTCAAGGGGGCAAAATACTTTCACAAGGCACGAAAGAAAGCAATGGTTAAAATTAAAAAAAAAAAACCATGCTCACTAGTGATGAGCGAGCACTAAAATACTCGGGTGCTCGATGCTTGGGTCAAGCATCTCTAGATGCTTGGGTGCTCGACAGAGCACCGAGCCCAATGCAAGTCAATTAGTGACAGGCTGCGCCCACAGACTTCTGGCTATAAAACAAGTGTTTCTGGGAAAGGGCGGGAGGGGGGCTTTTTCAAATTGTCACAGCATACAACACCTTGCTGTACCCCCAGAGGGACCCTAACAATCGATCTGCTCTCTGTGAGGTGCCAGCTCACTGTGCACTGAAGGGAGCTGTGTATTTGTGTCAGAGCGATAATTATTAGTGAAGAGTCCAAGCATCTCGGCGGTACTCGGTGCTCGCCGAACACCCTGAGTACCAGGATACTCGTGCGAGTAACGAGTAGCGCCGAGCATGGAGCTCATCACTAATGCTCACCTATCTGCCAAGTGTCCCACAATCCGAGGTGTGCACGTCAGATTGCTGCAAGGACCTGAATTAGCTGACCGGAGGCAATTGATCAGCTGATGTGTCACATGACAGCATCAGCTGAATGGATTAAATGTGGTTAAAACCGGTTTTGAGCATGCTCAGTACACTAAAATCGGATCCGGGAAATGATCCTGTTTTTTTCCGGATCCGGCACCATAGGCCCCATGTTATTTGAATCGGACAGCATCGGATCAGATTCTGTCCGATTGTGTGTAGTGTTTGGAAGGCAGCTCAAAACCAGAGCAGTCTCCGATTCTGGGTACCGGAAAAAAGCAGACACAATCAGATCCCTGATTAATGGCCATCCGTGTGTGCCAGTTTTAAGAGGACCTGTCACCCCCCTGCTGCATGGAAAGTAAATGCAGCACTGAATACAGCATGTATGCTGCATTCAGGGAAGGGGTCCCCCATGGCTCTTGCCTCCCTGTACCCTGGGAAATACACTTTAGAAAGCTTACAGAGAAGTGGTCTAATGGGTGTGATCTTATTACCAGGTCTTTGCCGCTGGCACAATCCTCCAGCCTCCTCCATGTTTGTTCCTCCCCCTCCATGTGAATGCCGCCACCTCTTGTTCTGCCTCTGCTTCTCCTGTGTGGTCACACTGCCGCACAAAGCGGCATTGCGTGACATCAGCGGCAGAGTCCGCCCTGCTTTATTTAAAAAGCAGGGCAAGAATAATTTACTTTGCCATGCAGCGGGGGGTGACAGGTCCTCTATAAGGACCAATCCGTGCCCGTGGGGAGCCAAATTGGATCTGTGGCTGTTTTACAATGGATAGCCACGGATCCCCAAAAAACGGCACAGCAGGTGCTTGCTCCATTTGGCAGGAATGCGTTTTTCAAGTGGAAAAATGCATAAAACATGGTAAAAACGCATGCATTTTTGCACCCATAGACTTGTATAGGAAAACACATGCAGACGTGGTTAGAACGCAATGCAAAACGTGGTTGGGTTGAACGCATGTGTTTTTACCCAGCGCACAGGAAAACGTTGCAGGCAATGCTCCCAGTGTGCTTGGGATAAACGCAGCGTTTGAAACGCAACCACGTTTTGCATTGCATTTTTACCGCGTCTGCATGCGTTTTCGTATACAAATCTATGGGTGCAAAGACACAATCAAACACAATGAAAAACGTGATGTGAGCCTACCCTCAGAACAGAGCAATGGTCTGGTCACCACCTGCAGAACCGCACCTTTATAGGGGGGGTCTTGCTTTGATCATTTCTACTTGTTTTCTATTCCATTTGCACAACAGCAGAGATATTGATTCACAATCAGTGTTGCTTTATAACTGGACAGGAGGATATCACTGAAGTGTGAATGACTTGGAGTTACAGTGTGGTGTGTATGTTCCCTTTATTTTTTTGCAGTGTATAAGAAATCCTGTAAGACACCAGATAAGATTGTGTGAGCTCATGAGACACTTTCCCCTCCTAGGATTGAAAAACAGAAGAAAGCCATATTGCTTAAAACATAATAGCTTGCCAGCTCACTGAGGAGTCAGATGACATGTTCTAGTGTTTTCTCTCACCCCAGAGATGGATCCACAGCTACTCCGCTCAGTACATGGGTCACATATCAGGAGACATAACTCCATCCACTACCTCAGAGACGACTACAGAAAGAGGCAGAAGGTGAAACCTGACACATACCAGTCACACAATGGCCACATAGCACAGAAACATAACAATGGATCGATAAAGACGCATTGATAACGCAGAGTGACGCAGGTGTGCAGTGCGGATTTGACAGGACTTGTGGCGCACGGCATTCTGGGAGATCAGCGCTAATAGCCCCGCGCGGTGATGACGCAGGCGGAGTGTGACGTCACCTTAGTTGCCGCTCGTGCTGAGTCCCCGTCCCCGGAGTGCAGAGTGCGGGCGCACCTCAGCCGGGCAGTGTGAGGGCGCAGGCGGCACAGCCGGCCACAGGACGCCGCCATTAGCGACCTCTATCAAAGATGGCGGCGCCGGCAGTTTTCCACGCAGCTTTACGGCAGGACATCACTTCCGTTGTCGCTATGACAACGTGGGAGTGCAAAGAGACGGCTAATACTACCAACGAGGCGGCTGGGCCATGGTGACCCGTCACTGACAGGAGCCCGGAGAGGGGCGGGGACACCCGGGAGCAACCCCCACTGCTGGGGACACAGGTACAGCCATGGTCATTACCTCACATTGCTAGATCCTGTGTATGTGTGTGCTGCCATAGTGTGCCAATCTACTACACTGTACATACTATACTGTGCCCATCTACTGCCCTGTACATACAGGTGTAATGTGCCCACATAGTGCCAATCTACTACACTGTACATACAGGTGTAATGTGCCCACATAGTGCCAATCTACTACACTGTACATACTGCTATACTGTGCCCGCAGAGAGCCCATCTACTGCCCTGTACATACAGGTGTAATGTGCCCACATAGTGCCAATCTACTACACTGTACATACTGCTATACTGTGCCCGCAGAGAGCCCATCTACTGCCCTGTACATACAGGTGTAATGTGCCCACATAGTGCCAATCTACTACACTGTACATACTGCTATACTGTGCCCGCAGAGAACCCATCTACTGCCCTGTACATACAGGTGTAATGTGCCCACATAGTGCCAATCTACTACACTGTACATACAGGTGTAATGTGCCCCCATAGTGCCAATCTACTACACTGTACATACTGCTATACTGTGCCCACAGAGAACCCATCTACTGCCCTGTACATACAGGTGGAATGTGCCCACATAGTGCCAATCTACTACAATGTACATACTATACTGTGCTGTGCCTGCAGACAGCCCATCTACTGCCTGTACCTACAGCTATAATGTGCCAATCTACTATACTGTACATACTACTATACTGTGACCGCAGAGAGCCCATCTACTGCCCTGTACATACAACTATAATGTGCCCACATAGTGCCAATCTACTACACTGTACATACTATACTGTGCTGTGCCTGCAGACAGCCCATCTACTGCCTGTACCTACAGCTATAATGTGCCAATCTACTACACTGTACATACTGTACTGAGCCCACATACAGCCCATCTACTGCCCTGTACATACAACTATAATGTGCCCACATTGTGCCAATTTATGACACTGTACATACTACTGTACTGTGTCCACATAATGCCCCACACACACTACTACACTGTGCCCATATACTGCCCTGCACATACTGTTCCCACATAGTGCTAATCTGCTACACTGTACATACAGCTATACTGTGCTCACATATTGCCCATTTACTGTACCGCACCTACTACAATATTGTGCCTACATAGTGTCAATCCACTGCCCCGCACATGCTACTATATTGTGCATGCATAGTGCCCATCTACTGCCCTGCACATTCAGCTATACAGTGCCCATCTACTGCGCCATATGTACTACTATACTGTGCCCACATAGTGCCCATATACTGCATACAGGACACAATAACAGTACATAATGCTGTGCCTAAATTGTCTCTAGTTCTGGGCATAGACTGCCAATCTTTGTCCAATAAGTGTAGAGATATTAATACAGAGTAGCACCAGTGCTTTTTTTGTGTCGGTACGTGTCGGTACGGTGTTCCGGAAAATCTGAAAAGCGCTGGGGCAGGCAGGGGTGCAGGGTGGATCTCGCCCTCAGTGTCAGCCGTGCCGACTGTCGACCAGCTCGGCGGGGACTCAAGTGATGACATCATCACTGAGCGCCTCGTTGCTGTGCTGACACTGCTGGTGCGGGAGCTGTATAGGGACTGCCGTTTGCCGCCACCCACTGCATGCTGCCTGGTGCCCAGGATCTCCCGGCCGCCCAACAGCACCCCAACGCCTGCCTCAATCTTGTCCGCCGGCTGAATACACCCCCCCTCCTCAATCTCGACCGCCGGCTACCCCCCCCCCCGCTCCTCGCCTCAGACATGCGTACCTGCAAATATTTTTTTTACAAAAAAAGCCCTGAGTAGCATTGATTATATTTATAGCCAATCATGCCCAGAATCATGTCCACACGGTGTCATTTTATGACAATTATCCTGAAATCATCTCACAATTCACCTTACATTTTTTTTTTCCGCTGTAAATTTGCATTGTAGAGGGAAAATAAAGTACATTGACCAGAGCAGATTTGTCTGTGGGCCGTAGTGTGCTGCCCTGTAAATCTGGGTAAAGCACCAGAGGGTCAGCCTTGTTCTTCCACCAGATTCTCCATCTGACCCTTCCTTAAAGGGGATGTATAATGACCTATTTTTAAATCAAAGTTTTGTGTTGCATGAATTCAACTGTAAAGTTGTTTTCCATATTATGATGTACAGAAAATACAAAAAGAACAGAATTAGTCATCTTGGTGACCATGGCTGTTTTATGCTCATACGTTCTGTCCTTTCAAATAAAGTTTTCAATAGGCTACTTATCCTAAAGGTACCGTCACACACGGCAATATGGCTTCCATATCGCCAGCAATTTGACAGGAGCACACACGTTTCAGGAACATTTTTGCACATCGCCGTCACCCTGTCACACATAGAGATCTCATCTGCGTTCTACGGCGATCCTGCGTTCCGGAAATCGCCTGCAGAAGACTGGAAGCTATTTCCCTTTTCCACATCGCCGCGTCACACACCACCATCTCATCAGCGATGTGAACGTAGAGTGTGAGTACGGCGAGGAGACAGGCGTGCCAGAGTGTTTTTCACCGTGCCCCACCACTCCGATTGGCTTACACAACTGCGTAACTGTCGAGCCCTGGGGTACTCGGGTATCGGGCTCGGTGGGTGTTTTCACGGGGATGTCACGGGTGGCAGCGCCTGAGCCCGTGGCCTGGGTGACACTTCAATAAAGGGGTTATGTACAGGGGATAAGAGTTATTGTTGTCACGTGACGCCACCTGTAGTACCTGGTGATGGGTCACCAGTGCCGCCACAGTCCTCCGGAGGGCGATGGTATTGCGGTAAGGGTAGTAAAGCTCCCTACAGGTGGAGCTGGTCCTCCAGGGCAGCGTTCCTGTAAACAAACAGGTTGAATTCAGCACAAAGACAGTGAGGCAAAGTCACTCTTCCGGGTACATTTACTGGAACAGTTTAGGTAAAAAGCACAGTTCACAGTACAACGCAGTCTGTAAGCATAGCCAGCTGGCCTAGGTAGTGGCAAGTGAACGGGGTGTTTCCACGTGTCTTTGTTAGATGTCTCTCTTTTATTGCTCTTCCAGGTTGGTGTGAAGCCTGGCTGATCGGAAATCCAGCCTGGCCTCCTGTGCTCTCTCACCTTTGCTGTCGTCGGGTAACCCTCTAATGGCTTGCTGCTATCTCTCGTCCTGCGGTGCCTGGCGTCCTTAATGTTGACTGTGCTGGTGTCCGGGAGACTTGAAGACTCCACGGTAATCCGGATTCTCTGCTGTGCTTGTAGCTCTCCAGCAGTCTGCGGGCTCCGGTGCCCGGTAAGCCGTCTGAGAGAACCTATCACCGATTCCTCTGTTCCCAAAACTGCTGCTCTCCTGGAAAGCTCCTTTCCTTACAAAAAAAGCTGGGGGAACAAGAGGCGCAATAGTGCCCTATCACTAGCCGAAACGCGTAGGAAGGAATAAAGAAGTATACTGCTACAACATCTTGCATCCCAGGTGATTTTGTGGACTCAGCAGCGCGGACCGTGGTACACCTTGCTTCCCATATTTTCTAGCTCCTCTCCTGTCACTCCCTCAGACATTCTCTGCCTCTAACTTCCTTCCACCCTCACTTGTCCTGCACTCCTCCCACTGGGGCTGGGTCTCCTAGTAAAGGATTTAACCCTGTAGTCCCCTGAGCTAAGGGTGTGTGTGGATGCGAGGATTAAGGCTACTTTCACATTACGATTTTTTAAAATCCGATGCTGTCCGATATAAATCGGACAGCATCGGATATAAACTGATCCCTGCAGTCGGATGCCAAATAGGCATCCGATCCGACATCTGCAGGATCAGTTGCTGTCATCAGACCTGTCAGCTGTTCTCCCCTGTGTCCCCCTCATCTCCCCTGTGTGTCCCCCTCTGTTTCCTCCTCTTCACCCCTGTGTGTCCCCCTTGTCCCCTGTGTGTCCCCCTTCTTGTCCCCTGTGTGGCCCCCTCACGTCCCCCAGTGCTCCCCCTCCTTTCCCCTGTCCTCCGGAATAAAAAGTTTATTCTCACCTCCGCACGAGCCCCCGCCGTCTTCCTGCAGGTTTCCGGTGGCTCTCGCAGGCTCCCGGTGTCAGCATAGGTCTTCATCTGCTGTTCAGGACCTGCGGTGATGTCACAGTCACGTGACCGCGGGTTCACCATGGTAACCCGCGGTCACATGACTGTGACATCACCGCAGGTCCTGAACAGCAGAAGAAGACCTCTGCTGACACCGGGAGCCACCGGAAACGTGCAGGAAGACGGCGGGAGACGACGAGGGCTCGGGGGGAGGTGAGCATAAACCTTTTTTTTTTTTTAACCCTTGTGCTCCCAGTTAGGAGCAGTTTTACTGTACTGAGCTTGCTCAGTACAGTAAAATAGGGTCCGAGGAGACATCAGATGTTTCCTCGGACCCTTCTCCATAGGGCCCCATGTTATAGGGATCGGGTCAGATCAGATGTGCACTAAATGCCATCCGATTTGGTCCGATCCGATTCTGTCCGATTTTATTATCGGTGCAAAAATCGGTGCAGGCGCCGATTTTTGCACCAATAATAAAATCGGACAGAATCGGATCAGACCAAATCGGATGGCATTTAGTGCACATCCGATTCGGTCCGATGCCCATAGGGCTGCATAGGGCCAAATTCGGATCCGATGCTGTCCGATTTTCATCGGACAGCATCGTATTTAGAAAAATCGTAGTGTGAAACCAGCCTAAGCCACATATTAACCTCCCCATTCACTTACCACAGGGATACCACACATGCTGGTCTGGGTGCCAGTACCCCTTAATGGCGCTCTGACCAGTGGGGCACCACATAACCATTGGTCAGCCTTGCCAGGATGTCTGCACACTACATGACACATGGGTCCTTTCTACTATATTGCTATTCAAATATGGCGCCTTAGCCATGGCCAGCTAATGGGAACGCAGGAGCGACCACCAATCGCGGCAGACGGGGCAAGCCAAACAGAATGCTCAGGCACGCCTCTGGAATTGCTTCCAGATGGTCTGAGCTCACTTTCTACATCACTATTGCCCTGTCACACGCCAAGATGTGCTGAAATCGCCTGGTGGAAATCGCCTAATTTCACTGCAAAGCAGGGCGATCAGGTGACGCTGCACTGGCGATTTCTTACCGTAAAATCGCCCTGTCTCACGCCACATCGCCGAAATACACAAATTTACAGCGATATGGATTGCCACGTGTGACAGTACCTTAAGAGGCAGGATTACAATGACAGGTAACACCTCAAATAACACAAGGTGCACCAATCACTATAGGCAATGTCACAGCTTACCTGCTCCCCCTCCCATCACAATGACCTCTGTTCACACTCATTAGATGCTTCAATTCGAGAGATGAGGGTCAGAACCTTTAATGTACATGTGAATTCCTGAAACATTTGAAAGGAAAAGCCCTGTCTCTCAGAACGAGATCACTAACGAGATCGCTAATGCGTCACAAATTTTGTGACGCAACAGTGATCCCGTTAGCGATCGTGTTCTGTGTGACACGCACCAACGATCTGGCCCCTACTGTGAGATCGTTGATCGTTACACACTGCGCTGGGTCATTTCTACGTCGTTGGTCTCCCGCTGGGAACGCTACATCGTTGTGTTTGACAGGGACAATTACCAACGATCTCAATGCTACGCTATGGAGTGACAATTCCCAACGACTTCAGTATAATTCTGGATCGCTGGTGCGTCGTTTTTACATCACTGGTGAGATACCTGTTTGACATCTTACCAGCGATGTGAAAACGACGTACTAGCGATCTCTGCACATTGTTATCAGGATCGCTGGTGCGTCGTTATGTGTGACTGGACCTTTAGTCTTAAAAAGTCCCTGCTCCCCATTCCAGTGTAAAAAATGCAAGTTTTTTTTACATTAAAAAATAATTTACCATCAAATCTGATTTAAAACCATTGCGATCTCTCTAAAAACACATTCACTTTAAAGGTTATTCCCCCAAATTCTGTGGCCTCCGTTTTAAACTATACAAATTAACTGTCAGTGCCAATACAACCTATTTTGAAATCTGCATTGATTTGCAGCTATCACCCTCCTTCCCTTCTAATGATGTCTACAAGACTGGCTTTACCCTCTGTGTTGGAAACCTACATACTGCCAGACGTTTATAGCCCACTATTGTAATTTTTTCATGCCCCTGGGCAAATTCATAGGGATGTAGTGCTTTGGCCGCCAGGTCCCACTAATTCCTCCCTACACTGCTCACATGCAGTATTGGCTACTGAACACTTTGGCGTATGCAATGGAAGATTGCATCTTGACTTTGGCCAGTGCCAGCATCAGGTGTTCTCTGACCTCGATAATGAACTCAGTAAGTAGCAGTGTTTCCTTGTGATGTGTATGCACCAGCTCCTGTCTCCTCTGTAATACAGCATATGCACCAGCCCATTGTCTCCTGTGTAATCTATACTCCAGCCCACTGTTTCCTATGCACTGTTTCCTATGTGTTGTATACAGCAGTCTGTGTCTCTACATGATTTATATACGGCATTATCTGCGTTTCCTATGTGCTTTATATAAATCAGTCTTGGTGTCTCCTATGTGATGTGTATAAGGCAGTCTCGGTGTCTCCTATGTGATGTGTATACGGCAGTCTCAGTGTTTCTATGTGATGTGTATACGGCAGTCTCGGTGTCTTCTATGTGATGTCTAACAGCAGTCTCGGGGTCTCCTATGTGATGTGTACACTGCAGTCTCTGTGTCTCCTATGTGATGTGTATGCTGCAGTCTCGGTGTCTCCTATGTGATGTGTATACAGCAGTCTCGGTGTCTCATATGTGATGTGTATATGGCAGTCTCGGTGTCTCCTATGTGATGTGTATACGGCAGTCTCGGTGTCCCCTATGTGATGTGTATATGGCAGTCTTGGTGTCTCTTATGTGCTGTTAAATTCCCATTGTGAGGAGACCTTCAGTATAATGTACATCTATGTTCAGATCAGTTTACTGCTGCGAGTTCTTTACAAACCTATCGCAAAGAATAGACTGCGGTCCAGAATAACACAATCCTGGAAAAGCAGTTGTGAGTAGCAATATCATACCACCTAACATCATACCTCACAAAAGACAGCAGCTCCAGCCACCACATTAAGGGGGAGTTTATTGTACGACCAAATATGTTTTGTTCAGCCTGCAAATGAAGTTATATATATTGAGATAGCCCTTGGAAGAGAAACGGTTCCCCTACCCCTGAATTAGGCTGGCTTCACACCACGGCAAGATCCGATCTGGGGCTGTCAGTGGTGTGCAGCCAGACGCAGCTGCCGCTGATGATGATTCAAGCCCACGGCTCGTGGGGAGCTAGCCGCGGTCCTGAAATAACAGCGGCGTGCAGCCGCAGGTGTCCGGTTCCCGGATCCTCCCGGGGTGGGGCAATCCGGCCCCATAGGCTCCCATATTAGGGAGTGCTGGATTGCCCCTGATTTGGAAAGATCCGATTTGGGGAGATTTTTCTCCCCGGACACAAAAATGAAGCATGCTCCGATTTTGTGTCCAGGAGAAAGATCAGATTCCTCCTGGATTGTCCCGGACATCCAAAAACCGGATGCCAACAGACATTTATCCAGCGTATTCCGGCCCCATAGGTTTACTATGGGGCCGGAATCGGATCCGGAGGTGTCCGGTTCACACCGGACAGCCCCCGATCCAAAAAAAACGTGGTGTGAAGCTGGCCTAAGCGGATCAGTCTGAATGGTCGCTATTTGCTTCCTGATCCCAGCTCCTTATTCCATCAATGAGGTACATGTTACAAATGGAAGAAATGTGCTGATTCCCAGTTGATCCTACAAGGAATAAGGCCCCTTTCACACTGGCAGGTTTATAAATCGTGTCAGATGTATTGTCTATGGGGCTTGCAGCAGATGCTGTAAAGCCGCGGTTCCGGCACTTACAGCAGTTGCGGCCGTGAAAAAAACTGCGGTAAGCAGCGTTTTTTTTGTGCCTGCAACTGCCACAAGTCCCATAGACAATGCATGGAGTTTGCCGCAAGTGCGGCCGTTAGGCGGCACGTGTGGCAGATGTTTTTTTTTGATCCGGACAAAAACACCAGTGTAAAAGGGGCTGTGAGGCCTACATGTCAGTTTTCAAGTGTGAAAAATTAACTTTTGTCAGGGACTGTACAGTTATGTCGCTTATCCATGTTACCTAATTCCGGGTAGAAGAACTTGTATTATCACATCAGGGCGATCCTCCGTCAGGGCAGAGAATGAAGAGTATTGCTATTGATAGATGTACATGTGGTTATTGGTGAAGCAGCCCGGAAACTCTCCACCTTGTATTGCCACCTGCTGTACCACTTAATAGAAGAGATATCTCTACATACAGTCCATGACAAACATTATGTTGCTTATCCATGTTATGTAAATAAAAGTTTATAACATGACGTTATATTCATCCATTGGTTGTATAAATTACTCTCCTGAAAGCTGAAACCCTCCCAAATGTGGTTTAGGTTAAGAACATAAATTGGCATTAATGCTGAAATATTGATCATTTAATGAACACAGAATGGTCAGATTTTGGCAAGACAAACGTTTTGTCGCCTGGTCATATACTGCACCCAATCCTAGTTTACATCCTCACCTGTGCTCAATAAATGATCGGTTAATTAGTGGGTGTGTCTAAAAAGAAATCCAGCACCCCAGACCTTCACTTGAACTGCAACTTGAGCTCTGACAGCATGCCAAAAATCCACCCTGCGACCAAAGCCTTGATTGTCAAGAGGTTGAAGACCAGATCCACTGCAGAGGTGGCTGGCACCTTTAATGTGTCTCAGCATCAAGTACAAAGAATTAAAAAAAGATTTGAAGAGACTGGAGGTTTGTTTGACAAGCCAAGCGGCAGGCCCCGCAAGACAACTGCTCAGGAGGAACGTTTGTTGGTTAGAAAATCCAAAGCAAGCCCCTCTTCCACTGCAGTAGAGCTCCAACAGGCCTGGTCACCTCAAGACCGTGTGTCAACAGTTTGCAGGATTCTGTCTCGAAATGGCCTCCATGGTTGAGTCAGTGCCCAGAAGCCAGCACTAAACAAAAGGCAAATAAAAAAACCGTGTGGTATTTGCAAAGTCCCGCAGCCTGCTAAACAGATGGATGCTGGAAAAGTGGCAGAGGGTGGATTTCTCTGATGAATCTTCAGTAGAATTACACCACAGCCACCGCAAATACTGTAGGAGACCTACGGGAGCCCGTATGGATCCAAAATACACCCAGAACACAGGTAAATTTGGTGTGTGGAAAGATCATGGTCTGGGGTTACATTCAGTATGGGGGTGTGCAAAACATTTGCAAGGTGGAAGGCTATATCAATAGCCTAAAATATCAAGAAGTATTAACTACCTCTTATATTCCAAATCATAAAAGGGGACAAATTCTGCAGCAGAATGGTGCTCCATCTCCATCTCTACAACAAAGATCCTCCAGGCAAAAAAGATCAAGGTGCTCAAGGACTGGCCAGCCCAGTCACCAGACATGAACATCATTGCGCATGCTTGGGGAAGGATGAAAGAGGAAGCTTGGAAGAGAAAACCAAAGGATCTAGATGAACTCTGGGAGGCATGTAAGACTGCATACTTTGCTATTCCTGATGACTTCATTAATAAATTGTATGAATCATTGTTGAACCGCATGGATGCAGTCCTTCAAGCTCAAGGAAGTAGCACAAAATGTTAAATATGACTCTAATAGCACCACAACTTCATTCACCAACGTTATGCAACATACAGTGCCTACAAGTAGTATTCAACCCCCTGCAGATTTAGCTGGTTGACACATGCGGAATTAACTTGGCATTGTGACATTTGGACTGTAGATCAGCCTGGAAGTGGGAAATGCACTGCAGCCAAAAAGATGATTTTTTAATTTTTTTTTTTTTTTTTTTTAAGTGTTAAAAGTTAGTTCAGAGGGTCATTTATTATTCAACCCCTCAAACCACCAGCATTCTGTTTGGTCCCCCTAAAGTATTAAGAAGTAGTTCAGGCACAAAGAACAATGAGCTTCACATGTGTGGATTAATTATCTCTTTTGCCAGCCTTTTCTGACTATTTAAGACACTCCCCAAACTTGTGAACAGCACTCATACATGGTCAACATGGGAAAGACAAAGGAGCATTCCAAGGCCATCCGAGACAAGATCGTGGAGGGTCACAAGGCTGGCAAGGGGTACAAAACCATTTCCAAGGAGTTGGGCCTACCTGTCTCCACTGTTGGGAGCATCATCCGGAAGTGGAAGGCTTATGGAACTACTGTTAGCCTTCCACGGCCTGGACAGCCTTTGAAGGTTTCCTCCCGTGCCGAGGCCAGGCTTGTCCGAAGAGTCAAGGCTAACCCAAGGACAACAAGGAAGGAGCTCCGGGAAGATCTCATGGCAGTGGGGACATTGGTTTCAGTCAATACCATAAGTAACGTACTCCACTTCAATGGTCTCCGTTCCAGACAAGCCCGTAAGGTTCCTTTACTTTCAAAGCGTCATGTCAAGGCTCGTCTACAGTTTGCTCATGATCACTTGGAGGACTCTGAGACAGACTGGTTCAAGGTTCTATGGTCTGATGAGACCAAGATCGAGATCTTTGGTGCCAACCACACACGTGACGTTTGGAGACTGGATGGCACTGCATACGACCCCAAGAATACCATCCCTACAGTCAAGCATGGTGGTGGCAGCATCATGCTGTGGGGCTGTTTCTCAGCCAAGGGGCCTGGCCATCTGGTCCACATCCATGGGAAGATGGATAGCATGGCCTACCTGGAGATTTTGGCCAAGAACCTCCGCTCCTCCATCAAGGATCTTAAGATGGGTCGTAATTTCATCTTCCAACAAGACAACGACCCAAAGCACACAGCCAAGAAAACCAAGGCCTGGTTCAAGAGGGAAAAAATCAAGGTGATGGAGTGGCCTAGTCAGTCTCCTGACCTTAACCCAATTGAAAACTTGTGGAAGGAGTTCAAGATTAAAGTCCACATGAGACACCCAAAGAACCTAGATAACTTGGAGAAGATCTGCATGGAGGAGTGGGCCAAGATAACTCCAGAGCCATGTGCCGGCCTGATCAGGTCTTATAAAAGACGATTATTAGCTGTAACTGCAAACAAGGGTTATTCCACAAAATATTAAACCTAGGGGTTGAATAATAATTGACCCACACTTTTATGTTTAAAATGTATAAAAATTCAACTGAGCAACATAACTTTTTGGTTTGTAAGATATATGCTTCTGTTAATAAATCCTACTCTCGGTTGCAGTTTGAAGGCTCTAACTTATTTGCATCTTATCAAACCACCTAAATCTGCAGGGGGTTGAATACTACTTGTAGGCACTGTATATTTGTATTTTAAGTTAATTGTTTGAATATCACATTTACTTTCTGCGGGCGACAAAACTTTTGTCTTGCCAAAATCTGACCATTCTGTGTTCATTAAATGATCAATATTTCAGCATTCATGCCAATTTATTTTCTTAACCTAAACCACATTTCGGAGGGTTTCAGCTTTCAGAAGAGTAATTTATAAAACCAATGGATGAATATAACGTCAGGTTATAAGCTTTTATTTACATAACATGAATAAGCGACATAACGTTTGTCAGGGACTGTATGTAGAGATATCTCTTCTATTAAGTGGTACAGCAGGTGGCAATTCAAGGTGGAGAGTTTCCGGGCTGCTTCACCAATAAGCACATGTACATCTATCAATAGTAATACTCTTCATTCTCCGCCCTCACGGAGGATCCACCCTGATGTGATAATACAAGTTCTTCTACCTGGGATTAGGTAATCATTGCTCTCTTATGCTCACACAGGAGAAATTACACTGAGCTAAGTCCTGTCCTAACACACACAGCTCACAGGTAGGATGGGAAGTGAATATCTTCATTGCCTTTTTTTTTAACTTGACAGCGTGTTAATATAATTCAGCGCATTCCAGCGCTAGTAACATCATGTTATTTGTGCACAGAGCTGATCTTATTCTTATCCTGAATATAGTGTCTGGGGAGAATCAGGACACCCCTACACATTAGGGGATCAGCCAGTACCACTGAAAAAGCTATTTTCCAATGACTTTTAGGAAAGTGTATGACAAATGTAGGACCGGGCTAGACTAGTCTCAGAAGATAGGTAGTCACTGTGCCTTGAAGTTTGCAGCTAGGACCTAACTTTTTGGCTTGTTTCCTATTGATGTCTACGGAAGCTCCTATTAGAATCAAAATGATCTTAGATTAATACAACTAGCCACCTCTTAAAACTCCAGGTAAAAGGAGTTGTCTGCTCTATTGATATTAATGAGGTATCCTTAGGAACAGTCATTGAAATTCCATTGTAAACCTATGGTCAATCTTCAAAAAGGCGGGTGGACGGATATTGTGATAAGCTCCAAGCAGTGATTAGACAGGAATGGGTCATTAGTCAGGGGATTTGGCCCACAAGCCGATATCCAGCTACCGGGAAGAAGGGCAGAAGTCTCGAAATTTTGTGTTATTATTTATGAGCCTGATGGAGAGACCGGAGTAGTCTCAAAAGTTTCATATTTATTGCCATATTTTCAGTTAGCCATCAATTAAAAAGGTATCAACCACTGAGGACTCTGATTGTAATATTTTTCTACCTACTGGCTAACACAGTACAAATATATATTTCCTGGGATTATGTAGTCATTCTAATATGTACATTCAAAGTACTATAAGTGCAGCCATGCCATCAGATCTGTATGATGTACAGTATGTAATAATAAATGGTGGTACATTTAGCTCCTATAGCTCAAACTCCTGTCATTATGCCACATACTCTCCTAATGTGAATGAGCTACTCCCTGCAAAAATAATATTTATTTATTTTTGAAGTACGGTATGTTTTATAGAGGTGGAATATATTAGTCATTATAAGACACAAAAATGTCCAGGTCTCCTACAGACTGCTCCTGTAAAGACTCCTGTCTTCTTGGACTCTACTTGCAGCCATGTGATCTCGTGTCCTGGCTTGTTGGGGGAGCAGCTGTTCTGGGTAGATGCTCTGCGGTTCAGCACAGAGGTTTATGTACTGATATATTCGTAGCCGCAGTCCTAGCCTGCAGATTAAGAGTTTGTCGCTGCAGCCAGATTCCATGCACGCGCACACTTGGCATTACAGCATCAGCAAAGCGGCTGCTGCTGCTACATATGGATGGGTGCTTTGTGGCTTATAATTTATCTGATTTAAGCAGGAAGATAAATTCAGGGAGTTTGCGAAATCTAAACTGTATTACGATTATAAAAAACATACATTATAGTGTCAAGTGAAGAAAGAGCGAGGGTCCATAGCTGCTCACAGATCCCATATATTCTAGATAACACAGAGTAAACAAATGGAAAAATTATCAAGGGGTAACATTGTATGTCACTAGGAATTGTACTTTAGACCTTTCTGCGTTTACTTCATTTCCCTACAAGCCAAGCTCTACAGGATAAAGTTTTTCCTCTTTGTTAATAATGTGGTTTTTGCTCTTGGATCGTCCTCCAGAACCAAGATGTTAAAGGAATTTTTTGGGTATTTTAGCCAGCTTCATAAAATCACTTTGCAAAGCCTGAGGGTTTTTTTGTTTGTTTTTTAAATTATTTACTCACCCTCCCCAGGTCTAGCATCAAGTCACCGCTGCTGTCTGTTATTGTCCGCAGCGTTGACATTACATGATGGCACTGCAGACAATCAACAAGCTTAGTAGATTTGCAGTATCTGCTGAGCTCACTGACTGTGGCATAGTTAGGCTGACACCAGCAATGCAGATAACAGACAGCAGCAAGGACCTTTTAAATGTAGTCAAGAGATCACCTGACCACTGGCATGATTTGGACACCCCATTGCCTTAGATGAATGCATATCTATCATCTGAATCCCTATATAGTGGGGGAAAAAAGTATTTAGTCAGACACCAATTGTGCAAGTTCTCCCACTTAAAAAGATGAGAGCGGCCTGTAATTGACATCATAGGTGACCTCAACTACGAGAAAACAAATCCTGAAAATCACATTGTCTGATTTGGAAAAAAAAATTTTTTTAAATTTTGGTGGAAAATAAGTAATTGGTCACCTACAAACAAGCAAGATTTCTGGCTCTCACAGACCTGTGACTTCTTCTTTAAGATGCTCCTCTGTCATCCACTCATTACCTCTAGTACTGGCACCTGTTTGAACTTATCTGTATAAAAGACACCTGTCCACAACCTCAAATAGTCATGGTGGGTTTACACGCTCCAACGTCGGTCCGAAATTGGATCCGATGGCGCGGGAGCGCGCTTTTTGTGCCCGGATTTCAAAGAATCGCATCGGAGGTTTACACAGTGCGATATCGGGATACAACGTCCCTACGATGTGTACGCCCCCCTTGTACGGCCGACCCAGGAACCACCATTTAACATGGGAGTGAATGGGGGACGTTGTACTGCATATTGGAGTTGGGCTGTCACACGGCACGATCCGGCTCCAACCGTCATCCGATATCGGGCTGTTGAATAGCACTCTGATGGTGGGTTTACAGATCACGATATCGGCGTCCAACTCCGACCAAAATCACGTGGTTCGTGCGTTGGACCCGATATCGTTCGTGCATTGTATGGTGTAAATGACCAATACGATGCACGAACGATGTCAAACCGATATCAGGGATCTAATTAGCGTGCTATTCAACGGCCCGATATCGGATGCTGGTTGGAGCCGGATCGTGCTGTGTGACAGCCCAACTCCGATGTGCAGTACAACGTCCCCCATTCACTCCCATGTTAAATGGTCGTTCCTGGGTCGGCCGTACAAGGGGGGCGTACGCATCGTAGGGACGTTGTATCCCGATATCGCGCTGTGTAAACCTCTGATGCGATTCTTTGAAATCCGGGCACAAAAAGCGCGCTCCCGCGCCGTCGGATCCAATATCGGACCGACATTGGAATGTGTAAACCCACCATAATTAGATCCCCGTTATCGGTTTGACATCGTTCGTGCATCGTATTGGTCATTTACACCATACAACGCACGAACCACGTGACTTTTGGTCGGAGTTGGACGCCGATATCAGGACGTGTAAACCCACCATCACACTCCAAACTCCACTATGGTGTAGACCAAGGAGCTGTCAAAGTACACAGAAATAAAATTGTCTGTCCCAGCCTGGTGCAGGGCTACAATCTGTAATTTGCAAGCAGCTTGGTGTGAAGAAATCAACTGTGGGAGCAATAATTAGAAAATGGAAGACATACAAGACAATTGATAATCTCCCTCAATCTGGGGCTCCAAGCAAGATCTCACCCCGTGGGGTCAAAATGATCTCAAGAACGGTGAGCAAAAATCCCAGAACCACACGAGGGAACCTAGTGAATGACCTGTATAGAGCTGGGACAAACGTAAGACAGGCTACAATCAGTAACACTATGCCACCAGGGACCCAGGTCCTGCAATACCAGACATGTTCCCCTGCTTAAGCCATTACATGTTCAGGCCCGTCTGAAGATTGCTAGAGAGCATTTGGATGAACCAGCAGAGTATTGGTTTCATCTGACCATATGACATTCTCCCAAAGTAGAACTGTTTGGTAGAAACACAACTTGTCGTGTTTGAAAAGAAAGAAAGCTGAGTTGCATCCAAAGAACATCATACCTACTGTGCAGCATGGGAGTGGCAATATCATGCTTTGGGGCTGTTTCTTTGCCAAGGGACCGGAACGACTGATGAATGTACATAACAAAAAGAATGGGGACATGTATTTTGAGATTTCGAGTGCAAACCTCCTTCTATCAGCAAGGGCATTGAAGATGGAATTTGGTTGGGTCTTTCAGCATGACAGTGATTCCAAGCAAACCTCCAGGACAATGAAGGAGTGGCTTCGTAAGAAGCATTTCAAGGTCCCGGAGTGGCCTAGCCAGTCTCCAGATCTCAACCCTATAGAAAACCTTTGGAGGGAGTTGAAAGTCCGTGTTGCCCAGTGACAGCCCCAAAATATCACTGCTATAGAGGAGATCTGCATAGAGGAATAAGCCAACATACCAGCAACAGTGTGTGCCAACCTTGTGAAGACTTACAGAAAATGTCTGACCTTTGTCATTGCCAACAAAGGATATATAAGGGTACTTTCACATTAGCGTTTATTTGAAATCGCGGCAGATGCGGTGAAAAAACCGCATCTGCCGCGATTACCGCATACCGGCTGCACTTGTGGCACGGTTGCGGCACAGTTGCGGCAAGCCCCATACAATGTATAGGCGGGCTTGCGGCAGGTGCGGCAAGTGCAGTTTTCGCACTTGCGGCAGGTGCGGCCGCGAAAAAAAACGCACTTGCCGCACCTGCCACAATACATTGTATGGGGCTTGCCGCAACTGTGCCGCAACCGTGCCGCAAGTGCAGCCGGTATGCAGTAGTCGCGGCAGATGCGTTTTTTTCACCGCATCTGCCGCGATTTCAAATAAACGCTAATGTGAAAGTACCCTAACAAAGTATTGAGATGAACTTTTGTTCTTGACCAAATACTTCTTTTCCACCAAAATTTGAAAAACATTTCTTTCCAAATCAGATGTGATTTTCAGGATTTGTTTTCTCATCTCTAATAGTTGAGGTCTACCTATGATGTCTATTACAGGCCGACCTCATCTTTTTAAGGGGAGAACTTACACAATTGGTGGCTGACTAAATACTTTTTCCCCCCACTCTATATGGCCAGCTTACACAAATGCTTTGCATCCTAAAGGAGTTATCCAGCCCCAGGAAACTTATGTAATATAATAAAAGTAGTAGTTCTTACCTGACCAGATACCTCCGTTCACCCGGCTCCCAGCAATAATGTTGTCGATATCACATGTAACCGCTGCAGGCTATTACTGGCCATAGTGGTGGCGAAGCTTACTCTCTACAGCTCATCATTGACTAGAATGGTCACATATCAGCACCATATACTATCGCTGGAGCCCGGTTAACCAAGACCAATGGAAAGCAGAAAATTATGTGCAGAGGAAGGGGCAGGTGATCGGTAAGTCATCAGCCAAAACTAATTGACATCTGCTGCGAACCTCCTAAAAGAAGTGATCCTCTTCTCGATTACAGATACCACAAAGTAAGCAGAACAATTATCGTTACAGCTATGGCTCCCACCAGTTCAGTCCGATCAGCTCTTTCAATAACAAGAATGAAGGGTCAGAACCCTTGTCTTTAAAGGTGATAACTTTAGCATTAACAGGCCTTTGAAATGCCCCATTGGTAAGTAGCTTTTGCCATCACCTCTTTGTTCTTTGGCTACAGAACTGGTGGAACTCCTTACTCTACCTTCATTCCAGCCCAATAGGGCAATTCGGAGCAACATTCTTGTGGGCCCAAGTGATCAACTTGAGAGGTGACAATTTGTAATGTTGAGAACAACCTTTAACATTGAGATAGTAAATGCATAGTACTATGGCATGTACGATTTACATGTTGCTGACAACTATTCTTTTCTCTTCCAGTTTAGATAATAAACGAAGGATTATCAGAGAATGGATATGGGTAATCAACATGCTTCAATCACAGCGCTTCAGGAGATCCAACGGAAAGTCAAAGATCTTGAACAGAATGTGGCTAGCTTCAGTGGCCTGCAGAGTGACCCCGAGTACAAGAAGTTAGAGAAAGCTCTGACCAAACAGCTCTTTGAAATTGAATCTATAGACACAGAAGGAAAGGGAAATATTCAACAGGCCCGGCGGAGAGCAATTGAGGAGGTGGAAAGGCTTCTTAGAGAACTGGAGAAGACTGCAAACCATCCTTGTCGACTGGCAATCGAGCAGATTTTCAAGGAGGTTCAGAACCTGGTAGGTCAGCAAATAGGGCCTTTGTGTGGAGGGAGAGGATGTATCACAGAGGAGTTCGAAGAAGGCATTCAGAACATTCTTATGAGACTTACACAAGTCAAGACAGAGGGAAAAGCCTCCTTAAGAAAAGCCAGATATCGCACTTTAACTAAAGTTCTTGCTATTCAAGATATACTTGAAAACTGTCTGAAGCAGCAGGTGCTGGCCCTTCCCCTCTCCACCGACGCTCATCCATCCATATCTAAGATTAACTCCATTATGTGTGAAGTCAACAAGGCCCGTGCCAATCTAATTGCTCTTCTTGCTGGCGTAAATGAATGTGAAACTTATAGACACTTATCTTGTGTCCTCTCCGGGTTCATAGCAGAGCTGGATGCTTTAGACGTTTCCGGCCACGTAGAAGTAAGGACATACAGGAAAGAGGTAGTTGAAGAAATCAACAGCTTATTTAAATATCTAGACCTCGAAGAGGAAGCTCATTTCACCAGCGCTTATGACCTAGCCAAGAACCAGTCCATAGTCCAAATCGAAATGATCCGCCAACAACTGGCTGAAATAAAAGCAAGACTTTTGGAAAGACAAAACAACATGTCCGAAATTCACTTAGGGACCAAATCTGAACTCCAGAGTCTTATTGCCCAGTTGGATGAAGTGAGTGTAGAGAAGAATCCCTGCATACGAGAAGCAAGAAGGAGAGCGGTGGTGGAGGTCCAGACTGTCATCACGTACACCGACCTAAGGGAAGCTATTGAAAGGAGACACAACATCGGTGACCAAGTCAATCCAGAGCACCCATCTCATGTCGCCGTGTGGAGAGTTCTTGGGAGCTTGTCAGAGCTTCAGAGAGAGGTCCTGTACTTTGATGGCAGCAGGGCAGATAGAAATTACATGCGACTAGAAGAGCTCCTCACCAAGCAGTTGCTCGCTCTAGATGCCATTGATTCACAAGGCGATGAACGGTCTAAAACAGCAAGGAAACAAGCCGTAAAGTTTGCCAATAATATCCTGAGCTATTTGGACATGAAAACGGATGAATGGGAATATTAGTACTTGGTTCACCTAAACTTGCACAAAAGTATTGATTGTAGGAAAAAGAGAAAAGCTGAATAGAGGTTTTTTCTTGATTCGGTACACCAAAGTGTGGTGTAAAACTAGTGTTTTTTTCCTCTTTATGAATATTCTTCCAAAGAAGCATTCCTACACATACAAGATTGAGAAGCTCAATGATGACATATCCGAAGCTAGTGACATAGCAGCCTGTGCACTGGCTCTTGGCATGGAGCTAATTAATTATTGGGTTCTAGCCAATAAGCCATCAGTTGCTGAAAGTTTAGTGATGTCCGATATTGGATCAGTTGCTGTAATTTGCGGCATGTTTTTTTTGCTCGCACTTTAATGATTAAATGTTTGTCATGTCCAATTCTATTACTCGGTGGTTGATGGAAGGGAAAAGACATCCATCTCATAATAAAGAGGTTGTCTTCTTTAGGCAATCCATTTGTAACTTGCAGCAATTGGTGATCCGCTGTGATCCTAACGGCAAGTGTTCAAATCTTAGACAGTGCCTCCGGAGGGGAAATACAGCATTACATTCTTCTATTATTTATTATTTCACTATTTACATATTATTTAGTTTTATGTACGATAGTAAAGGGATCCTGAGATCCTGAGCTGATTCATACTGCCGGATTAACAGACATAATTTGGAGTCTGGTTCCATCATTTCAGCCAGCTATGCTTTATTCTGCAGTGCTTTAGAGAAAACATAGATTTAAAAGCCGGCCCAGGCTAATCACATGGCTAGTTGAAGAAGCCAATCTCTGGCAGCCTCTCCCCATCCCACTCCCCATGAGTGTAGGAATTGACAGTCCGGTTCACTTTTAATGGGTTGTTCGGGAAATAATTATCATTAAAATAAGGCATAGTCACACTCGCCAATCCTGCATGGGTTTTGTTCTGATGCTGCCTCGTCTCTGCTAGTCTGTGGTTCCTGTAACCATGCATTACGCACTAGAAATGCTTGATGATCATATCATTGTGGTGATCCACCTCAGCCATTGAGTGACCGAGATTCATTTATGGCCATTCTTATGGAGTCAAACTGGGACCAAAGAGTTCAGACCCAAAGAAGCCAGGCAGTGATAAAAGTTTACATCTGTGAGGGTGAGTTTGGTCTCTTTATTTTTTGTAGAATATGCCTTTAGCTTATTATTGATGGAGGTCTGATCTCACTTCTGTGGCTAGTTCTCTGCTTCTCCTCTGGCTTTGCAGGAAATTACATTGGGACCCTACAAAGGTGAATAGGTCCAGCTGGAAGGCAAGTTGGTTGGGAGCACTGCTATATAGGGACATTTGGCAGGGCCACATTGCTTTGCCAGCCCTGCAGCTGCATCATTCTCAGGGTCAGTGGGGTCCACAGATCAGACCCCTATTAATTATAAAGAGATGGCATATTCTAGTGATATGCCACTACTTTATTATATGGCAAAACGTCTTAAAGGGTTATTCCCACCTTCATTGATATATATTGTCAGATAGTGTGTGTACATACAAGCAAGTTACTACTTATCGTTTTTATCCATTCTTGAGTTATCAACACTTTCCTGTTGATTACAGATAATTGCCTTGGTAACCGACCACCAGACAGCAGAACGTGCCCAGTGCTTGCAAACTCGATTCTATAGATCTTGTAAGCACAGTTTACAAGCTCTATAGAAAATGAAGATGGGAATAACCCTTTAAGGAGGAAATGACTTAAGGTTATTCCCATCTTTATAGATGGATATTGTGAGATATAGTGTGTACATATAAGCAATTTTGCAATTTACTGCTGCTTATTATTTTCATCCATTCTTGAGATAAACACTGTTCTTCTGTTTACAGCTTGTTGCCTTGGTAACCGACCACCAGCAGAACATGCCCAGTGCTTGCAAGCTCTTTTCTATAGAGTTTATAAGCACAATTTTGTAGCTGATCTGGAGCGCTGTTATCTCTAAGCCGGCCAGTTTCAGCGCAGTGTTTACAATCTAGACTGCAGCGGTGGACGGTCTCCTAGGCAACAAGCGGCTCACAAAAGAAAAGTATAGCAAGTACGGCTGTACATTTTGAATAAGATAAAATTGCTTGTATTTATCTGACAATACCTATCTTTGAAGATGGAAATAACCCTTTAAGTCATTTAGTCATATTGTATTTTACCATTCTTACCCTCGTTATCAGGGCTCTTATTTCACATCCGCACTGCAAGGATTGGGGGCTCTAATCCATCACCATATGGGGGAGAGCTTTAAAAAGGTTCTCAAGGGTTTAGGGGGGTGGGGAAAGAGGGTTCTTCTTATAGAAACTTAACAATTATGCAGGACAACACCTCTAATTTTGGAGGGAGTTTTTCACCCCGCCACTTATTTTAAGTTAATGACAAATTGTTTTCCTATTTATATATCGGGTGAAGAGAAATCCTAAACGTTCACCAGCATATATCACCTCACAGTGAAAACATATCATAATACAAGTGATAACAGATTTAATAGGTAGGAGAAAATTGTACCTATTGATTTTGCATGATGCGTTTCAAAGTGTATATTAAACAAATAATCAGTAAAGTCCGTCTCTGCCGCCGTTGAGGACCCTTCATCAGAGGGTCTTTTTCTAAAACGCTATTTTCTGCTATTGTAAAGCATGTTACACCGCGCTGAACTCTTGAGAAAGTGCCGAACATTAGGAACTGCAACACAGGAGAAAAAGCGCGTCCTCTCTCGTTACAGCCGCTGACTTATTGTATGGCCTCCAGCATTAATGTGCAAAACCGTCTAGTAATGATTGTAATTTTTTTTCTTTAATTGCCATTAATATGGAACCAGCATTGTACTGGCATATCTGTCATTAAAGGAAGTGTTGCTTTCATGAGCGTCCCTTTTGGTTTTTCTTGTCTATACAGGTTTAATAAGGTTCAGGTGTTTTTACTTGTCCTGCGGCTTTGCCACAATGTGTTTTCCAACTTCACCAATAAGTTCCAGTTAGTGACGACTGCTATTACAAAGGCGGTTCTGGTTGGGTATGTATGGTCAAAGCCACTGGAATAAGACGAGCTGTAGAAGCACATTGCTGTTTAAAAAAGGGCAGAGACGATATTGCTTAGCAAGCAATTCCAATGATTAGAAGTGTCTTTCATTCACCTGACTGCTGAGGCCACTGATTGTCTGCAGCAATCAGGTGACCGATGGAAGGGAAGTGATGACATCCTGTATATCGGTCATCTGATCACTACAGCCGATGACTAGCCTCAGAGGTTCTATGCTATACATACAGGTATGACCCCTGGGGCCAATGATTGGCTGCAGCAGTTAGCCGACAGATGGAAGGGAAGTGATGATGTCTTGTTTATTGGTCACCTGATCACTGCAGCCAATTACTAACTTCAGAGGTCCTATGCTATACATATATATGAATCCTGCAGCCAATGATTAGCTGCAGCAATCAGGTCACTGATGGAAGGGAAATGTTTTCTCTCCCATACTGGTGTCTAAAGCCAATCTTACAACATAAACATGGCAAAGAACAAGTGTAGCTTCATCCCCTCCCTGCCTGCTCCTCGCTTCATGAATTGTGTTACCAAAGATATATTGTTGTTTTGTTTTTTCCCTGTCTGAGGTTTCTGAATATTCACCATAAATGGAATCTGTGAGCAGATTTTTGCTATGGAATCTAAGAGCAGCATTATGTAAGGGCAGACACCCTGATTCCAGTTATGTATCACTTACTGGACTTTTTTATGCAGTTTTGATAAAATCTTTGTTTTCTCAGCTACAGATTTAGCAGAGCTAATACTGCTGAGCTGTGTATAACCCCACCCACTCCACTGATTGGCAGCTTCCTGTATGTACTGTGCATTGGTCAGCACACTGACATTCAGTGGTGGGGGGCGGGGTTACCCAGATTAGCAACAATCTAGTCCTCTAGTGATAATCTCCTGTTGATAAAACACTGTATTAAAACTACGGCAAAGTGCTGAGGAAGTGACACATCCCTGGAATCAGGATCTCAGCCTCTACATCATGCTGCTCTCAGATCACATAGCAAAAACCTGCTGACAGATTCCCTCTAAAGGGTTATTCCCATTCTCATAGATGCAAAAAATAGTGATGGGGGTCTGATTAGGAGCGCTCTAAGGATCAAGCAGACATATAAGATGTTTTAATAAATGGCAAACCTTTTATTCATTTCTTAGCTCCCCTCACAGCTCCACTACGCATTTCAACTGTATAGAACAGTCTTCATCAGGTGGTGTAAGGGGGTACACTGGACATTGGCGTTATATAGATAGCAGTTACTCATGATTGGTCTTTTGTTAAACAATGCTTTGCTTCCAACTGGCTGGTTCACAATTATTCAATTAACCCTTCTTTATCCAATAAAGAACAATATTTTTTTTTTTTTCTTTTCTTAATAATCTCCTGTTCACCTATAGAGGGCATACTTCCCATTAATCTATCCCCACAAAGGTTTATCCAAATTATATATACCGTAGTTAGTTTCTATGTTCACTAATTTTTCAACAGACAGATGGATAAAAATAGCATATAAAAAACAAAATAAAGATAACAGTAAAAAATTTGCAGGTATACGGCTGTATAATATGTATGTTCATATTAAAAAGAATTTTTACAATTCATGCATAAAATTACCTATAATATAGCTGTATGATATTTATTTCTCATAATATTCTTAATGTTTCGCTACATTCTCAAGGGTCAGGTTATGGCCTTCCGGGCTCAGCGTTGCCATTTTAAAAATCCAGAAACTCTCCATCTAATAGGAGTACCCAGACGGTCATTCACATTATCTTTCACAGGATCTATCACTGTAAGTTTCATTTTCATAGCATCTTTTGATGGCACATTGTGAATGCTTTGATAGACTATGTAGCTGATACCTGTTTTTGATGTTGATGTTGATGAAGACTGTTCTATACAGTTGAAACGCGTAGTGGAGCTGTGAGGGGAGCTAAGATATTAATAAAAGGTTTGCCATTTATTAAAACATCTTATATCTGCTTGATCCTTAGAGCGCTCCTAATCAGACCACCTTTACTATTTTTTTGCATGAAAACTACTCCCTTTGAGAGGGACTGGCGACTGGAGCAGCTCATGAACAGCACAAACGATCTGCTTTGAGGACCTGGTGTTTCCCTGGCAACCCACAACAAAGGGCGGTGACGCAATTTCAGTTTCGCGGTCAAGTGACCGGATAGGTCCTGTTCCGAGGACCCGGAGAGAAGAGAGACCAGGAGAGAGGCAGCGCACACACCGCCGGCGGCGGAGGCTGGTAAACCGGGTTGTGTAGGATGTTCACAACCCGATTAGGTGAGTGGCCATCTACCCACGCCACTTAGACGTTTTAATAAGGGGATCCTACACATTTGCGCCCCTTTTCCTCTTTGTTTTGCATTCTCATGGATGGGTATACGAGCACTTTTACTATGTACTATTTATTGAACTTTGCAGCTGTTCTTCAGATATTAACACTTTTATTTTGTTTCTACTTTGTTGCCTAGGAGACCGCCCCCGCTGCTGTTAAACACTATTTTGCTGATGAATGGAGTTAGGAGGTAACGTAACTGCTCTGGTGATACTTTCCAGCTCTAAAACAGCACTTATGAGCTCCATAAGCACTGCACAATGTTCTATAGTCTAGGAGTGGTGGTCGGTCTCCAAGGCAACGAGCTGTAAACTAATGAAAAGTGTGATCTCAAGAACAACTGCACATTTTAATAAGCAGTAAATTGCAATATTGCTGGCATTTACAAGCTCTATCTGACAATACCTATGAATGTAGATGGTAAATTCGGTAACAACTTAATCTTCAGCAGTGGGAAAATAAATCTCTTACCTATTTATATATCGAAAAACCTGCTGAATTAGAACTGTACATGAGGTAGGCGCAGGTATTGTACAAGTTCAGTACATGCCCTACTGTAAACAATAGAAACCACATGGGTTCCAAATTATATGGTTTGTTGGTTCCCCTGACAACCAAACTGGGTACATGACATCATGAAATTGGCATGGTTACATGCCAAGGAGAAAGATGCCCGGGTGGTTAATGCAATATAAATAGTTTTTTGTTTTTTTAAATTTGTGTCAAGCTAATATACTGTGACTTTAGTTGCAGAGCCCCCAATGCTGCGTCCACCTTACATAGTTGTCAACATGGACAGAAAAGGATTGCATATTTTTTTATATCGATGGCCTGGGGATTGACGCTTGACCTCTGTAGTATGAAGAGAGGGATAGGTAACAAAGGTCGCTTCCTTAACCTTCTGTCAGTGATTTTCAATATCATACACTCCTCAATATTGCAATTACAACATCAATAAGGAAAAGGTGTGGAACTATGGAAATCAAATGACGGACAGACATGTTACTGATTTGTGAGTAATGATTTAATGGAAACGAGATTTTAAAAACATCTTGATCTCGTATCGTGTATTAGCGCCACATGCAGAAATCACAGCACATACATCCTTGGCTGCTAACAGTGAGATCATTAATTATCATGTGAGAAAGGTTCTTCCCCACTCAATGGCCCTTGGGCAAATTATCAAAATCCTCTGCTGGCAGCTCCTTTGTAATCACTGATGGTACCTTTACACGCCGCGACGGCAGGCTGGATACATCCCGCTACAGGCTACAAATGTAGCTTGTAGCGCCAATGTAGCCCGTCGTAGCGGCGTCTGAAGACGTGACGCTACAGCCGGCAACAGATACATCTGTTTCCTAGCTCTGCTCGAAAACTGATGGCTACATCGCCGATGGTAGCGAGCTGTATCGGCGTGTAAAGAGGCAACGGAAGGGAACTCGGGACAGCCTGCGATGTAGCTGCAATGTAGCTAAGGCGTGACCCTGGCTCCGTGTTACCGCGCCCCATGTGCGATCATTGGTGGAAGCTGCTGCATGACGATTGGTAGTCGCTGCATAGGGAGGCATATTTAAGGAGCTGACGAGTCACACTACACAATCGCTCGAGCGTGCTGTATTACTCAGCCTCCTGCGTTGCCTGCCCAATCAGGATGTTATTGCTTCGTCCTATCAGCGTACGGACGGCTCGTAATCCACAATTGTGGCACGCCTATGTGCTGTCCCTGCTGCACCAGGTACGCCCATAGTAGCTGGTTATAGCGGTGTGTAAATGAGCTACAGCTGGCTACTTGAGACACCCGGCGATGTAGCTAGCTATAGATGTAGCGTGGCGTAGCGCACCTTGTGGCGGCGTGTAAAGAGGGTGCGTTGACCGTTTGTAACCGTTTGAGCGTGCTCGTGCACGTGAAGTAGCGGGATGTATCCAGCCTGCCGTCGCGGCGTGTAAAGGTACCATGACCGATGATGTCTAGATGTGTTCTAAGGTCAGAGATGCTGCAGTCATGGGAGCACGTGTTAGACATACAGGCAGCTCATAGTAGCACGAACAACGTGACCTGGCATTGTTTTGTTGAAAAATGGCTCCTGGGACACTTTGGAGAAATGTCTGTACCATTAGTTCGACTAAATCAATGTAATACTGATCAGTTAGTGCAGCTGGAATGAATACTAGAGGGGTCTGGCTACTGAACGTTACGTCAACCCTCCCAGGATAAGGACTTTCCTTGTGAAGGCCTCTTCATGGAGTTGCCCAAGACCAATCTCTGGCTATGGTATCTAAGACGAAAGTGTTACTGATATAACATGAGAACCTTCTATTCCAGTCTTTAATGCTCTCTTGCTGTATAGTTTTTGTTAGCAGTGGTGTGAGGTCAATGTAACAGTAAAAGCTGGACATCTAATGCCTTCTGATGTTGCAGGTTGGCATAATGTGCGGTAGCCAGACTCCTCTACTATTCATTCAAGAAACACTAGCAGCTAAGCATTACATTGATTTGGCCTTAGAACCAGTAATACAGCCATTTCACCAAAGTTTTCCAGGAGCCATTTTTCCAGAAGATATCGTCAAGACGTTAGTGAGTTGTGCTAGTGTGCAGCTTGCATGGCCTAAACATGCTTCCATGGCAGCAGCATCTCCAGACTTGTCTCCCATGGCTGCAGTGTGTTTTCAGACTTGTGTCCGATGGCTGCAGTATCTCCAGACATGTTCGCATGTTTGCAAGCATCTCCAGACTGTCCCCATGTCTGCAGCATCTTCCAGACTTGTCCCATGGCCACAGCCTCCAGACATGTCCCATGGCTGCAGACATCTTCAGACTTTCTACCGATGGTGCAACATCAGCTTGTCTCCCATGCTGAGTGTCCAAACTTGTCTTTATCAAGCACATCTGGGATGTTATTTGTAGCTGATTACACTGGAGCTGCTAGCAGAGGATCATGATGATTTGCCCAAGTGTATTCAGCAAAGAACCTTCCTCGGACGTCCATTAATAACCTCAATGATAGCAGACAGGTCTAAGTACCGCATTTACTCCAAACTGAATAAATCCAGATGTTTAGAAAAGGTTTCAATTTTTTTCAGAATTTACAGATAATTAATATGTCTATCCATCCTGTAATTTTAAATAGTCCACGACTTGGTGTTGCAATGTCATTGTTGAGGAGGGTAGGTCCTTGTGTCCATAAAAGATTTATGGAAATCAAATAATTGGTGGGAATTACTCCATGTTTTCAAATTGCTCCCTCTGCCAACACCCAAGAAAAGAAAGATAAAACAGGATCTGCCACATAGGAAATGTTTTCTTCTGTTCTCTGCATCATTTTGGTGAATGAATGAATTAATGTCCGCTGGTGATGCAGCCATGTAACAGAATGAAGCTGCGGCTTCTCAGGAGCAGGGTGACGAGAGGAGATACTTTATTAACTACATGGTGTGGTACTGCTGCCTGGCCACAAGCCATCAGTGAAACAGAGAAAAATGATGGGTGAAAAAAGTATAAAATATTATTTTTCATGATTATTAACATGGCAGCTTTATCCTGTGAATGTTTTTTTTCCCTATAAGGGTCCATTGGATATCTCCTTTTAAGCTTTATGCCCCATATCTCTCTCACTTTCAGATGCTTTTGGATGCCTTGATGCTCCAATGTAAAATATCAGCTTCATATGGGACGCGCTGGACATTTTAGTAGAAAATGCACCAAAGCAAGGGTAAGTTAAAAAGAATGAATGATATGGGCATATACCATATTTTTCTGACTGTAAGATACACCAGACACACCTACGTTTTAGAGGAGGAAAATTTCGTAAAAAAGTGGAAGCAAAAAATGTGGTCATAACACACTGTTATGGGGAAATCTGCTGCTGACCCCAATTCTATTCTAATGTCCCCCATCCTGGTTTCATTGCAGCCATTTGGTAAATTCAAAAAAGTGAATTTTTCTTCTCATTAATGTACACTCTGCACCCCATCTTGACAGAAAAAAAACAAATGTAGAAATGTTTGCACATTTATTAAGAAGAAAAACTGAAATATCACATGGTCATAAGCATTCAGACCCTTTGCTCAGTGTTGAGTAGAAGCACCTTTTGAGTTAATACAGCCATGAGTCTTCTTGGGATGATGCAGTTTTTCCCCCCTGGATTTGGGGATCTTCTGCCGTTCTTCCTTGCAGATCCTCTTCAGTTCCGTCAGGTTGGATGGTGAACGTTGGTGGACAACCATTTTGAGGTCTCTCCAGAGATGCTCAATTGGGTTTAGGTCACAGAGTTGTTCTGAAGCCGCTCCTGTGTTATTTTAGCTGTGTGCTTAGGGTCATTGTCTTGTTGGAATGTGAGCCTTCGGCCACGTCTGGGGTCCAGAGCACTCTGAAGAGGTTTTCATCCAAGATATCTCTGTACTTGGCCACATTCTTGTTTCCTTCCAATTGCAACCAGTCATCCAGTCCCTGCAGCTGAAAAACACCCCCATAGCATGATGCTGCCACCACCTTGTTTCACTGTTGGGATTCTATTGGGCAGGTGATGAGTAGAGCCTGGTTTTCTCCACACATACCGCTTAGAATTATCACCAGTTTGTTCAGTCTTTGTCTCATCAGACCAGGGCCACTCTGCCATAAAGGCCCGATTGGTGAAGATCTGCAGTGATAGTTGACTATCTGGAACGGTCTCCCATCTCCCTACTGCATCTCTGAAGCTCAGCCACAGTGATCTTGGGGTTCTTCTTTACCTTTCCCACCAAGGCTTTACTCCCATGATTGCTCAGTTTGGCTGGACGTCCAGGTTTAGGAAGACTTCTGGTGGTCCCAAACATCTTCCATTTAAGGATTATGGAGGCCACTGTGCTCTTGGGAGCTTCGAGTACTTCAGAAATTCTTTTGTAACCTTGGCCAGATCCGTGCCTTGCCACAATTCTGTATCTGTGCTCCTTGGGCAGTTCCTTTGACCTCATGATTCTCATTTGGTCTGACATGCACTGTGAGCTGTGAGGTCTTATATAGACAGGTGTGAGCCTTTCCAAATCAAGTCATATCAGTTTAATTAAACACAGCTAGACTCCAATGAAGGAGTAGAACCATCTCAAGGAGGATCACAAGGAAATGGACAGCATGTGACATACTGTAAATATGAGTGTCTGAGTAAAGGGTCTGAATACTTGTGACCATGTGATATTTCAGTTTTTCTTTTTTAATAAATTTGCAAAAATTTCTACATTTCTGTTTTTTTCCAGTCAAGATTGGGTGCAGAGTGTACATTAATGAGAAAAAAAATTAACTTTTTTGAATTTACCAAATGGCTGCAATAAAACAAAGAGTGAAAAACGTAAAGGGGTCAGAATACATTCTGTACCCACTGTATATGTCCCTCATTCTGGTAAATACAGTATGTCCTCTGTGGCCTCCCAGCTATCACGCTTGGACCTTTCCAATCTGTCCTCAACTCTGCGGCATCACTAATCCACTTTTCTCCTTGCTATTCCCCTGTTTCTTCCTTCTGCAAATCCCTCCACTGGCTTCCAATTTCCTAACAAATCCAGTTCAAACCACTAACACTAACCGTCCATAACCTGTCCCTTCTCTATATCCCAGAACTAACCTCCCACTATTTTCCCTCGCATAATCTCCAGTCCTCCCAAGATCTCTCACTCTCTTCTACAGTTATTTGTTCCTCACTCAAACTTCTCCAAGACTTCTCCCGAGTATCCCCCATCCTCTGGAATTCTGGGCCCCAACACGTCCCATTATCCACCACACTCGGATCCTTCAGACGGAACTTGAAAACCCATCTCTTCAAGGAAGCTTACAACCTGCAATGACCCTACAGCCACCGGAGCAGGCGCTCCACCACCACTACCGGAGCGGCCACGTCGCCACCCCCACCCCCGCACAGCCACCTCACCACCACTGGAGCTGCCATAACCCCCAACCTACTGTCTCCTCCCGTCATCCTATAGAATGGAAGCCCGCAAGGGCAGGGTCCTCTCCCCTCTGTGCCAGTTGTCATTGTTAATTTGTTCACTTTAACCTATATCTGTATTTTGTAGGAAAACCTCTCATGTACAGCACCATGGAATTAATGGTGCTATATAAATAATAATAATATGTCCCTCATTCTGTTATATATGGCCCCATCCTTGTATATATGTCCCTCATTCTGGTACAAAGGTCTTGTTAGGGGCAAAAACAGATTTTTGTTTTGTTTTGTTTTAAGCAATATTGTCCTTTTTTGTGGTTCTAAAAAAAAGGAAACATATACATATTTTTATGTTTAAACTAATTTTTAATTATGCAAAATTAAAAAGTCTTAAATCTAAAATATAGTTTTGTTCAGTGCCGGTTACTTTGAGAGTGAAGATGGAGGCCGGGCTTTATGATTTTGTTTGTATGAATATTGAATTTGATTCTTTGCATTGTCTATGGGTCTTGTGGCAAGTGCAGTATTGCCGTGGTTCCGGCACTTGCGGCAGGTGCATCAGCAAAAAAAACACTGCTGACTATGTTTTTTTTCGCGGCCGCAAGTGCCGGATCACGGCAATGCCGCCCTTTCCGCACCTGCTGCAAGCACCATAGTCAATGCATGGGGCTTGCCCCAAGTGTGCTGCAAGTGCGACCGTTAGGCGGCAGATGCGGTAAATCTGCCGGATCTGCCGCAATTTAAAAAAAACGCTGATGTGAAAGGAGCCTTAGGCTGCTTTCACATCTGCGATTCTGCCCATTCGCGGCTGATCTGGCAGCTTTGCCGCATCTGCCACATAACGGCTGACTTGTGTGGCGCCCCTGCGGACAGGTGGCCACAACAGAACACAGAAGCTGGGATTGGTATGTCGGACACTGCATAATCAAAGTTACTTCATGTCAGGCAAGGGATGGCGGGAGGAGCTAAGTGGAGGGTGGAAAGTAGAACAGGACCTGGAAAAGGGGTGGAGGAACTGGAGTAAAACCCAGGAACAATAAGAGGGGTTCTTAAGGAGAGGAAAAGAGAGTTCATCTGAAGTAGTGAGAGGAAGAAGCTAACCAGTGACAGAGACCAAACTGGGATTAGCAGGGCCCGGCGGCAGATGCCACCGATAGCTAGTCCGGGACCAAGGCTGAGACCGAGGAAAGACTGAAGGAGCCAGGTAGACCCGACTATTCGGGAAGCTTTGTGCCCTAACCACAGAATACCGGCAGGGTGCGAGGTCTTTATGTCCCGAGACCCAAACTCCGATGCGGTGAAAGAAAAGCTGTCGAACTAGGGCTGGTGACCCAGAGGAGTAGAACACTAAAAGCCCATGACAGCCATACCGTAACTCGCATGCGGAATGGAGGGAGGACAGGCCCGAGAGGAACACAGAAAGGTAGTGTCGCTGACGAACCAACCCAGCTGTTGAGAGAGCACGGAGCAGCTGTGAACAAACTGTAACTTGTACTGTAACTGAGCTGCTGAAGTTCTGAGTAAAGACCCGGTAAAGCTCAGCCTGGTGTGGACTCTGTGTGTCCATGAAGAGGTAACAGACTGTAAATTTACTGAGGAACACTGCCTGAGGGTGCAGGGAACTTACATTAGACTACAGTTACAGATGCCTTGGGGACTGGCCCTACCCGTAGAGGGCTCATCATCTTGCTGCATACACCATCATCCCCAGCAGTCCCGATTGCAGCGGTGGCCCCACATAGCCACACACTACGGGTGGCACTTACTTCAGGGCAGCCGGGCACCAGTAAGTTGACACAGAGCTCTCCTCTTCCTTCACTCAGGGGCAAGCTGTGTTTCTCCTCACAGCTCTGCTGGATTTCCTGTCCCAGGGTGCACTTCCAGGTTAGAGATACATTACACAGAACATTCATCCAGAGAATGGCAGCAACTCACCAGGCAGGTTTCAGCAGTGTTTCTTTATTATTTATTCCATGAATACAGGCGGTTTTTCAGGGGTAGTGGAGGGAGGATGGGGGTCGCAACAACGGGCCGTTTTGCACGGTCTTGTGCTTCGACGGGTTGCGACCCGTCGAAGCACGAGACCGTGCAAAACGGCCCGTTGTTGCGACCCCCATCCTCCCTCCACTACCCCTGAAAAACCGCCTGTATTCATGGAATAAATAATAAAGAAACACTGCTGAAACCTGCCCGGTGAGTTGCTGCCATTCTCTGGATGAACGTTCTGTGTAACACACTACGGGTGGCATCACAATTTATCCTTTAAAAACTATTAATCCCCTTTTATTAACCGCCCGTGACCACCCAGCAGGCCCAGATGACGGCGAGAGAGAGACTGTGGGCCTGCTTCCGAGTACCCCATGACCCCAGTCGGCGACTCCCTTGCAGCAAACCCCATTCATTCCCTATGGGACTTTCACTCAGGTGCAACAGTTGCGGATTTGCCGGATCCGGCAGATCCGGCACTTGCAACGAAGGAAAAAAAAACGCTACTTTGTAGGTCACTTTTGCAATGAAGTGACAATTTGCACATTTTCCAGAGGAGCATTGTGGCTATTTGCCTCCTCAGCCAGCAGGCAGAATGCCCTCCACAAAAGGAATAGCTATTCCCCCGGAGCAAAAAAAAAAATATAATGTTAAAATGCCCCCTAATTATCTCACAATATCTCAAAAGGAAATCTGTCACTAGGTTTTTGCCGCCAAATCTGAAAGCAGCATGAAGTAGGCACAGAGATCCTGATTCCAGTGATGTGTCATTTATTCGGCTGTTTCCTGTAGTTTTGATAATCTCCTGCTGATAAAACTATGATTTTATTACTAGAGGACCAGTAACCCTGCTGCCAGGTAGTCCTCCTTATTAATAAGCTCTGTATAACCCGCACCCAACCACTGCTTTCTGTGTACACTGCATAGGTAGAAAGCTGTCAATCAGTGGTGTTGGACGGAGTTATAGATGGCTCAGCATTCAGAGAACTGGTAGATCTGCAGCATATAAAACAGTGAGTTTATCAAAACTGCAGCAAGCAGCCCAGTAAGTGACAAATAGCTGGAATCAGGGTCCCTGCCCTTACATCATGCTGATCTCCGATACGATAACAAAATCCTGGTGATAATATAAATAGAAATAAAATATATACGGTACTTACAAAAATATTAAATTTGTAAAAACTCAAAGAATGCCCCCACTTGTACATACATAAATAGCTCCTCCCACGAGGAACCAAAACTAAACATACCTTGTTAAAGCAAAATTAACACTCTGATTTCATCAAGGAATAAAAACAAAAAACAAACGTTATAAAATATAGCCCAGTGTATCATGAAAACCCAGAAAAAATGTGAAAAATCATTTTGAACTGCTTCAATTATCTGCATAGCGGTGAGCTGTGTCTTTGACGACAGCGGCCAATAGGGGGAGCTGCTACTTACGGGTTTCTACAGCGACTGTAGACGTCACTGGCAGCTGTATAATTCTATATGAAGTAAGCACCGCCTTGCAGTGGGTATACAGCTGTCTTATACTCTGTGTCTTTTCCTAATTATGTCAATATTTGTACATACGGTAAACTACGCGGTGTGAAATGTGTTACCCAGCTTGTCATTTTTCTCTGAAGCATATACATTTTTGTATGGATTAAGCTGCTCTGACGTATAGGTAGATTATGGAAGGGCTTTCATTTCTCATGAATGACCTCTAATTTGCACGTATCACTAGTGCATGTTTCTTCCACCAGGTGGCAGTATGACCCCATCCGTTTTCAGGCCTGCGCCTTGTTTTTGCTTCCATGGCTCACACAATCTGATACATCACGTTCCAGCTGTATTAGCTGCATAGTAAAGGTTTCTATGTGCATCCAGGTCTGGGGAGTAAGTGAGAAACCCATGGATCAAATAGCTACAGCTGTCGCCCCAGACGGGACAATCCAGATGTGGGATTGTAGGAACAGCTGTGTTACAATCATCATATGACTGTGCATGAAGGACATTGTTCTGAGATGACCATATACCGTAGATACTATCGACTTTGTCTGAGCGTGCATGTGTTAGGGCCACTGCTACACTTGAATCCGAAAAATGCTTGATCCTTCTTTCAGGAGAGAGTAGGGACACAATCATACACATTTAATGGTCGTCTGGTCCTGCTGAAATCTGTAGCTTCAGGCACCATGCTATTGTGGTATACAGCTGTTGCAGGCTCATGCTGCGGAGGGACTATGTAGATCAGACAGCAGATGGCGCTGTGCTAATTGATGGACTATGAACCCATTACCTCACACATGCACATAATAGACAGCTCATGTGACTGACATCTGCCTTAATTCTTAATTTTAATCAGATGTTTATGTTTGGAAAATAAAGATAGCACACGTATGAGGTGAGTTGTGTGAGGTGATTTGTGCACATCTGTGTCTGTCTGTGTGGTGTGTGTGTCCCTGGGGTGTGTATGTGTGTGTCCCTGTGGGGGGGTCTGTGTGGTGTGTGTCTCTGTTGTGTGTGTCTCTTTGTGGTGTGTGTGTCCCTGTGGGGTGAGTGCATGTGCCCCTATAGGGTGTGTATGTGTGTGTCCCTGTGGGAGGGGTCTGTGTGGTGTGTGTCTCTGTTGTGTGTGTCTCTTTGTGGTGTGTGTGTGTGTGTGTCCCTGTGGGGTGAGTGCATGTGTCCCTATAGGGTGTGTATGTGTGTGTCCCTGTGGGGAGGTCTGCGGTGTGTGTGTGTGTATCTGTATTGTGTGTGTCTCTTTGTGGGGTGTGTGTGTGTCCCTTTGGGGTGAGTGCATGTGTCCCTATAGGGTGTGTATGTGTGTGTGTCCCTGTGGGGGGGGGGGTCTGTGTGGTGTGTGTCTGTGTTTTGTGTGTCTCTTTGTGGTGTGTGTCCCTGTGGGGTGAGTGCGTGTGTCGCTATAGAGTGTGTGTGTGTGTGTCCCCTTGGGTGTGTGTGTGTGTGTGTCTCTGTGTTGTGTGTGTCTCTTTATGTGTGTGTGTGTGTGTTTGTTCGGGTGCGTGGTGAGTATCCAATGTTGGGGCTGCACCTTAGAGACTATACACTTGCTGTTACTCTTTGTGTGCGTGTGGTGTGTATACATGTCCCCGTGCGTGGTGAATATCCCATGTTGGGGTCCCACCTTAGTGACTATATGGTGGTATGTGCTGTTAGTCTTTGGCGCTATCATTAAGCCCCTCTCATTCACAACTGTCAACTGTCACTTTTTCCCCATTATGTAGATAGGGGCAAAAGTGTTTGGTGAATTGGAATGCGCGGGGTTAAAATTTCACCTCACAACATAGCCTATGACGCTCCTGGGGTCTAGATGTGTGACTGTGCAAAATTTTGTCTCTATAGCTGACAGCTGTCGATTTTCCTCCAACACTTTTCCATTCACTTTTTCCCCACTATGTAGATAGGGACAAAATTGATTGATGAACTGGAACGCGCAGGGTTAAAATTTCGCCTCACAACATAGCCTATGACGCTCTCGGGGTCCAGACGTGTGACTGTGCAAATTTTTGTAGCTGTAGCTGACAGCTGTCGATTTTCCTCCCACATGTTTCCTTTCCCTTTTTCCCCATTATGTAGATAGGGCCAAAATTGTTTGGTGAACTGGAACGCACAGGGTTAAAATTTCGCCTCACAACATAGCCTATGACGCTCCCGGGGTCCAGACGTGTGACTGTGCAAAATTTTTCCGGCTGTAGTTGCGATGGTGTAGATGCCAATCCCGGATATACACACACACATACACATACACACATTCAGCTTTATATATTAGATAGATAGATAGATAGATAGATAGATAGATAGATAGATAGATAGATAGATAGATAGATAGATAGATAGATAGATAGATAGATAGATAGATAGAATTATCGCGGCACAGGAACATTTTTTTAATCACATCCATTTGTGGAGATTATTACCGTACTTTTCCAAGATCTAATGATTAAATTGAACTTTGTTTGTATGAAAAACCCTTTACTCACTCAATTTGGCCCAAAGAGGAAGTCAATTAGGAAGGTATTTCCTTTAAAAGCAATCTGCATTGTCACATCCTTTAGGGCTGGAGCGGCTGGTGATGAGTCCAGATCACCCTCTTGTGGACTCTTTATTGGGTCCTGAAAGCCGAGCAGAAGGTAACTTTATAAGAAGCAGATTTCAGATCAGACGCAATGATGTAAAATTGGTGTCACACTTCCGGGGGAAGGCCCCCTAGAGTGGACCCACTGGACCATGGTACCGAACTGCCCTGGGTGAGCTGGTCCTAGTTTTAACCAACCCCTATACAGGGATTGTCAGGAGCAAGCCCAGGGGGTCTAAATACCACAGCTGCTAGTACCAGGGGGCGGCTCGTAAGGTAGCCTATGCTACGGCACAGCCAAGGAGTCCGGGATAACAGGGTACAAAGCTATTCGAGCAGGAATGTTGCTACCGGGGAAGAGCACTGCAGGGGTTCCAGGAGTACAAGGAAGGCCTGACCAACAGTCAACAAGGCAGAAGCAAACTGACTTAATGAACAGGCACCTCTTATCAGTGGAGGTGGCCTGATATACCAGAGGAAGAGCAGCTATTGGTCGAGGGGAGTGTCAGGTTGAACCGTACCGGCCCCTAGAGTCACAGGGGAGGAATGCACCTAGTGCGCCGCTCATTGGTCACATGAATACGACCATTGTAATGTGCTCATGTGTGAGCCTGGTTGTCAGCTGACAGGAAGGGAACCCGGCGACGGCTCCGAGACACAGTACGCCTGGATGCTGGATGCCCGGTCGGCAGAGGAGCAGAGGATGCCGACCCGGGAGAGGTGAGCTGGGAAGCGGTGCCAGGGGACCTAACAATTGGATGAAGTGCTGTTCTGTGTGGATGTGGGAGGGGGGACCAGCAGAATAGACAACCCCTTTTGGGGTCCCAAGGACACCTGCTTCCCTGGGTTGTAATAAAAATAGAAATTAAATTCCAAACACAACTCAGAAATATAAGGCCCAGACTTACCAATATCTGGTCACAATATTAATATACAGGGATTGTCCATCACTTAGGGTACCTTTACACGCCGCGACGGCAGGCTGGATACATCGCGCTACTTCGCGTGCACGAGCACGCTCAAACGGCTACAAACGGTCAACGCACCCTCTTTACACGCCGCGACAAGGTGCGCTACGCCACGCTACATCTATAGCTAGCTACATCGCCGGGTGTCTCAAGTAGCCAGCTGTAGCGTAGCGTACCATGTTTACACACCGCTCCAACAAGCTACTATGGGCGGACCCGGTGCAGCAGGGATAGCACATAGGCGTGCAACAATCTTGGATTACGAGCCGTCCGTATGATGATAGGACAGCGCAATATCATCATGATTGGCCAGGCATCGCAGGAGGCTGGTTAATGCAGCACGCTCGAGTAATTGTGTAGTGTGACTGGTCAGCTCCTTAAATATCCCGCCCTATGCTGCGACTACCAATCATAAAGCAGGAGCGACCTCCAATGATCGCAGATGGGGCGCGGTAACATGGCGACTGTGTCACGCCTTAGATACATGGCAGCCACATCGCCGGGTGTCCAGAGTTGCCTTCCGTTGCTTCTTTACACGCCGATACAGCTCGCTACAATCGGCGATGTTGCCTTAAGTTTATGAGCAGAGCCCATAAACAGATGTATCTATCGCCGGCTGTAGCGTCGCCTCTTCAGACGCCGCTACTACAGGCGATATGGACGCTACAAGCTACAATTGTAGCTTGTAGCGCGATGTATCCAGCCTGCCGTCGCGGCGTGTAAAGGTACCCTTAGATATTGGTGACCTACCCTTAGGTAAGGGTCCGACACCAGGCCCTACTACCCATCAGCTGGAAGATATCGGATGTGCTAAATAGGAACAGCTCTGTACACCATGCAGTGGCCATTCATAGGTACTGCAGTTCTGTTCCCATTCACTTCAATAGGATTTGTTTCCTTTTTTATTTTAGATTTGCTGTTTTCACATCGTGTTTTACCGCCTTGTTCATGATTCAGACAGAGCCATTAAGTGCAATGAGGCAGAGTCCACAGTCTTTCACTTTTGGGCTCCATCTGGCCTCCTTTCCACCGATGATTAGCCGGACACAATAGTGTAATAAACAGCATTATCATTAACGTTAATGGGTGATTTAACAAATCAAATGAATTTTATATCCGAGTTACCAATCGGTGATGTAGAGTCAGGGTTCAGGTTCAGCAGAGATTATATCCTAACGACAGCTTTTAACTTTGCTAATATCCTTTTAAATGTAAGTATGAGTCCTGTTGTTTGTTTGAGTCTATCGGTTTATGGTACATAATTCGGAGACATCAGTTTCTATGGTGATTTATTATTAGATCCGTACATGTGGATAATATGCACAATTCTTGAATAAATAATATTTTATCAAGCATGTCTGTTCTTGAGGTGTCCGGCTGCTACTGACTCCGGGGGCCGAGTGGTTGAGCATGATAAGTGCCAACAACACAGAGGACTGTCATTGTGTGGGCCTGACTAGCCATCATCTTTTGTTAGAGGGAATCTTTCACCAAGTTTTTGCACCTGATCTGAGAGCAGCATAGGGACAGAGACCCTGATTCCAGTGATGTGTCACTTACTGGGCTGCTTGGTGTTGTTTTGACATAATCAGTTTTATGAGCAGTTTATTATGTCTCAATGACTAGTAGACCTGCCTCTAGTAGCCTCCATATTCATGAGGTCTGGATAATCCCGCCCCCATCACTGATTGACAGCTTTCTGTCTATGCACAGTATACACAGAAAGTTGCCAATCAGAGGTGGGGGCAGGATTATACCAAGCTCTCTCCATCTATGAAATAAGGCCCTATCTTGCCTGTATGTAAATCTAGTCTCGTTAACCAACTATTTGTGCACAACCACCCACTACATTCATCTCCTGGAGTAGAGAACAGGGGGCACCAACCCAATCAAACAAATTATCAACTATGCAGTGATGATTTGATGTCACCAAAATACCACTTTAAGTTGCTAAAAATGACAATTTTCATGTTTCCTAGTTATATTTTTGGGAAAGCTGAGAATTAATAGGTCCTCATTACAAATGTTCTCACCAATTACATGACTACCATGGGGCCTATATTCAAACAAGCTCTTACAGCAAATGTATAATTTTTAAAGGGGTTGTCCAGGACTGTGATGTTGATAACCCATCACTAGAGTAAGTCCTCAGTATCCGATCGTGGGGAGTGTGGCACCCCATGCGTCCAGGAGGCCACAAAGGGAACTCCAGCCAGGCAGGTAGGACGACAGTTGAACATCAACACCCTCACTGCCCACACAACCCACGTACAGTAGATGGCAGCATCCAGCCCGGAGCCTGGGAACTCTAGGCAGGCGAGGGGTGGTGGATTTAGAGCAGTGGGTGGGCAAACACGTAGTCAGGTGACAGACAGTAGAAATAGTGAAGGGGGAGGAGGAAGGAGTCAGTAGGCCGAGGTAGGCTGAGATGAAAAGACTGAATCACACGTCCTGGCAAAGTGGGGTGTAGGAGCGCAGAATCTGAACAGAGCCAGTGCGAGCCGCAGAGAGAAAGCACGTCCAAAGCCAGCACCCCGGGAGTGTGAGGGAAGAGAGGGACGGTGATACCGGGCCCTAGAACTACAGCCGAGACGACCAGACTGCAGGCGGAGTAGCCCTCCTATGATACTTGAAGACATAGTAGAGAGAGCCTGGTAGAGCCTCACATGGGAGGACTGCTGGAGGCTAGGCTGAAGTAGAGTGTCGGCTCTAGAGGGGACCGTAGTTTCACCCGGCATTCCCAGACAACCGACGGGGGACCACAGCTACACGTTAGGGTCCCTACCCCAAAGGACAGGCAGCTCAGTAGCAACCCGGAGGGCTCACAGGAGTCCTAGCCACCGCCATACTGTCCGGAGTCACGCACATCAAAGTGAGTCACAGAGAACGCAGTAACAGCCTGGGAAGGACACAAAGATAGAGTGAGGGGTCACAGTAGGAAAGACCTGGCTGCAGAGAGTAAAGGGAACCCCGGAGGGGAGAGTGTGCCCGTGTAACTGAACTGTAAGAACTGTACTGAACTGTAACCTGAACTTGAGAACTTGAGAAGTAAACACGGTGAACCCTGAATGCGACTCCCTTGTATGTCTCTGCCTGGATACTACTCCTTCCATACAGGTTTGCAGCAGCCCTACAACTGGAGAGCCACAGCGTGCAGGCTCCAGCACTGAAGGAGGATTCCTGCAGCATCTGGACAGTAAGTGTACTGCACTCAGCACCAGGCCTGCACACTACACTATAGACTTTAATCATCACTGCCCCAGGGAAAACAGTTCTGCCCACGGGAACTATTCCATCTACGCTGCCAATACATCATCCCCGGAGGTTCTGCAGCAGCGGCGGCCCCATTATTGGCCGCACACAGTGGGTGGCGTCACGACTGACAATCCCTTGTAAATATCCCCTTATTATTGCCAGGGCCCGGAACACGGTCCGGACCAGGACCACCCGTAACATTCTCCAGCACAGACCCTGGTCCGGTACCGAGTACCCCGTCCCAGTGGGCTCGACAGGAGTAACACACGGCAGTAACAGATTAGCTGTTTGCAGCGCTCTGTCTGTTCGCAGTGTAATGGCACAGTGCAGATTAACTGCTTGCCAAGCTGCAGTGCCTGGGAACAGCCACTGCATGCGCTGTGTACTGTTTACCGCTAACCAGTGTTGGCACTTGGTGTTGAACTGGACCTCCACCAATCTGTAATTTTGTTAATCCTAAGGATGGAAGCAAATTAGATTCTCAAGACCCATTCAGTGGTCTGTAGACACTCGATGGGTGCAGGAATACAGGCTCTTACCTGCCGGCATCCGAGGCTCTTCTTTTGACTAGCCAGCCTGGCACGACGTCACATCCGCATCGCTAGGCCGGCTAATCAAAAGAAGAGCCCGATGTCGGCTGGCAAGAGGCTGTACTCCTTCTCCTGTGTTGTGACCGATGAAATGTATATTGAGCTGAAAAAGAAAAGTTCAATATAGGGTATACCTGTGTGGAACAGTTTTTAAGTTGTGAGTTATGGCTTCCTCACCTTTTTTGGTTGTGGAAGTCACAACCAACTTTAAAGACCTGTGATATCTGCTTGATATCCTGAGATGACGGCTGCTAGCAGTATCCCTCAAGGACTAGCAAAGATCCGGGGAAAAAAGGAAAAGGGATTTCGGTCCGCGCTTCCGTCACACTGTAATAAATCTACTGGAGAGATTTATTTTTATTGTGATTTTATGTTCTAGCGTTTCGGGGTACAGAACCCCACCATCTGTGATTTATCCTGATGAAGGGGTCCTGTACCCTGAAATGCGTAAAAATCACAATAAAAAATAAATCCCTCCAGTAGATGTATTACAGTTTGACGGAAGCGCGGACCGAATCCCTTTTCCTTTTTTCCCCGGATCTTTGTGACCGATGGAATGGGACCTGCAAATCGATTCTCATCATCAATATAAACAACCCCACTAAACAAGGGCTTCTCAGGGACTTAGATTTAATACTTCATTATCTATTCTTAATAAGGAAATTATAAAAAAACAAATCTTGAGGACAGCCCGTATTTAGATGACGCTGCTCCCAAGATGTTTTCAATCTTCATTTTGGCGGATGGAGCAGATATGTCATGATCTCATGGTTGTGCCGTCTATTTGTGAATAATCTCTTGGGAATAGTACTTATCATTACTGCAGCAGTAGATCCGCTCTCCTTAGATGACAGGAAGGGTAATTGCCTCTTGTCTGCAAGAATGTGCAGCTCTTTTCTAATGAGGGGTGCGGTACCATTTAGCTGATCCATTAGGGCTCCAGCTTTTGTTCCCCCGACTGCTGGGAATTATTGTCACCCAAAACACTTAAGTACAAGAGAATCCATCAGGCCGTTGCCTGTAACAGCTTGTGAAGCCGGATACTGCAGCCGCACAGCTGCCAATCACCGTCGTGCAGCATCTCACAGATGCACCCGGATGAGTGCCAGGACCGCACACCAAGTCCCGCTGAGTGCGAAGCGATATCTCAAGGGAGACACAAGTGCACTCTTCCTAATCTCATCATTGTGCACTCAATTATAACTGTAGTTAAAAGAGTCTGCATATGCTATCGGCTATGGCTGCACATCTGTACTGACCCCATAAAATCAGGCTACATGGAGCTCATTATCCCAAGTCATCCAAAATTTGTACTATTTCTTATACAGTAGAAAATAAATTCACCAAAGGGGTTGTCCATTTTCAGACAAACTGTCTAATCTACCTAAAATATAAAATTCAGCAGATAATCACCCTCCAAGATCAGCAACGCGTGCCGTAAACCCCCGTCACAGCCTTTGAGCTCGGAGATCATGTCAGCAACACGTATCACCTCTCCAGCTAATCACTGAGGTCAGTGCTGCAGCGTTGACGTAGAAAGTATCTACAGTCTCTGGGAGGGCAGAAAAAAACAGGTTATAGAAAGCGAAGGAAGCACATAGTGCAGGATAGAAGCTGTGCTGATATATGAAGTAATGGTGACTGCACCCTGAATATACACATATCACACATCCAGCCTGCATTACTGGGAGGGACACTCACATAAGAGAAGATCTGAAAATTGGATGAGACTGCAAATTGCAAATCAGGGGGTCTAAAAGTGAATGAAGGAATGAACACTTAAATTTAGTTATCGACAGTAGGGGAAATACGGTAAGTATTTGATTCCTTGCTGATTTTATAAGTTTGCCAATGAGCAAGACATGAACAGTGTATAATGTTAAGTGTAGGTTAATTTTAACAGTGAGACATAGAATATCAAAAATTAAATCTAGAAAATCACATTGTCTAAATCAGAGGGCTCCAGGATATAAGGGCTGCCAACAGTTCAGGTTTTCAGGATTTCCTTAGTATTGCACAGGTGCTAATGTGATCATCTGCACAGGTGATGATACCAGGTCCTGTGCAATACTAAGGAAATCCTGAAAACCTGCACTGGTAGTGGCACTGGAGGCCTGGAGTTGGGGACCCCTGGTCTAAATTATATAAAGTTATTTGTATTTTGCAGAGAAAAATAAGTATTTTATCCCTCTAGCAAACAAGACAATACTTGGTTGCAAAACCCTTGTCGGCAAGCACAGTAGTCAGATGTTTCTTATAGTTGATTATTAGGTTTGCGCACATTTCAGGAGGAATTTTGGTCGACTCTACTTTTCAGATCATCTCTGAATCATTAAGATTTTGAGGCTGTCGCTTGGCAACTGGGAATTTCAGCTCCCTCCATAAATTTTCAATGGGATTAAGGTCTGGAGACTGGCTATGACGTCCCATGACCTTAAAGTGCTTCTTTTCGAGCCAATCCTTTGTTGCCTTGGCTGTATGTTTTGGGTCATTGTCGTGGTGAAAAACCCAGCGACCACCCATTTTTAATGCCCTGGTGGAGGGAAGGAGGTTGTCACTCAGGATTTTACGGTACATGGCTCCATCCATTGTCCCATTGATGCGGTGAAGTAGTCCTGTGCCCTTAGCAGAGAAACACGACCAAAACATAATGCTTCCACCGCCATGCTTGACTGTGGGGATGGTGTTCTTTGGATGAAAGCCAGCATTTATTGCCAAAGAGCTCAATTTTTGTCTTATCTGACCACGTCACCTTCTCCCAATCACTCTCAGAATTAACAAGATGTTCACTGGCAAACTTCTGACAGGCCTACACATGTGTCTTCTTGAGCAGTGGGACTTTGTGGGCACTGCAGGATTTTAATCCATTACTGCATAATGTGTTACCAATGGTTTACTTGGTGAGAGTGGTCCCAGCTGCTTTGAGATCATTAACAAGTTCCCTCTTGTAATTTTAGGCTGATCTCTCACCTTCCTCATGGTACTGGATACAATGTGAGCTTTTGCATGGAGCCCCTGATCAATGTCAATTGACACTCATTTTGTATGTCTTCCATTTGCTTACTATTACACCAACAGTTGTCTCCTTCTGACCCAGCGTCTTACTTATGGTTTTGTTGCCCATTCCAGCCTTGTGCAGGTCTAGGATCTTTTCCCTGACATCCTTATACAAAGCTCTTTTGTCTTGCCCATGTTGTAGAGGTTAAGGTGGGGTTACACGTTGCAATATCGTTCCGATATCGCAATTCAATGGCGCGGGAGCGTGCATTTAGTGCACGTTTCTCCCGCATCGCATCGGAGGTTTACACGTTGCGATTTCTGGATCCAACGTCCGAATGATGTCTACGCCCCCAACCCAGGAACGACCATTTAACATGGGAGTGAATGGGTGACGTTGAACTTCACATCGGAGTTGGGCTGTCACACAGCACGATCCGGCTCCAATCTCCATTCAATATCTGAGCATTGAATAGCACGCTCATTCAATCCCCGATATCGCATTGACATCGTTCCTGCATCGTATTGGACGTTCACACCATACAACGCAGGAACGATATCGGCTCCAACGATCGAACCACGTGACTTTTCATTGAAATTGGACGCCGATATCGCAACGTGTAAACCCACCTTTAGAGTCTGACTGATTAATTGAGTGTAAGGACAGGAGCCTTTTATACAGGTGACAATGTAAGACAGCTGTCTTTAATGCAGGTAACGAGTTGATTAGGAGCATCTAACTGGTCTGTAGGAGCCAAAATCGTAATGGTTGGTAGGGGATCAAATACTTATTTCTCTCTGCAAAATGCAAATACATTTATATAATTTAGACAATGGGATTTTCTGGATTGTATTTTGATATTATATCTCTCAGTTAAAATTAACCTACTCTTAAAAATTATAGACTGTTCATGTCTTTGTCAGAGGGAAAACTTACAAATACAGCAAGGGATCAAATACTTATTTCCCCCACTGTAAAGGTAGCCATAAGCATAGGCAAAAATCTTTTAAAAGTTATTCTAAACATTTAAAGTTATCACCCATTCAGCAGCGTTTCTGAAGTTGACTGTGCACGTCTCGGGATTAAGGACACGCACTGCGCTTGATCTGAAAGACAGCTTCATCACTTCTAAAACACCTCTCTGAACGCGAGACACATACACCTGCTTCAGAGGCGAACTGACGCTGCTGATATGAGCCGCCTGCATACTTCAGATTTCCAGGAGCTGTGATGACACCAGCTCATAAAAACCATGTTATCACAGCTACAGAAGCATGATAACATGAAAAGAGGCTGACTAGTGTGGGAAACAACGCCCCATCGACTAGTCAAAGCCCTCATTTACATATGAAAAATGTAGGTAATAAATGATGTTTACACATTGATTTTAGAGGCTGCTGCTATACAGGGCTGGTTAGGAAGGGAATTTTAATGTGAAATGTGAATGCTACTGGCTTAAGGCCCAGTTACACACACAGATATCTGTTCAGATATTGTTCGCAGATCTCTGGTTGCAGTGAAATCATGGACACATTGTTCCATTTGTACACGGCCACAAAATGGAGCAATGTGTCCATGATTTCACTGCAACCAGAGATCTGCGAACAAACTCTGCACAATTATCTGTGTGTGTAACTGGGCCTTTAGAGGGAATAAGAGAGTAAAAAAATCCCTGGTCTGTGGAGCGCTAGGGCTAGAGATAAATGGCACTAGGGTTATTTTAGAAAAGGTTTCTTTATTAACCTCTTACAGGCCACTACGCGTTTCTGCAGCAGAGCGCTGCCTTCATCAGGTGATGCAAGTCTTGCATCACCTGATGAAGGCAGCGCTCTGCTGCAGAAACGCGTAGTGGCCTGTAAGAGGTTAATAAAGAAACCTTTTCTAAAATAACCCTAGTGCCATTTATCTCTAGTCCTAGCGCTCCACAGACCAGGGATTTTTTTACTCTCAGCTTCTTGCACTTGTGCACACCTGGCAAGAGCAGCTCTGGACAAGAGATACCATTAATCCTAGATCCTGAGTTCCATGACCTAGCAATACAACACGGTCACCGTTGTAGGACCTGTGGTGACATCATTCCGGTCATTGATCGCGACAGGAGCTGGACCTCCCGGAGCAACTTTCGGTGCCTCCACTATACCTCCAGGCGGAGGTGGATTCACAGGCGTAAGACCGCATTTTGTGCAGGGTTGCACAACCACCTCTGGTGAGTGGCTACACAGCCCTGGGCCTAAATCCACTTCAAAAACTTTCTTCACATGCGCTCCCACCCCCTCCCCCCTTTTTGTCTTTAGAGGGAATAAGAGATCTGACAGGTTCCCGTTAAATAGATTTGTCATCAGAAAATGCCCTATTGTCAGAATTAACTTTTTATCTTAAATGTGTTATTTAAATAAAAATGTTTGTAATGTGTTTTTCCAGATTTTTCATATCAATCTTAAAAATAATTCTGAAATTATGCAATTTTCACACTAGTCACTAGGCCTTTATGTTAGGAGGAGTAGGTGAGCTATGACATCAGCTATTGTGAATGGTGGATCCTGTGTTATCTACTGTATATAGAGGTGTTATCAGTCATTGTACAGGAGGAGGAGGTGAGCTATGACATCAGCTATTGTGAATGGTGGATCCTGTGGTATCTACTGTATATAGAGGTGTTATCAGTCATTGTACAGGAGGAGGTGAGCTGTGATATCACCTACTGTGAATGGTGGATCCTGTGTTATCTACTGTATATAGAGGTGTTATCAGTCATTGTACAGGAGGAGGAGGTGAGCTGTGATATCACCTATTGTGAATGGTGGATCCTGTGTTATTTATTGTACACGGCAGTATTAACTGTTATTCTAAACCGGTCTGTGATGATAATGAGACTGCTGAAAACTCATCCGTACAAAATAAAAGTAATGAGTCCAGTATTTGGCTGACTGGCCATTGTGAAAATTTTAGATTTTTTATATTTTCAACAAAGTTAATGAACTGGGGAAATGATAAAGGTATTTTTCATAAGTACATTTTGCATACAGCTTGTAGGGGCAGGGTTCTCTTTTGAGGGGTGGATGAATATTTTTAATCATGGTGTCTCTGTACAGAGGTATCAGTGGATTTTCATTAAGGAGTGACTGCCTCTGGGAAGGAAATTCAGAAATACATAAATGTAAGAATTGAAATTTAGTTACTGAAATATACACTTCTATAATGCTGTCCCCAAAGTGTTGAGCAGAGAGGGGGGGATAAATGTGCGGATCTTGAGGATTTTATAAACACGAGCGGCAGAGGAACGCCACAGAGCATTAATATTTTATGCAAATGAGGGATATCAGATGAGGGGACAGGAGAAGTGGAGGCTGGGATCACAGTCCAATTACTCCTGCAGTGATGGAGGCTCTTATCATCAGAGCACTAACTGGCAATTATTTCCTGCAGGGAGCAGTGATGGCGGAAGGGACACTCCAGAGACCGAAGGCTTTCTATTTATACTAAGTGCAACGTTATATTATAATATGTCAGATTTGTCTTTTGGTATCAATATTTAGAGGGTTATTTCTGTTGCAACCTTTTTATGGATATGATGGGAATAAATCTGTCCATCTCCAACTATTTGATTAGGAGTTTCGGAAACGGCCAAGAGCGGATATGCTGGATTGTTTCCATAATGTCTATTCTATGGCCACAGCTCAGCCGCTCTTGATCTCCCATTCTACATACTTAAACATTAATATGGAGTATGGCCTCCAGTCTCCTAGAAATTGTGTCTACAAGACTTTGGAGGTATCTATTAAAATGTTTGACCCTTCATCCAGAAGAGAATTTGTTAGGTCTGACACTGATGTTGGGAAAAGGACAGGCTCACAATCTCCTTTCTAGTTCATCCCAGGTTCGGGCTCTGTTTGGCCGGTGATGTTCTTCCACCAAACTCCCCCCCCCCCTTCATGTCTTCATGGACCCTGTGTAATGGGGAACAGAAAAGGGCCTTCCTCAAATTGTTCCCACAAATGTCTTGCGCTCAAGTATTAAGATTTACCTTCACTGGAACTAAGGGACCAAGGTCACCCCTGAAAAACAAGTCCGTTTCATTATCTCTTCTCCACCAAACTGTACAGCGGGCACAATGAAGTCAGGCGGGTAATGTTCTCCTGGTATTCACAAACCTAGACTCACCCATCAGACGTAGACAGAGAAGTGTGACCCATCACTGCACAGAACACGTCTCCTCCAGAGTCAGTGGTGGCAGCTTTACTCCCCTCCATCCGCCACTCCGTATTGTGCTTGGTGATGTATGGTTACATGCAGCCCGCTCGGCCATGAAGCTGCCAGCGGGGCGCAATGTTTGAGTTGATGTTACCAGACGAGGTCTGGACTCAGCAGTTATGAAGTTTGCAGAGCGATGGGGACTTTTCTGGCCACTACCCTACAGCACTCGGGTCCACCACGTTATGTGTTTTTTAAAGGATCTAACTTTGTGAATGTTGGGCTCATGAAATAGCATTAGTCGGGCCTTCTTCCCACAATATACATTTGGAAATGTTTAGACAAGCTTTAAGCAGCCTTAAGGACTGTAATTCTCTAATTTTCATGTTTAAAAAATTGCTTGAAAAGTAAAACATGTCTTATCCAAGGGTTGCACTGGACTGTGATGCCTTTATACCTGCTTTTGGCTATCACTGATGTCACAAGTGTCTCCTGCTGTAGGGGAGACCTTTGATGAGTCTAGAACCTGAAGGTTGCAACGCCTTGTGGATCAGGTCCACAAACTGTATTTAAATGTATATAATTTATTTTTGTGCTTAAGGGGTTAAGGATCCTTTCCTGTCTGGTTGTTCTTTGCAGGTTAATCTCAGGTGTAGCTTCTGATGACCACTCCCCTCCCTATAAAAGTCACATGTCAGGTCAGCTGACACAGGTAATGGAATCCATTTCTATGCTGACTACTGTGGAAGGAGCCTGTATAGAGTCGTTACTATTGCTGCTCTGGTGTTTCGCTGCCACTGTGGAGTTCTGGAGTTTATCCTTTTTGTGTCCATTTTCCCCTGTCTGTCATTCATTCTTTTCCATGTGTTCTAATAAAGTAGAGGTGAGTGTAGTGCACTTGCTGGCCTTCTCACTAGTCAGGGTGCGTTCAGCGACAATGAGGGCCTAAGCACGTGATGACAATAGGGGGAAGGACCTATAAAGGGAAGTTAGGGAGTGCAGAACATAGACTCAAGTGAGTGCCTGGAGGTGACCCCATTCAGTATCACCAGGGCCTTCCTTCTATTCCATCCCCATTGTCTCCCCTGTGTAGCACCTCATGCTAGGCATCAGTGGCGTAACTTCAGGACCATGGGCCCCGATGCGAAAGCTCCAACAGGGCCCCCATAGCCACGGTGTGGCAGCTGAGCACCACTCGGCCTTGACCAGTGGTTAGCTGAATGGTAATTAGGCACTGGAATTTATATATAGAAGCAATTAAGGCACGATCTTTGGCATAAACCTCATTAAGGCCGCCCAGCTTTGTGCTGTCTGACTGTCTTTATTTGATACTCACTGAAGAAGAATTTTAGCTGACGCGACGATTTAACAAACTGTATTCATCCTGAATAATTAAAGATCCTCTGGTGGGACATGGGTGTCCCCTATGTCATCAAACTTGGCCTTGAAAATCGCCATGCTTTTAAGTCCGCCAAGGTCTTTCTGTGTCTGTTTACAGTAAGGCGGCAATAAAACTTGTCCCTCGCACGCTGTATTCCCCGCAATGAAAGATCGTCTGTGACATTTCACAGTCAATAATTCAGAGGTTTTAAAAATGGATAAAGTGACGTAACTTGCATATGTGAAAAGAGGAAATGAAGATGGAAACGCAAATAAAAAAAAAAATCTGTAGATGGAAAAGCTGAGCAGTGCAAGTTCATCCATGAAGGAAGGACGACGCCAGAGCAAAATATAAATGGTTCTCCCCTTCCAACATTTCCTGACATTACCTTCCAAATTGTTCTACAAAGAGCATCTCTCGCTATGGAGGACCTTTCATTGGACACTGTGCAATGCCAAATTTCAGCAAGGAGATTGAACACTTGAAGATGGATTTCTTATACAAGTCACTGAGGTTACAGAAAGCTGAACAGTTTATATCTCAAAAACAAATTAGTAATTAATTTAACCTGTGTTTTAAAGGTAATCTGTCAGCAGGATTTTACTGTGTAATCTGAGAACAGTGTGATTTTGGGACAGAGACCCAGATTCCAGCAATGTAACACTTTCTAGGCTGTTTAAAAAAAAAAAATCAGTATTTTATCAGCAGGAGATTATCACCGCAGGACTAGGTGTCTCATGCCTCCTGGTCCAGCTGTTCTATGTAACCCATTCCCCCACCACTGATTAGCAGCTTTCTGCCAATATATAGTGTACACCTCTCCCAATCAATGGTATTGGCGGGGTTATACACAGCTCAACATTCCAAGCTCTTCTAGATCTGCAGCAGAGAAAATGGCAATTTTATCTCAACTGCTGCACCCAGTAAACAGTGATATATTGCTGAAATTGGGGTCTCTGTCCCTACATCAAGTTGAAAAACCTGCAGAAAGTTCCCTTTAAACAGTTAACTGGACTGATGTCATAAAACTGTTATTATCTGAATGTGGTCTACTCTAGAACAGAGTGAGTAAAATTTAGTGCACCCCCTTCCTAGTTCCAAGAACTGTTTAAATATAGTGGTATGAAAAAGTGTTCGCCCCCTTCCTGATTTCTTATTCTTTTGCATCTTTGTCAGACTTTAATGTTTCAGATCACCAAACCAGGCATGGTGATCTAATTACAGTACCGGAAGCAGCATGTCTGCTGCATCCAGGCAAGGGGTCCCCCAGCACTTGAGCAGCCCTGTACCCAAAGTAAATACACTTAGAAAACTTACATCGTGCAGCCATAAAGGAGGTGGCTAGAGGCAGCAGCCAAAGGGCAGATTCACACCCCCTGCATGTGTAATCTGCCCACCGCTGCCAATCATTGTCTCCTTCTTCAGCATTATAACACAGAGGGTCCCCCCCCCCCCCAGAAATGGCTGTTTAGCTCCGCCCCCTGCGGGGACGTCACTGCTTATACCCGCCCTGCTCTATGATTAACATAGAGCAGGGCGGGTATAAGCGGTGATGTCACTGCAGGAGGCGGGGTGGCCGGCCTCCTGCTCTGACATCACCACCTTTCCCCGCCCTGCTCTATGTTAACCATAGAGCAGGGCGGGTATAAGTGGTGACGTCACTGCAGGGGGCGGAGCTAAACAGCCATTTTCTGATCATCATAATGGGAGACCCAGACAATGGGGTTTTGGGCACTGCCCTCCGGAGGCCACACTAGGTACTACAAGTTTGTAGACACCGCCCCCTCCGCTTATAAACCCCTACCGCAGGATATATCCTCAGTTTTAAACTTAGTGTGCTCGGAGGATCACGCGCTTTGCTTGCACTTCACAGCATTCTCACAGCTTACGTGATGGCGTATGAAGACAAGGTAAAAGGGTCCCGGTCGGGGACCTCCGGCAGTCTCCCTGTTCACCTTCGGGGAACGCACAGGTCGAGGTACCGGAGGGCCTGGAGCCTGGACACATTGTGTCCCCCCGGTACGCTGCCGCACTCCTTCCCATCCTTCCTTGGGGGCTCTGGGAAGTGGGAGACAGGAGCCTTGCACAGCTCCGCTCCGTCCGAGGCCTCCCTAAATGGTGCTTACAGACCGGACTGGAGCCAGCCCAGTCCGAGGCCTCCCTAAATGGTGCTTACAGACCGGACTGGTGCTGAACCCCGTCCGAGGCCTCCCTTAATGGTGCTTACAGACCGGACCGGCACTGAGGTACCCTAGGTGTCTCCGGTGTGCCTGGGGGTAGTGTCTGGCCCTTATGGGTCTTGGCACTCAGACCGCGCGTAACCCTCGGGTCCGCGGTTCTGATGGTGTGCCCTGTGCTGGGGTCACCCTGGCTGACCGCCCTGTGTGTCACAGGGGCTGCGGCTGTGGGCTTCAGACTTTTGTATGCAGCCCTGGGTATAGTATTGATACCTCCCGCGCTGCGGGCTCCGGCACCAGATTTAATGATGGCTGCCTGGAGAAATGTGGAGCAGCCCAGGGGCTGACGTCATCACTGGGCGTGTGTGTGTGCTTCCCGCGTGTTTTTGGGCCCGCCCACAGCTTGTACGGCGGCGGCCATCTTCCCCTCACTTCCCGGCTGGGATCTGATTAAGTGCACGGCTGCACTCCCGGGGAGACCGGTCATAACCCTAGCGGAGGCCACACACACATCGCTCCCTTCCACCGCATTGACGCAGTCGGTAAGCCACCGGTGTTCCGGTTCCTTTTCTGTTTGGCTTATTTTCCCCTGCTGTGGGTATGTCCTCAGCGAGGAAAACTGCTGCTAAGGCGGCCAGTACCACCATTGTCTGTGCTACTTGCAACGGGACACTGGTTGGGGGATCCTGCAATAACTGCGGACGCCCAGAGGTCCGGACTGATACTGCTGAGACAGCGGCTCCGGTGCTGTACCCTGAGGTTCAGGTGATCCCAGGGCCATGGGAAACACAGAATAAGATTAATGAATCTGTGTTATCCAAACTGTCCTCCATGTCGCAATCCCTGGAGGCATTGACGAGAAGACTGGAAAGCCCAGTTGCTCCTTCATACCCCCGGGTGTCACCCGGTTTAACCGCGAGACCCCTTAAGCGGGCTCGCCGTGATGAATCACCTGAGATCCAGAACCTCTCTGAGGAGGAGCGTCACTCTGATGGTGACGAGGATGATGGGGGTTCAATACTCGAGTCTGTGTCCGAACCACCGGATGGGGTGGAGGATCTGGTGTCCTCCATCAACGAGATTCTACATCTCGTGGCACCCCCTGAAGAGGTGGAACTCCACCCGAAGGAGGTATATCAGTGGTTGCAGCCAGAGGCTCGTTCGTGTGGCTCCTTTATGGACCACACTAATTTTGGAAGGGTGGTTAGAGCACCCAGGGTTCTCCTTGGGCGGCGTTATGTCCGCAAATCTAAGGACACTCACTTCCCCTTTCCCCAGGAGGTGCTTCAGGAGTGGTCGCAGTCCCCAAAGGTGGACGCTTCCATGACCAGGATTGCTGCACGCTCCCTTTTCTCTGCCTCTGATAGCTCCTCATTGAAGGACGCGACGGATAGACAGGTCGAACAACTCGCCAAGTCTGCTTATGAGGCTGTGGGGTCTTCTTTTGCCCCTAATTTCGCCACGGTCTGGACCCTACAGGCGATTACCACCTGTTTGGACGGTATCACTGACCTGGCGGGGTCCAATTCAGAGATCCTGGCGATTACCGACAGGGCGAAGGCCTATGCGGATTACGCCAGGATGGCGACCCTAGAGACTGCCACCCGCTCTGCTGTGGCTTCGGCCAATGCTATAGCGATCCGCAGGTTGTTGTGGCTGCGTCTATGGGACTCAGATGCCACGTCAAAGAAGATTCTGCAGAATCTTCCATTCTCAGGTGACAGGCTTTTTGGAACCGAGCTGGACAAGCTGATAAAGGATTCTGCGGAGTCTAAGATCCCACAGAATAAACCTAAACCGCGGTATACTGTCAAAAGGAACCCTAAACAATGGTCCTTTCGTTCCAGCTCGCAGCCATCAGCTTCGTCCGCTCGCACAGAGAGAGGGGGCAAACCCTCTAATCAGTGGCGCCCCAAGGGTCGCCAGAAGAAGCCAACGGGGGCGGCGGCTGCCACCCCTAAACCCGCTTCCACATGACTCACTCTCTCGTCCTGCCGCCCCACAGGTGGGGGGCCGCCTGTCCAGTTTTCAGGACAGATGGTTGCTCCACGTTCAAGATCAGTGGGTCCGAGACGTTGTCTCGTGCGGCTACAGGATAGAGCTGACGTCGCAGCCGGCACACCGATTCCATCAGTCTGTTCCATCCCCAGAAAAGGCTCAGGCTTTTTATCTGGTGTTGGAGGGACTACGCAGAGACGGGGTAGTGGTCCCGGTGCCTACGGGGGAGAGGTTCAGGGGTTTTTACTCCAACCTCTTCATCGTCCCGAAGAAGGACGGCTCTTTTCGCCCGGTTCTGGACCTCAAGTTGTTCAACCGTCACGTGTTGGTTCGGAAGTTCCGTATGGAATCCCTGCGCTCCGTGATCGCGGCTGTGTCACAGGGAGACTTCCTAGCGTCCATAGATATCCGAGACGCTTACCTTCACGTGCCCATTGCACCGGCTCATCAACGCTGGTTGCGATTCGCAGTGGGGAACGAACACTTCCAGTTCGTGGCGCTGCCTTTCGGGTTGGCCTCGGCACCGAGGGTGTTCACGAAAGTGATGGCCTCGATGATGGCTCTTCTGCATGCGCAGGGACACGCCGTCATACCCTATCTAGACGACCTGCTGGTCAGGGTGCCATCGGAACACCTTTGTCAGAAAAGCCTGGAGGTGACCATACAGTCTCTGGAACAGTTTGGGTGGCTTCTCAATATCCAGACAATGGGTTTATGGGCACTGCCTCCGAGGCCACACAAGGTACTACAAGTTTGTAGACACCCGCCGACTCCCTCCGCTTATAAACCCCTACCGCAAGGAATATATTCCTCAGTTTTAAACTTAGTGTGCTCAGAGGATCACACGCTTTAGCTTGCACATCACGCGATTCTCATAACAAACGTGATGGCGAATGAAGAATCTGGACTAGAGGCGGTCCCGATCGGGGACGCCCCCAGCATCATCCCTGTTCACCCTTAGGGAACACTACAGGTCGAGGTATCGGAAGGGCCCAAGCCTTGTGACACTTCGTGTTCCCACCGGTACGACTCCACGGCGCGCTCCTTCATACATCCTTCATCGTAGCCTTCTGGGAAGTGTGGAGACAGGAGCCATTGCAACAGCTCCGCCCGTCCGTAGGCCTCCCTAAATGGTGCTTACAGACCGACTGGAGCCAGCCCAGTCCGAGGCCTCCCTAAATGGTGCTTACAGACCGGACTGGTGCTGAACCCGTCCGAGGCCTCCCTTAATGGTGCTTACAGACCGGACCGGCACTGAGGTACCCTAGGTGTCTCCGGTGTGCCTGGGGTAGTGTCTGGCCCTTATGGGTCTTGGCACTCAGACCGCGCGTAACCCTCGGGTCCGCGGTTCTGATGGTGTGCCCTGTGCTGGGGTCACCCTGGCTGACCGCCCTGTGTGTCACAGGGGCTGCGGCTGTGGGCTTCAGACTTTTGTATGCAGCCCTGGGTATAGTATTGATACCTCCCGCGCTGCGGGCTCCGGCACCAGATTTAATGATGGCTGCCTGGAGAAATGTGGAGCAGCCCAGGGGCTGACGTCATCACTGGGCGTTGTGTGTGTGCTTCCCGCGTGTTTTTGGGCCCGCCCACAGCTTGTACGGCGGCGGCCATCTTCCCCTCACTTCCCGGCTGGGATCTGATTAAGTGCACGGCTGCACTCCCGGGGAGAACCGGTCATAACCCTAGCGGAGGCCACACACACATCGCTCCCTTCCACCGCATTGACGCAGTCGGTAAGCCACCGGTGTTCCGGTTCCTTTTCTGTTTGGCTTATTTTCCCCTGCTGTGGGTATGTCCTCAGCGAGGAAAACTGCTGCTAAGGCGGCCAGTACCACCATTGTCTGTGCTACTTGCAACGGGACACTGGTTGGGGGATCCTGCAATAACTGCGGACGCCCAGAGGTCCGGACTGATACTGCTGAGACAGCGGCTCCGGTGCTGTACCCTGAGGTTCAGGTGATCCCAGGGCCATGGGAAACACAGAATAAAGATTAATGAATCTGTGTTATCCAAACTGTCCTCCATGTCGCAATCCCTGGAGGCATTGACGAGAAGACTGGAAAGCCCAGTTGCTCCTTCATACCCCCGGGTGTCACCCGGTTTAACCGCGAGACCCCTTAAGCGGGCTCGCCGTGATGAATCACCTGAGATCCAGAACCTCTCTGAGGAGGAGCGTCACTCTGATGGTGACGAGGATGATGGGGGTTCAATACTCGAGTCTGTGTCCGAACCACCGGATGGGGTGGAGGATCTGGTGTCCTCCATCAACGAGATTCTACATCTCGTGGCACCCCTGAAGAGGTGGAACTCCACCCGAAGGAGGTATATCAGTGGTTGCAGCCAGAGGCTCGTTCGTGTGGCTCCTTTATGGACCACACTAATTTTGGAAGGGTGGTTAGAGCACCCAGGGTTCTCCTTGGGCGGCGTTATGTCCGCAAATCTAAGGACACTCACTTCCCCTTTCCCCAGGAGGTGCTTCAGGAGTGGTCGCAGTCCCCAAAGGTGGACGCTTCCATGACCAGGATTGCTGCACGCTCCCTTTTCTCTGCCTCTGATAGCTCCTCATTGAAGGACGCGACGGATAGACAGGTCGAACAACTCGCCAAGTCTGCTTATGAGGCTGTGGGGTCTTCTTTTGCCCCTAATTTCGCCACGGTCTGGACCCTACAGGCGATTACCACCTGTTTGGACGGTATCACTGACCTGGCGGGGTCCAATTCAGAGATCCTGGCGATTACCGACAGGGCGAAGGCCTATGCGGATTACGCCAGGATGGCGACCCTAGAGACTGCCACCCGCTCTGCTGTGGCTTCGGCCAATGCTATAGCGATCCGCAGGTTGTTGTGGCTGCGTCTATGGGACTCAGATGCCACGTCAAAGAAGATTCTGCAGAATCTTCCATTCTCAGGTGACAGGCTTTTTGGAACCGAGCTGGACAAGCTGATAAAGGATTCTGCGGAGTCTAAGATCCCACAGAATAAACCTAAACCGCGGTATACTGTCAAAAGGAACCCTAAACAATGGTCCTTTCGTTCCAGCTCGCAGCCATCAGCTTCGTCCGCTCGCACAGAGAGAGGGGGCAAACCCTCTAATCAGTGGCGCCCCAAGGGTCGCCAGAAGAAGCCAACGGGGGCGGCGGCTGCCACCCCTAAACCCGCTTCCACATGACTCACTCTCTCGTCCTGCCGCCCCACAGGTGGGGGGCCGCCTGTCCAGTTTTCAGGACAGATGGTTGCTCCACGTTCAAGATCAGTGGGTCCGAGACGTTGTCTCGTGCGGCTACAGGATAGAGCTGACGTCGCAGCCGGCACACCGATTCCATCAGTCTGTTCCATCCCCAGAAAAGGCTCAGGCTTTTTATCTGGTGTTGGAGGGACTACGCAGAGACGGGGTAGTGGTCCCGGTGCCTACGGGGGAGAGGTTCAGGGGTTTTTACTCCAACCTCTTCATCGTCCCGAAGAAGGACGGCTCTTTTCGCCCGGTTCTGGACCTCAAGTTGTTCAACCGTCACGTGTTGGTTCGGAAGTTCCGTATGGAATCCCTGCGCTCCGTGATCGCGGCTGTGTCACAGGGAGACTTCCTAGCGTCCATAGATATCCGAGACGCTTACCTTCACGTGCCCATTGCACCGGCTCATCAACGCTGGTTGCGATTCGCAGTGGGGAACGAACACTTCCAGTTCGTGGCGCTGCCTTTCGGGTTGGCCTCGGCACCGAGGGTGTTCACGAAAGTGATGGCCTCGATGATGGCTCTTCTGCATGCGCAGGGACACGCCGTCATACCCTATCTAGACGACCTGCTGGTCAGGGTGCCATCGGAACACCTTTGTCAGAAAAGCCTGGAGGTGACCATACAGTCTCTGGAACAGTTTGGGTGGCTTCTCAATATCCAGAAATCCACCCTAGTACCGACCCAGTCTCTGACATACCTGGGTATGGACTTCCACATGGACTCTGCTCTGGTGTCCCTCCCACGAGCCAAACAGCTGGCCATCCAAACAGGAGTACACGATCTTCTCCTGTCACCGCACTCATCCCTACGGGTGTTGATGAAGCTGGTGGGACGCATGGTGGCAGCAATAGAGGCGGTGCCTTTCGCACAATTTCGCCTCCGTCCTCTCCAACTGGAAATTCTTCGCAGGTGGGACGAGAGGACGTCCTCTCTGAATCGGCTGGTGGTTCTTTCCCAACCGACCAGGGATTCCCTGCAGTGGTGGCTCCAGCCATATCACCTGTCACGGGGCCGGTCCTTCCTCAAACCGTCATGGTTAGTGGTGACCACTGACGCCAGTCTCAAGGGCTGGGGCGCGGTGTTCTTACACCACAGGGCTCAAGGCCTCTGGACACAGTCGGAGTCGGCGTTGCAAATCAATGTGCTGGAGATCAAGGCGGTCTATCTAGCACTCCTGGCCTTTCAGACGTTCCTGTCAGGACAGCCCATTCGGGTTCAGTCCGACAATGCGACGGCCGTCGCCTATATAAACCATCAGGGAGGAACCAGGAGTGCGCAGGCCCTAGCCGAAGTCCACCGCATTCTATCATGGGTGGAAGACAACGACTGCCTGATCTCCGCAGTTCACATCCCAGGGGTCGAAAACTGGGAGGCCGACTACCTGAGCCGGCAGGGGATGGACGCCGGAGAATGGTCTCTTCATCCGGACGTCTTCCGGGACATCTGCAGCAGATGGGGCATCCCGGATGTGGATCTGATGGCCTCGCGGCTGAATCATCAGGTGCCGCAATACATGGCGAGATCGTGGGACCCTCAGTCCCTGGGGGCGGATGCCCTGGTCCTGCGTTGGTCCAGTTTTCAGCTACCATATGTGTTCCCGCCTCTAGCTCTGATTCCCAAGGTCCTGTGGAAAATCAGGACGGAATGCCGCAAAGCCATTCTAGTGGCTCCGGATTGGCCCAGGAGGTCCTGGTATCCGGATCTGTGGCAACTGTCAGGCGGGAACCGGTGGGCACTTCCAGACCGCGCAGATCTTCTCGCTCAAGGCCCGTTCTTCTACCTGAATTCCAGGGCCCTCAGATTGACTGCATGGCTCTTGAGGCCTGGCTTCTGACATCCAGGGGTTCTCTCCTACAGTGGTTGACACTATGAATCGGGCTAGAAAACCCGTATCGCGAAAGATATACCACAGAACGTGGAAAATCTTTTTCACATGGTGTGCCTCTGGTGGACGGTCACCGTGGCCTTTGTCAGTTCCAACTCTGTTGGCCTTTTTACAGTCGGGTTTGGAGTTGGGTTTATCCCTCAGCTCCCTGAAGGGCCAGGTATCAGCGCTTTCAGTGCTGTTTGACAGGCGCTTGGCTCTCCTCCCGAAGGTCCGTCAATTTCTGCAGGGGGTGTCTCGGGTGGTCCCACCATACAGGCGACCGCTGGACCCTTGGGACCTTAACATGGTCCTGGCGGCTCTGCAGAAACCACCGTTCGAGCCACTGAGAGAAGTTTCCCTCTCTCGTCTGGCCCAGAAAGTGGTTTTTCTGGTCGCAATTACGTCCCTGAGACGTGTCTCAGAATTGGCTGCACTATCGTGCAAGTCACCTTTCCTGGTAGTCCACCAAGACAAGGTGGTGTTGCGCCCACGGGCTGAATTCTTGCCAAAGGTGGTTTCCACTTTTCACTTGAATCAGGAGATTGTTCTCCCATCATTTTGTCCCGCTCCCGTTCATCAGGTTGAGAGCGACCTTCACACTCTGGATCTCTGGACACTCTGGTGTCCAGGACTGCCTCCTTCCGGAGTTCGGACTCTTTGTTCGTCCTTACGGCGGGTCGCTGTAAGGGGTCCGCGGCGTCCAAATCGACCTTGGCCAGATGGATCAAGGCACCCATTCAAGAGGCTTACCGGGCTTCTGGTTTGCCTCTATCGGTGGGTCTGAAGGCGCACTCGACTAGAGCCGTCGGTGCATCCTGGGCTTTGCGACATCGCGCTTCTGCTCTACAGGTGTGTCAGGCGGCCACTTGGTCCAGCCTGCACACTTTCTCTAAGCACTATATGGTGCATGCCCATGCCTCTGTGGATGCAAGTTTGGGCAGGCGGGTCCTCCAGGCGGCGGTTGCTCATCTTTGAGGGGGACCGTGTATTTCAACGTCTTTTGAGGAACTCTTCCCGCCCTGGGGTTTGCTTTAGGACATCCCCATTGTCTAGGTCTCCCATTATGATGATCAGAAAAAAGAGAATTTTGTTTACGTACCGTAAATTCTTTTTTCTTGAATCATCAATGGGAGACCCAGCACCCACCCAGTGTTCCGTTGGATGTTGTTCTTCCTTTGGACTGTTCCCTGTTGGGACAGGGTTGTTTTTCGGTTATGGCACCGTCTGTGCACGGTCTTCCCGATAGTTCGGGTGTGGTTTGCCTCCTCGCAGCTTATGGACCAAACTGAGGATATATCCTGCGGTAGGGGTTTATAAGCGGAGGGGGCGGTGTCTACAAACTTGTAGTACCTAGTGTGGCCTCCGGAGGGCAGTGCCCAAAACCCCATTGTCTGGGTCTCCCATTGATGATTCAAGAAAAAAGAATTTACGGTACGTAAACAAAATTCTCTTTTTCTGGGGGGGGTAAAAAAAACCTCTGTGTTATAATGCTGAAGAAGGAGACAATGATTGGCAGCAGTGGGCAGATTACACATGCAGGGGGTGTGAATCTGCCCTTTGGCTGCTGCCTCTAGCCACCTCCTTTATGGCTGCACGATGTAATTTTTCTAACTGTATTTACTCAGGGTACAGGGCTGCTCAAGTGCTGGGGGACCCCTTGCCTGGATGCAGCAGACATGCTGCATCCAGTGCTGTAATTAGATCACCATGCCTGGTTTGGTGACAGGTCCTCTTTAAATAGTAGACATAAATAACACAAGTACAAACAAGATGCAGTTTATAAATGAAGGTCTTTATTAATAAGGGCAAAAGGAATCCAAACCTGTAGGGCCCTGTGTAAAAAAGTGATTGCCCCTAAACCTAATAAATGGTTGGGCCACACTTAGCAGCAACTGCAATCAAGTGTTTGTGGTAACTGGCAATGAGTCTTTTACAATGCTCTAAAGGATTTTGGCCACTAATATTTGCAAAATTGTTGTAATTAAGCCACATTGGAGGGTTTCTGAGTATGAGCCGCCTTTTTAAGGTCCTGCCACAGCAAATCAATCAGATTGAGGTCAGGACTTTAAATAGGCAACTCCATAGTCTTAATTTTGTTTTTCTTAAGCCATTCAGAGGTGGATTTGCTGGTGTCTTTTGGATCATTGCTCTGCTGCATAACCCAAGTGCACTTCAGCTTGTAGTCACAAACAAATGGCCGGATATTCTTCTTCGGGATTTTTAGTAGACAGCAGAATTCATGGTTTCATGTACCACAGAAAGTCTTCTAGGCCCCAGATCTTCCCACTATCACAACTATATTTTACTGTTGGTACAATGTTATTTTTCTGAAATGCTGTTATTTCTACACCAGATGTAATGGTAAATTCACCTCCCAAAAAGTTCAATATTTATCCCATCAGTCCGCAGAGTATTCTCCCAAAAGTCTTGGGGATCATCAAGATGCTTTCTGTGAAGAATGAAATGAGCCTTTGTCGTTTTCGCTCAGCAGTGGTTTTCATCTTAGTACTCTGCCATGCGGCCATTTTTTCCCTGTCTCTTTCTTATGGTAGAGTTACAAACACTGACCTTATCTGAGGCAAGTGAGGCCTGCAGATCTTTGGACGAGGTTATGGGTCTTTTGTGACCTCTGGGATGAGACGTCGTTGTGCTCTGGGGTAAGGTAATCTTGGTCGGCCTGCCACTCCTGGGAAGATTCACCACTGCTCCATGGTTTTGCCCTTTGTGGATAATGGCACTCAATGTGGTTTGCTGAAGTCCCACAGCTTTAGAAATGGCTTTGAAACATTTTTCAGACTGATAATCTAAATTATTTGTTTCTCATTTGTTCCTGAGTTTCTTTCGACCGTGGCATGATGTCTAGCTTTTGAAGATCATTTGGTCTACTTCACTTTGTCAGGTGGGTCCCATTTTAGTGATTTCTTGATTGAGAATAGGTGTTGCAGTAATCAGGTTTGGGTGTGGCTAAGGAAACTGAACTCAGCTTCTCATGTGATAAACCACAATTAATTTATGCTTTTTTTTGGGGGGGGGGAGAGGAAGAAATCACTTTGTCACACTGGGTCCTATAGATTTGGATATCTTTTTCTTTTAATAATAAAGGCCTTCATTTATAAACTTCATTTTATGTTTATTTGTGATGTCTTTGTCTAATATTTAAATTTGTTAGGTGATTTCAAATATTTAAGTGTGATAACCATGCAAAAGAAGAAGAAATCAGGAAGGGGCAAACACTTTTCACACCACTCTATATGGCTTTGAAAGGCAGTCTTCCATGTTTTGCTTCTTTTTGCATTGGCTACCAACAAACAAGATATATTATGCCAACAGCCAGGCCCTCACTGAGTCTCGTCCTTCCTCCCCGGAAGGTCATCATTGTACAATGTATTCAGTTTTAGAGTATAAATGCAGTGCAGCCTTAGGAGAGACCTGACACTCAGAATACATAATGAAGCTAGGACTAATGACTTGACCCCATCTGGCAGAAAACCCAGGAGTTCCTGCTGTATCTGTAGGTGAGATGTCTGCATCCTGTCAATCAATGAATCCAATTCCTACCAAATCCCATTTCATATGAAAAGAGCGAAAAAGAATGTTTTCACTAAAGGAGAGGGAAGATTTTTGATTACTAGGGCTGATCACACGTGGGGCATCACTTGTCAATAGAGAAAACATGGGACAATGGCCCATTGAGACGAGCCAATAATTGGGGAATGATCTATCGGCCAGTCTACACAAGTCACCATTTATGCAAAGAACAGGCAAGACACTCGTTTGCAATTATTTTTAAGCCGGATTGAAAATGGTTCTCTGCAGCACATGGTCCTGTGTAAGCAGGTGATGTGCTGCCGATAAGGTGATGTTCTATATGCAGAGTGGGTGTAATAGCAATCATTTTGAAAATGTTCGGAGGTTTGTAAACAACTAGATGGAATATAGCCAACCGGCAATTGTTCAAAGGGGTTATATTAAGACTAGTGGATAACTTCCAGACTTCTGGGACCCCTCTGATCCCGAATATATAGCCGGTTGAGCATGTGCACCTCTGCTCCATTTAATCTTAATAAATAAATAAAAGTGATGAAGAGCAGCCAAGCGCAGCGCACAGCCATCTCCAGCGTTCCCATACAAAATAAATGGATGCCTGATATCCACTCCATTAAGTTGGAGCTCTACTGAACCCACTCTTAAAATATGTGGGGGTTCCACTGGTGGTTTCTAAAGTGATCAGGCAGGTGTCCCCTATCTTATGGATAGGGGATAAATAACAAAGTTGGTTCAACCAATTTAATGCCCTGGACTGGCTCATCTAAAGGAGCTATAACTCTCTTCTTACACATTGAATGGGAATTCAGTAGCATAGCATTATTTAGGTGTCCTCTAGGTGTCACTTTAATGGTCGTCCTGTGACAGGTGCAGTCATTTTGTAGGAAAATGTGTGGAATCTTTGCCGTTGTCGAATTTCCTCCATAATCCCAGCCTCATCGGCCCTCTTGGATTTGGGCAATCTCTTGCTTACTGCGGTGACTATGAGATTGTGCACGGCACATTGGTTTCCATGTCGGCGTGCGTGTCGTCATCACATACCCATCCATCCTGTAATTATGGAGTTCTCCTCCAGACATTGTTCATATCTGAGCAAAGCACTTTCCAGGCCGTGTCCATATGTGGTAATGATGGGAACACGTTCTGATCCGTAATATAAACTAGACCACTGCTGGCTGCTGCATCAACTTTCCTGGGAATGCCGCCTATTAATCATGCTTTCTTTTGGAATCACCATGGCAACCTGCAGACGATGCCAACGTCCTAGATTTTCCCAGCACTGTGTCCCTACACTGACAGCGGTGATTTCAATGCTCCTTCAACCAGATTTAGGGGGTTTTAGTGTTTTTTTATTGTTACTCAAAGAAAGGAAAAGGCTTTCATTCTCCTGTGTGTCACAAGTGCATCTAATCCTGAACCACAAGAGGATACGTGCTGTATGGACTCATTACACTTTCTCCTAAATTCAGATAGCTATGCATAGTCAGGAGATAATAAGCTTTCACAATGGCTACAACTACAGGGGCATTATTAGACTCCCCTAATTCTGGTGGTGATGATATGAGGCATCACTAGAACCCCCGAAATTCTGGTGATGACGATATGGGCATCATTAGGCCCCAAATTCTGGTGATGACGATATGGGGCATCATTAGGCTCTACAAATTCTCATGATGACTGGTGGGAGCATCATTATACTCCCCAAATTCTGCTGACGGCAATATGGGGGTATCATTATTTTCCCCTAATTCTGGTGATGAAACATATCACCTTGCTTGGGGCTTTTCCAGGCATAGATACATAAGGTTACATAGAAATTGTGCTTGTAGTCACCAAATATGCATAGTGTAGCTAGAGGGGCATTTGATCTAATTGCAAAACCATTGCAACCACTTGACGCCCTTCAACTGTGTTCTCAAACAATAGCCTCTATATAGACCTCATCATAGTGGTGGCTTTATAACAATAACCCATAACAATGGCACCTGAAGTGATGTATAAAATCAACAGTACTTCTGTGATTATAGAAATCAGAGTGACCTCATTGCTGTATCATCATGAATAATATTATCCACAGTGCCCCCATAGCAGTGGTCCGATATCATATTCGCTAACATTGGTGCTGGCAATTAAGGGAACATTATGCCTGGTCCCGTTCCTGTCCCAATCCTGCTCAGAATTGTAATCATTATCCATTTTTCCATCCGGGATGCTACAAATTTGCTGAGACCATTTCCAAAAGTTGTGAAAAGTTGCTGTGTGTGCCCTATACCAGTAGAGCCATGGTACCCAAAAGCAGACCCTTCTCCACATTCCTCCATGATGGTAGCAGTCGCATTGCTTCATCACAATATTATACATTAAGATTCCCCTGAGGAAGCTGCCTTGTGCAGCGGAACGCATGGGGTCCCCAGACACCCAGGTTGCAGCATCCAAATTGGTATGATCCATGATATGTGAGGTTTTGCTTGGTTGGAATGGGGTTGGTTAACTTTTGTATAGTTTGATGACCATTCAATTTTGATCACTCATTTGAGGGTTACTGAATTCTGCTCTGCTATTGACATTGCTGTGTAAATTCCCCAAGCCTACTAAGCACCTATGCGCCAATTGGATGGCACATTGATTACACTACATGCAGCCGGCGTGCTGGGACCTACTTGGTTTTAAATGGTTTTAATTCACATGTGTTGTTTTGCCTGTTTTTGATACCAATAAAATGTATTCTTTTGATTATAGGTGTGCATTAAGTCTTTGCATGATCTTTTTTCTTGGTTTACAATAGTATACATCCCAAAAGGATCACACAAATCATGACTTCTGCCCAGAGGGTCGGATTGACCCACCAGAGAACCATCTAGTATTTTGAGGCACAGGTAGTAAAAATGGATGCCATGTACCACAGTGACAAAAGAGCATTAGAAAAAAACATATCACGAGGAGGGATTATGACGTCACAGTACAGGAATAATGGAGAGGGTCCTGCTGCAGAGAAGGGTTGGATGGAGTATGGGTAATTACAACCACCTTACTTGTTGGCCCTCATTGCAGACTTTGCGATTTTTCCATAAAAATTTGAAGGGAAAAATTGAGTTTGCAGCAACTTAAGATTTTTTATTTTTTTTGTATGAACATGCACCCTTTACCCAGACAATTCCCATCTACGCCCCATGATTGTGCCTCTGAATGATATGGCGAAGTGATGAGGTAGTAGGAGGATTGTGTGGCCCCTGGGAGACTTGGCAGCTCTTCCAGAAGTCCGGGAGGTCTCCACCTGTTTGGGAGCCTCTTGGATGTTTCGGTAGAGTTGGCACGTGTATGGTATGCCTTCTACCTTGGTAGTTGTGCTCATGCTACTGACAAGTCTGAACTTGCTGGAGGCCTTAAGAGCAGCCAACTGATTGGAAATTGGAGCAGTTCGATGACCGCAGGTTAATCAACAACACAGTAATGCTCCTAGGGACGTTCCGCTTTCCTCCCTGTGTTCAGTAACAGAAGACAATAGTGTTACATCCAAGATTGTATCCAAAATAATCGTGGGTACACTTATGGCCTTGGCTCTGGTTTATACATTGAAACAGGATGCTTTTTCCACAGCTCTAATGATTACTCAGGATTTGGGGGAAGTGACCTATAAATAATATCTGAAAAATACAAGAAAAAAAATAAGTTCCCATCTGTTTCACAAGCTTCTAGGGGAATTATTTCCAGTCTTGTAAAAATGTTCCAATTAGTATGCTTCACCGAGCTTCTCCGCAGATCAGTACAATATAATCGCCCAGCTTCCCCCCAGTGCCGGGGTCAATCACTTATTGTAATTTTACAGTGGTGCAGACCTCTTGACCTGCTTATTATATGCCGGTCATGGAGGGAGAAGACATTCCTATTCACTCCTTGTAATGCAAAACCCAGATGCTTCCCTCCACGGCATGACATTGTGTGGGATTTCAGTAATGGAGAAGCAGGAGGCTTTGTCTAAGTAAACACGAGGGGCTATTTTCTATAGCTAATGCAAAAAAATGTAGAGTTACCATCAGCTTTACTTATACACTACCGTTCAAAAGTTTGGGGTCATTTAGGAATTTCCTTATTTTTGAAAGAAAGGCACTTTTTTTTTTCAATGAAGCTAACATTAAATGAATCAGAAATACACTCTATACATTGTTAATGTGGTAAATGACTATTCTAGCTGCAAACGTCTGGTTTTAATGCATTATCTACAATATCTGTATAGAGGTCCATTTCCAACAACCACCACTCCAGTGTTTAAATGGTACATTGTGTTTGCTAGATCTGTAAGAAGGCTAATGGATGTTTAGAAAACTCTTGCACAAGTATGTTAGCACAGCTGAAAACAGTTTGGCTGATTAGAGAAGCTATAAAATTTACCTTCCTTTGAGCTAGTTGAGAATCTGGAGCATTACTGTACATTTGTTTGTTCTATGAAGCTCTCAAAATGGCCAGAAAAAGAGAACTTTTATGTGAAACTCAACAGTCTATTCTTGTTCTTAGAAATGAAGACTATTCCATGCAAGAAATTGCCAAGAAACTGAAGATTTCCTACAACGATGTGTCCTACTCCCTTCATAGGAGAGCACAAACAGGCTCTAACCAGAGTAGAAAGAGAAGTTGGAGGCCCCGCTGCACAACTGAGCAACAAGACAAGTACATTAGAGTCTCAAGTTTGAGAAATCGACGCCTCACAGCTCCTTAACTGGCAGCTTCATTAAATAGTACCCGCCAAAGGTCTGCAATGCTGTAATTGCTGCAAAGGGAGCATTCTTTCTTGAAAGCAAAGTTTGAAGGAGAAAATTAATATTTCAAATAAAAATCATTATTTCTAACCTTGTCAATGTCCGGACTAGATTCAACTAGAATTCATTTTGCAACTCATTTGATAAATAAAAGTATGAATTTTCATGGAAAACACAAAATTGTCTGAGTGACCCCAAACGTTTGAACAGTAGTGTAGATATGATGTGGAAATAGCATTTTACAGGATCTACTTCTACCTGCTCTTCTTGGATCCTTTCCACTCAAAGTCACAGCATAAAGTAACTTTTTTCCCCAAAATTTGTTCTGAAAAAGATCCTATTTGTGTATTATAATTTTTAATTTGTATAATATTAAAATATATGCAAAATGCTATTTTTTAGGTGGCAGAGAGGCCTTGGGGCACACTCAGGCACAAGATCTAGTAATATGGTAGCAGGGGCATTCATAGAAAAGTGGGAGGTGTCAAGCAAAGGACCAGATTGGGCTTACCTTAACTCATTGGAGACATGTAAACATTTTGTGGTGGGCCAAGAGGTGGTTATATAGACCTCCCCAGTCTAACCACTTAGATGCTATGGTCATTATTCAATACTGCATCAAAGGCGTTAAATGGCTGCGAATTGAGCAACCTCCATGGGCACCTGACTGTCATTAAACAACCCATTGGTTCCTGCAATCATTTTGTGTAGGACCAATGGGGATGGTAGAGGGCTCCCCAAACTAACCACTTAGATGTTGTGGCGAACAGCATTCATAGCATAAAAAGGCTTAAACTGCTGCAAATTGGGCAACTTCCATGGGCTCCAAACTGTCATTATATAACCTATTGGGTTCCTGAAATCATTTCAGGGAGGACCAATGGGGATGGCAGAGACCTCCCCAATCTAACCATTTAGATGCTACGCACACTGTTCACCATGGCATCTAAGAAGTTAAACTGCTGTGAATTAGGCAACCTCTATGGACTCCTGGCTGTCATTAAGCAACCCATTGGGTTCTTGCAACATTTCATGGAGGATCAGTGGAGATTGCAGAGGCCTTCCCAATCTAACCACTTTGATGCTATGGATGCTGTTTGCCACAGCATCTAAGGGTTTAAACTGCTGCGACCAGAGCTGGATACAATTGCAGCTTCAAGGGAGAAGGGCTGGAAAGACAAAGTGCAAAACCAAGTCTTAGGCCCGCTTCACACCACGCTTTTGAGCTGCAGGCTGTGTCCGGTGTTTTGCAGGATGCACCGACACAGCCTGACAGCTCTGGACAAACAGAACCGGAGGGCAAATATGCCCTCCTATCCTGTCTTCTGCCAGAATCAGCAGTGTGCTGCTGCTGCCATTGTCCAGTGCTGAAATTTCAACCAGGGACTCTCCAGGTGCTGAAGTTCAGCGCAGACCACCGCTGACCTTCAGCACCCGGCATCCGGGAACCGGAACGATTTTATGTCGTATCTGGCGTGATCCAGCGCCCATAGACTCCCATGTTAGGGGGCGCCAGATCGCACTGGATCCGGGAGGATCCATTTGGTCTGATTTTTGCCCCGGACACAAAAATACTGTAAGCTCGAATTTTTGTCTGGGACAATAAAATGAAATGTGCCTGATCCTCCCGGACAGCACAAAACGGATGGAAATCACTGCCATCTGGCCCCATAGGAAAACCATAGTGCCAAAATCAGATCTGGGGCTGTCCGGTTCACACCGGACAGCCCCGGATCACTAAAATCGTGGTATGAAGCTGGCCTTAGCTGAGAGGACATAACAATTGTTGAGAGGAATAATGCTTATTAGGTGTGTGAGATACATCCAACTGCGGCAGCCCAATGCACATAGAAAATTAACAGAAACTGGAGAAGAAGGGGTTAACTCTGTGCCGCTGTGAAAATTGGACAATAGATTGATCCCTTGGCTTTAATTTAATTGTCAATGTGTTTTGCAGTAATCTGACTCGTTGATCAGGACAATCAGTTATATTCAATATATGTAATTGATTGTCCTAATGTAGGAGTCTGAGTACTGCAAAATGCGTTGACAAATAAATCAAAGCCAAGGAATCCATCTCTTGTTCTGTTTACACCGACAGTGCAGGTTTAACTCATCTTCTCCAGACTCAAATAAATGCAAAATGTGTGATAGGTCCTCCTCAACCTGCAATGTGACATTTATAATGGGAAATTCATATAGGTCACCTCTGGCATAGGAACCCGAATGCTGCTCATACCTTGTCTCCCGTTTCTATAGCTTTTCCACTGTTTTTATTTAGTCACAACAATGTGTTGTACTAGGAAAATAGTAATGTTTCCAGATAAGAACACTCATGTAATATGGCACAATGTACTGATTATACATATATATATGGTGTTCTGTGATACTGATGGGTATGTAACGTGTTCTCACCAGGCAGGACTATGTACCACCAGAGCTGTCAATCAGAATGCAGATTAACCACACTTGGCTAACCAGCAGGATGAATATTGGGAGCAGCGGACATCATAAGACATTTTTTTTGTAATTTTGCTTAAAGGGGCTGGCCACTACTTTAATATTGATGGCCTATCCTTAGGATACCAGATGTGTTGGGGTGCGACAGCCGATACACCCACCAATCAGCTGTTCCTGGCGATGAGGTGCTTAGTTGTGGAGCAGAAAAACACAGCTCTGTCAACTGTCCAAAGTGGGGTATTGTAGGTTCACCCTTATTCCTTTATGTGCAGTTCCCGCCATGGCCACTAGGCAGTTGATGGATCTGTCCACAACTGATTACATCCGTCTGAAAACAGCTGATCGGCGGAGGTGACCGGTGTCACACCCCCATTAATACTGGTATTGATGCACTATCCTAAAGATAAGCCATCAATTTTAAAGTAGTATACAACCCCTTTAACACTCTGACACATCTTACATATATGTAAAGATAATTATCCATTTATTTATACCATTTCCCAATTACTTCACTTACATTTCCAGTAAACTGCAGAAAGCTAAATGTCCTTTCAGTAAGTGATGAACCACTTATCATAAGTAGGTCAGATAATGGAGAAAAAAAACACTGATTTCTAACTCCTTACATCACTTGTTGCCTTAGCTGCCAAACAGATATCTAGATATTTCCTTAATTAATCTTCATCTACCATAAAATAATTAAAAAAAAATTTTTAAATTAAAAATATCTTGCCATTATGTGCGGGCAGCACCCATGAGGAGCAATGTGTCTCCATGGCGACAGACTACAAATAGTGTGTAGTCTGATCCTGCGGTCAAATTAGTCTCTTCTATTACCTCCTCTTTTACTCATCTATAACAGAAGAGGAGGTAAAGTGAGTAACACAGTATGGCAGGAACAGACTGTAGCCATAGGTCGGTGTGGAAGCTGCGGACATAAAACGGTAGGTGATATAAAAAAAATTAGACTTTGTCAAAACAGAGATATATTTTTAGATTCTCTGAATCAATAAAAAAATGGGACGGGGTACATTGCCTCCTTTGTCCACTACTTTGCACATTGAAGGACCTCTTCAGCCCGTGTGTCATGTTCCGCCTCGCTGTGTGGTTGGCATGGCAGCGTATCACTTAGAATGTGCTCACATTAATGATTCACAGCAGCTCAGTGTAGAACGGTGAATTACGTCAAACAGGTGGGTGGTGAGAAAATGCGGGGGCTTTGTCTGGATCCGAGTGGGCTCAGAGATCTGAAAACTGCCATGAGCTTCTACCAAGTTCTCAGCGAAGGTGTGATCAGCGTCCAGTTCTCCCGCCGGCGTGGCTGCAATTCTGAGTCAATAAGAGACAAAATCAAATTATTCAAAAATTAGAGAGTGAAAATGGTAAAGGAAAGCAACCGAGTGTCAAGAAGGAAGACTGAGCCTCGAACGACCAACCTCAGGTCAGGCTCTACTAGTGCGAGTCATGGGCGCACGGCTATTAATTGCTCCACCTGATCCCTACACCCTCCAGTTGGCGGTGTGTGTACTGTATCCTGATGGTTTCCACCAGAATTTTTCAGTTTACAAACTCCTTTCCAAAAGGCCAGCTCAGTGGTTAGCACTGACAGTCGGCACACTGTGGCTCAGTGGTTAGCACTGTACAGTGGGCAGCACAGTGGCTCAGTGGTTAGCACTGCAGCCTTGCAGCACTGAGGTCCTGAGTTCAATTCCCACCAGGGACAACATCAGCAAGGAGTTTGTATGTTCTCCCTGTGTTCCTGTGTGTTTCCTGCAGGCACTCCAGTTTCCTACGGGCACTCTGATTTCCTCCCACATTTCAAAGACAATGATCGGATGTTTAGATTGTGAGCTCCATGGGGACAGTGTTGCAAATGTATGTAAAGTGCTATGGAATTAATGGTGCTATATAAATGAATAAATATTATTATTATTATTATTTTTCCCTATTACTAGATCAAAAGGAGCAGAATTTTGGATGGAGTTACCCTTCAGGTACCTTTACACGCCGCTACAGAAGGTTAGAAACAATCGGGTGTCTCACGTGCACGAGCACGTTCCAACGGTTCCTAACGGTACCTGATACCGCCTTTACACCCGCTTACACGCCACAAGGTGCTCTACAGAAGGTTTTTTCTATCCCTGGAGGCACCGACGGGTGCCGCAGGTTACCTTCTGTAGAGCACCTTCCCTCATTTACACGCCGCTACAGAAGGTAATATGGGAGGACCTGGGGCAGCAGGGACAACACATAGGCGTGCCAGAGTTGTGGATTACGAGATGCTCATACGGTGATTGGACAAAGCAATAGCATCATGATTGGCCAGCCAGCGCAGGAAGGCTGGCTAATACATGATGCTATTGCAATTGTGTAGTGTGACTGGTCATCTCCTTAAATATGCCGCCCTATGCAGGGACAACCAATCGTAACGCAGGAGCTTCCTCCAATGATCGCTGATGGGGCGCGGTATCCCGGAGGCTGTGTCACGCCCCAGGGAGTTAACTAGGTGGCGAAAAAACCTTCCTGTTCCTCATTTAGACGCCGCTACTATCGGGTTGAAACCAACCTGTTTTTGAGCACTGCTCTGAAACAGGTGCCGAAAGTGACCGGGTGGCAACAACCTGATTTACACGCCGCTACCTCGCGGTGTTTTGACGGTGCAAGATATAATTGTCTCCGACACCCGGTTGTTTCTAACCTTCTGTAGCGGCGTGTAAAGGTACCATTATAGATATGAGTGTTTTGTCATATTTGGGAACCAGGTAAAGGGCGGTCACACTAGACACTGATTTGATTTACGTTATACTTCTGTTCATTCATTTACATTTTTTTTAGTTGTTAAAGAATGAAGAATGAAAGTGTAACAGTTGTTTTACTTTTCTTTTGTAAATGAATAATACACATGAAAATAAGCAACTTTGTAATGTATCTTATCAGAGAAATCTGCTTCTTTCTCCTTCAGGACTGATTTTTCGCTTTCAATTTATGGATAAAAACTATAAAATCTGTGTTCAATTTAGACAGATGTTCTCATTACTAAGATAGGAGAGGACAGTGACAGTTGGTGCTTGTAAAATTGTATGGAGGAAGGAGGAGCTAGAGGCAGAAACAGACAAAGTGGAGGAGCTAGAGGCCAAAATAAGGGGAGGAGCTAGAGGCAGGCAAAGTGGAAGAGCTAGAGGCCAACACAAGGGGGAGCTAGAGACGAACAACGAGGAGGAGCTAAGGCAGGCAAAGTGGAAGAGCTAGAGGCCGACACAAGGGGGAGCTAGAGTAAGCAAAGTGGAAGAGCTAGAGCCGACACAAGGGGAGCTAGAGACGAATAATGGGGAGGAGCTAGAGGTAGGCAAAGTGGAAGAGCTAGAGGCGACACAAGGGGGAGCTAGGGACGAATAATGGGGAGGAGCTAGATGCAGGCAAAGTGGAAGAGCTAGAGGCCGACACAAGGTGGAGCTAGGGACGAATAATGGGGAGGAGCTAGAGGTAGGCAAAGTGGAAGAGCTAGAGGCCGACACAAGGGGGAGCTAGGGACGAATAACGGGGAGGAGCTAGAGGCAGTGCAAGCGTTTTTTTCGCGCCGCACCTGCCGCAAGTGCCGAAACCGCACTTGCCGCACCTGCGCACCCTTACCGCAAGCCCCATAGACATTGCATGGGGCTTGCCGCAAGTGTTGCCGCAAGTGTCGCGGTTATGCGATAATCGCGGAAAGATGCGATTTTTTTCATCGCATCTGCCGCGATTTGAAAATACGCCTGATGTGAAAGGGCCCTAAGAGATGTGAATATCACTGTTTCTTATCTATGTGCCCAATGGATTAACCTCAAACTCATGGGTTCCAATGGAAAATGTCTACCAGGGCCCTCAATTATGTCTTTCCATCCATCCACATCCATTGACATCCATCCATGTACATCCATCCATACCCATCTACATCCATTGACATCTATCCATCAATCTACATACATCCATCAATCTCCATCCATCCATTCATTCATCTCCATCCATCCACCTACATCCAGTTACATGAACACATCTATCCATGCATCCATCTGCATCCATCTACATCCATCCATGCATCCATTCTCCGTCCATTCATCTACATCCATCCATCATCCATCTTTCTTTATCTTTTTGTTCTGATCAACTAATATGTCTTACTTATCTAAACTTTTCATCTCTCCTCTTCTTTTTAGTTTGCCCGGTCTGTTGTCACACTTAGTTCCTAGATTGCATCCTGGGAGGTCAGTTTTCATTGAACATATGAACAATGAAGTACGTGAGCAGAGTATCAATTTTGTACAAAGGAGCCGCGTCTCCTGCCAATCAAGCGCACAGATGTCCTTTGTTCAGAGCATTGTGAAAGGGCTTCAGTGGCCTCCTGGGCCTAACAGTCATGTGAAAGAACTTCATAAACTTCCACAGTAACCACTGAGATTTTCATAATAAGTGAGAATATGGAATTCATGTCAGCAGGTCGATCATTTATTTTAGGACTAACATAAAAATATATGTGCCTCCACTAAAGTGTCCAGTCAAGGACTGTTTAGACACCTATAGACTGTGAGCCCTTGTGGACAGGATCTCTGCCCTAATGTACCTGTATGATTTATTCGTCGTTATTTATGTTCTCGTCCTTGTTCTGCCCTTACACATGTAAAGCGCCATGAAACCAATGGCGCTATATAAATAATAATAATAATAATTTGGTCACATTATTAACTGCTCAAATACTTTTGAAATAGTGCTATTTTTTTTTTTTAATTAGAAACAGTCAACAAGCATATTGACAAACATACACCGTCAGCAGCATAACTCCAATAACAATGCTGGATAATGTCTGATGTAAAGATAACAGCAGGGCATGCTCTGTGAATATCAAGATGCTGGGAGCTAAGCTCTGAAGGCTGCAGAATAGTGAATGCAGCTTCAGTTTACAATGCAGACTGTAACTCCAGATCAGCGCAACATAAATCATGAATCTCATTTCTGAAGCTTCTCAACATTTTTGCCTATAAATTGTAAAACGTTGAAATCACTCATTGAATTTCTTAATGAATTGACCATTACATCATGTGTCATAGAGTACAATAGTCTCACTCCTCTTACAGTAAAAAATCCATAGTCTCAGTGCACTGCTCTTACAATAAAGAATTCATAATCTCACTTCTTACAGTAATGAATCCATAATTGCACTGTTTTTACAGTAAATAATTCAGTATCACTGCTCTTACACTATAGAATTTAAAATTCCACTTCTTACAGTAAAGAATCCATAATTTCACTGCTTTTACAGTAAAGAATCCATAATATAATTTCTCTTACAGAAAAAAAATCCATAATCGCACTGCTCTTACAGTAAACAATTTATAATTTTACAGTTTACAGTAAAGAATTCATAATCTCACTACTCTTACCATAAAGAATCCATAGTCTCACTGCTTTTACAATAAAAAAAATCCATAACCTCACTGCTCCTACAGTGAAGAATTTATGATTTTACTGTATACAGTAAAGAATTCATAATCTCAATGCTTTTACAGTAAAGAATTTATAATCTCACTTCTTACAGTAAAGAATCCATAATTTCACTGCTTTTACAGTGAAGAATTCAGTATCACAGCTCTTATACTATAGAATTTATAATTCCACTTCTTACAGTAAAGAATCCATAATATCATTGCTCTTACAGTAAAAAAAATCCATAATCTCACTGCTTTTACAGTAAACAATTTATAATTTTACTGTTTACAGTAAGGAATTCATAGTCTCACTGCTCTTACCTCAAAGAATCCAAGTCTCACATCTTTTACAATAAAGAATCCATAATTTCACTGCTCCTACTGTAAGGAATTTATGATTTTACAGTTTACAATAAAGAATTCATAATCTCAATGCTCTTACAGTAAAGAATTCATAGTTTCACTTCTTACAGTAATTAAACTCAATGCTCTTACAGTAAAGAATGCATAGTCTCACTGCTTAACGTAAGGAATCCATAGTCTCACTGCTCTTGCAATAAAGAATCCATAGTCTCACTGCTTTTGCAATAAATAATCCATAATCTCACTGCTCTTCCAGTAAACAATTTATAATTTTACCATTTACAGTAAAGAATTCATAATCTCACTGCTTTTACCATAAAAATCCATCTCACTGTTTTTACAATAAAGAATCCATAATCTCACTGCTCTCCAGTAAACAATTTATAATTTTACTTTACAGTAAAGAATTCATAATCTCACTGCTCTTCCAGTAGAACTATATGTCTATAATTTTACTGTTACAGTAAATAATTCATAATCTCAATGCTCTTACAGGACTGATAGTCTTACTGCTCTTACAGCAAATAATTGATAGTCTCACTGCTAACGTAAAGAATCCATAATCTCACTGCTTTTACAATAAAGAATCCATAATCTCACTTCTCTCCCAGTAAATAATTCATAATCTCACCGCTCTCACTATGATAATGATTAAATCTTCGTTCATTTTGATGTGGTAAATGCCCCACATCTTCGTTGCTCTGAAAAAATAAAGATAAAATAAAGCACTCGCATCCAATTTGCCTTACGGGGAAGCTGCAATAACACTATTATTCTGCAGATATAGGGTTAATCTTCAGATTAATAGCGCTAGAATATGCCGGACCGCAGTACTGAAGGTTAATCTCTGGGGAGAAAGTGAACTTTATTCCTGAGAACGGCCGGCTTTCAGTCAGTTGTGCCGACACAGCTAAGTCACTGTTGGCTGTAAGCACACCCGCCAGTATGACTGACAGCGCCTCTGCAGTGCAGCAGTGATGTGATAACATCCATCTGTCCAGATGTGACGTCTTTCCCTGACACGCCCTACACTCAGGCACAATCTGGCGCACATCTCGGGGTTTCTGTGCCATCTCCTCACCGTGCGCTCAGTACAATGACTCGGAGCATCTCCGAGCTGCTGAATCATCAGGCAGTCACTCAACTGGAAAACGTCTCCCAAGGCAACATGTTCTGCTGTTTGCAGTAATAATCTATAATCTTCGAGAAGGAACTTTGCTACGCAGCGCCGCTTTCTTCTAGCATCTTTATTAGTGTTTAATTACTGCGCTGCTTGACGAAGCTGCCAGTGTTTGTTAAGCGGGCATAACTGGCTGCCGCCAAAGAGGCAGCGGGTGGAGAAAGAGTGCAAAATATATGTAAACCCTTGGAGGTGTGAAAACAGGAGGCATGCAGGGGGGTCAAGGCGGGGTGATTGATGGGTTTTTGAGAATTGATTTTCGCCAACTCCTGGGAGAATCTTGGAAAAGGAGCGGACCTTCCGGAAGTGTCGGCAAATCCCATAGAACAAACATAAAGCGCAAGAAACGTCATGAAATTCTGGCAATGTTTTTTCATTTTACCTTATTGTCTCAGGAAGGAGGTGACCAAGACATGGAGTGGGGAGAATGGCAGAAGTATGGGCATGGAGCGGGCATGGTCTCCTTGATGCCAGCCATTTCAATTTGTCAAGTGTGAGTCTTCTATAAAGTCCCCACCATAATCTTTCTCTTTGCACAAGTAAAGTGCCCATTTTTTCATCTCTGTGTAGCCCCATAAACTCCACTGTGGTTCATTAAGTTTAGGTCATGTTGTCCCCCAAAATAAGCAGAAGTGCCCATTTTTCTTCATATTTCATTTTTGTGCTTTCAGACTCATGGAACGTTGCCACTAAAATCAGGATCATATTCAATGCACCTTTTTTGGGCAAAAAAACACTTTTTTCCATTTCTGTGCATTCGTTTTTTTTTTTTTTAATTTCAGCTAAAAATGTGCAAAACTACAGCCTTCCTCAGGTATTCACCTATAGGAACAGAAATGCTTTATATAGTGTCTATTTCCATTCAAACTTTCTTTGGAGCCTCCCTCTTAATTAATTAATTAGGATCCACCCTAATTGTATGTTTACCAAGTAGGTCTACATCAGTGTATCAGGTTCAATTTTATTTTCACTTAAAAAATGAGTTTTTATTTTATTTTTATTTAACTGCTGTATAAAAAATATTTTTTAATGGTATAAAATACTTGTTCTAATAAAATTTCAAAATAATTCTATAATTTTCCACTTGTATTAAAAACAATTCTCAATTTCTCTTATTGTGTTCTCAGGGAATAATACTTTCTCTATATATTTTTCATAAACCGTATATACTCGTGTATAAGCCGACCCGTGTATAAGCCGACCCCCCTACTTTTGCCCCCAAAACCTGGGAAAATCTATTGACTCGTGTATAAGCCGAGGATGGACCCCAGCACAGGTATACAGCCCCCAGCAGTGTGGTATACAGCTGCCTCCCAGTGGTATATACAGGCCCCAGCAGTGTTACAGCAGCAGCCCCAGTGGTATATACAGCAGCAGCCCCAGTGGTAGTATACAGCAGCCCCAGAGGTAGTATACAGCAGCCCCAGAGGTATATACAGCAGCCCCAGTGGTAGTATACAGCAGCAGCCCCAGTGGTAGTATACACACAGCCCCAGTGGTAGATACATGAGCCAGTAGTAATACAGCCCCAGTGGTATATACAGCCCCAGTGGTAATATACACGCAGCCCCAGGGTATATACAGCAGCCCCAGAGGTATATACAGCCCCAGTGGTATATACAGCAGCCCCAGTGGTATATACAGCCCCAGTGGTAGTATACATGCAGCCCCAGTAGTATATACAGCCCCAGTGGTATATACAGCCCCATGGTAGTATACAGCAGCCCCAGTGGTATATTACAGCCCCAGTGGTAGTATACAGCAGCCCCAGTGGTATATACAGCCCCAGTGGTAATATACGGCAGCCCCAGTGGTATATACAGCCCCAGTGGTAGTATACATAGAGCCCCAGTAGTATATACAGCCCCAGTAGTATATACAGCCCCAGTGGTAGTATCCAGCAGCCCCAGTAGTATATACAGCCCCAGTGGTAGTATACATACAGCCCCAGTAGTATATACAGCCCCAGTAGTATATACAGCCCCAGTGGTATATACAGCCCCAGTGGTAGTATACAGGGCCCCAGCAGGTCCCCCCTCATAGTTTGGCGCCCCCACCTCACTTGTTGCCCCCCCCCCCGCATGCAGCGCTGCGCATATACATTACCTGTCTAGCAGCTGTCACCCTCCGGTGGCGGATCGCGGCTCCTGGGCTCCATCTTCCTCTCTGTCTTCCTGCTTGTCACGTGACCGGCCGGCGTCGCGATGACGTCATCGCGATAAACCGGCGGCCACAAAGCAGGAAGACAGAGAGGAAGATGGAGCCCGGAGCCCAGGAGCCGCGATCCGCCACCGAAGGGTGACAGCTGCTAGACAGGTAATGTATATGCGCAGCGCTGCATGCGGGGGGGGCCAGCAAGTGAGGTGGGGGCGCCAAACTTTGAGGGGGACCATATTGACTCGCGTATAAGCCGTGGGGGGGACTTTTCAGCCCAATTTTTGTATATAGCTTGAACATTTTATCACACAATTTATTTGCAAACTATATGAAAAATATAGATAGAAAGTGAGGCGGTCGATAGAGTAGGGGGTACTCGGATAGCGGGGCTAATGGCGACTTGGATGGGGGATCACGGCTGGTCGGTCCCCGGTCCCATGCCCTGGACCCTCAATGGCGGGGATGGTGGGGGATGATGGTGATGATAGGGATTGGTTATGTGACGCCACCTGTGGTGCCTGGTAACGGGTATACCAGCACTGTGGCCGGCCGCTGAGGTGATGCAGGTGCAGCTCAGTGTAGTACAGCTCCCCACAGGTGGAGCTTTACCTCAGGGTAGCGGGGATGGATGAGGGGAGTCGTAGTAGTGTCTCTGCAGTCAACACTGTGGGGCGGGTAAGCAGGCACACACACAGTAGTCTTTGTTTCAGTACCTTTTACTGATGACGGGTAACAGGTACAGTCCAGAGAAGTAACCAGGTTCTCGGTGCAATTTGGGACTTTCACCTTTGAGAGATGTGAGGCCTCCTCTGTCACTGTTTACTGTGGTTTTGGGGTAAGTTCTGCCTGTAACTGAACTCGCTACTCCTTCTTCCCTCTCAGGGCTTTGCTCTATAACTGACAATGAGGTCCTTCTGCGGGGTCCCTATTCTTCCCTTGGCCCCTTGTCCTGTGCTTGGTCAGTTTCAAGGGTCTCTTACTTGTGTTCCTCAGGGGTTAATTCCTCCTGATCCTTCCGGGCTTTTCCTGCTGCAGTGAATCTGTAGCAGTCTCGGACTCCAGTGTCCGGGTGAACTACAGGGAAACCTGGTCTGTTCCCTTCTTTAATTCCCTGTTTCCTCCACTAGCCTCCGACCCTCTCCCTAGGGTGCAGCACAGCTGGGTCAGTGTTCCCTGGTCCTGGGCCTCGATCCTTCCCAGTGACCAGCTCCTCACTCCTGCTCTCTCCTCTCTCTGGAACTAACTGACTAACTGGGCCTAACTGACTCCTCCCCTCAGGCCTGGATCTTTTAAAGGGGATCTGGCTTAAGGCAGCCAGTAGAGCTCCCCCTTCAGGTCTGAGGTGGAAGGTGTTGTGTGCTGTGTGTACCAAGGTGTAAATCCCTCCTTGCACCAGTGAATCCTGTGGCAATCCCCTGCAGGGGTGCCACAAAAGCATTTCTGTTTCTATATGTGAATACCTGAGGAAGGCTATAGTTTTGCACATTTTTAGCCGAAACGCGTTGTACCCTATTGATGAACTGCATGTGATACATTTTTCCATTGGAATAAATTTTAAAAAACGACACCGGATCCTTGTGTTCCCTCCTGGAAGCTCTGAGGATTGATTGGAACAGACCTTCTCCACATTATCCATTGACGGGCTCAGCCGCTGCTTAGCCTGATTGTTCCGAACCCTAGCTGCAGGCCAGGAAGGAGCGAACTCTTGGACAACCAGCACAATTGGATCCTATATGCCTGATACAAGATCACACAAAGGTGAGTAACAAACCTTAAGAACCCTGTGAATTGTGACAAATATCCTACAGTCTGCACTTAGATCTGCGCCCGCACCCTTTTTTTCCTCTCTTCCCATCCTCTAGAGCCGGGTATAGGCCCTTGGTATCAGTGGCGGACCTATGGCCCTGGGGGCCCTGGTGCAGCCATGCTGAGGAGCAGGGGGGTGCTTGTGGCCGTCGGCAAGGACCGTGGGGGGGCTGGGGGGGTGCTGGCGGCCGTCGGCCAGGAGCGGGATGGGGGGGGTGCTGGTGGTGCGGGGGATGCTGTTGCGGCTCTCCTACCTGCGCTGCTGAGCGGGCATATGCATTCCTGGGAGCCAGGATCCTGGGTGCCAGGACGGCAGAGGAGAGGAGGGGCAGGATCAGGCATGGGAAGCAGGAAGCTTCCCTTGCCTGACCCTCCTCTCCCCTGACATTGGGTTACGGGGGTTGGCTGGGGGCCACCCTGCAGGCTTGAGGGGCCCCCCTAGTCGGTCGGGGCCCTGGTGCACCACGGTAGGTCCGCCCTGCTTGGTATATTCAAAAACATACAAGTTAATTAGGAGTATCGTTTGAGTCTAAATGTGGACAAGGACTGATTTGTTGCAAAATTGTCATAGTTTTGCAGGAGATGGGAACAAAAATGGTTTTACTGTGCCACAATAAATCAATGAACTCAATGGAATTGAATTTGAAGTAATTTGACTTCTGTAGGATAAAGCCATAATCCTAAAGAAGGCAGACGACATCAAAATGCATTGATACAATAAATCAATTCCATTGAATTCATCAATTTTTTTGCAGCACAGTAAAATCACTTTTTGTTCCCAATCACTTGCATTACTTGACTCGTGGAGTCCGTAGACCTGCACCAGTTCACAGCATATACCACACCTTTCACATACTTATCCAGGTGAACATTTCTAGGATATCTTCACCTCTCAAATCCGGATAATACCTTATTGCGCTGTTTTCTTTGTCAGATTCATCTATAGTTTTAAGTTTGAAAGAAGACACAAGTTCATCAAGCTCAACCTGTAACCTAACATGTTGATCCAGTTTAAGGCAAAAACCCTATGAGGAAGATATTAAACTCCGTATTAGGAGAAAAATGTCTTTCCCACTCCACATACGGCAATCAGACTATTTCCTTGGATCAATGTCTCATCAGATTCTACTGCCCATAACCTATAATATCACATTTTTGAAGAAAGGCATCTAGGCGCTCCTTGAACTTGTTAAATGAATCGACCGTTACAACATCATATCGCAAGGAGATCCATAATCTCACTCCTCGTACGTTACAGAATCCATATTCTCACTTCTGTTACAGTACAGAACCCATAATCTCACTGCTGTTACAGTACAGAATCCATAATCTCACTGCTGTTACAGTACAGCATCCATAATATCACTGCTGTTACAGTAAAGAATCCATAATCTCACTACTCTTACAGTAGAAAATCCACTCTTACAGTAAAAAATCCACTGCTGTTAGTAAATAATCCATCATTTCACAGTTGATACAGTAAAACAAAATCCATAATCTCACTGCTCACACAGTAAAGAATGTACACTTTCACTGCTGCTACAGTAAATAACCCATCATTTCACAGCTGATACAGTAAAACAAAATCCATAATCTCACTGCTCGCACAGTAAAGAATTTACACTTTCACTGCTGCTACAGTAAATAATCCATAATTTCACTGCTGCTGCAGTGAAAAAAAAACTAATCTCACTGATGTTACAGTAAAGAATCCATAAACTCACTGCCCTTACAGTGCAGAAGGCATAATCTCACTGCTTGAACAATACAGAACCCATAATCTCACTGCTGTTACAGTACAGAATCCATAATCTCGCTGCTGTTACAGTACAGCATCCATAATCTCACTGCTGTTACAGTACAGAATCCATAATCTCACTACTCTTACAGTAGAAAATCCACTCTTACAGTAAAAAATCCACTGCTGTTAGTAAATAATCCATCATTTCACAGTTGATACAGTAAAACAAAATCCATAATCTCACTGCTCACACAGTAAAGAATGTACACTTTCACTGCTGCTACAGTAAATAACCCATCATTTCACAGCTGATACAGTAAAACAAAATCCATAATCTCACTGCTCGCACAGTAAAGAATGTACACTTTTACTGCTGCTACAGTAAATAATCCATAATTTCACTGCTGCTGCAGTGAAAAAAAAAACCTAATCTCACTGATGTTACAGTAAAGAATCCATAAACTCACTGCCGTTACAGTGCAGAAGCCATAATCTCACTGCTTGAACAATACAGAACCCATAATCTCACTGCTGTTACAGTACAGAATCCATAATCTCACTGCTCATACAGTACAGAATCCATAATTCACTGCTGTTACAGTACAGAATCCATAATCTCACTGCTCCTACAGTACAGAATTCATAAACTCACTGCTGTTACAGTACAGAAGCCATAATCTCACTGCTCGTACAGTACAGAATCCATAATCTGACTGCTGTTACAGTAGAGAATCCATAATCTCACTACTCGTACAGTAAAAAATCCACAATCCCACTGCTGTTACAGTAAAGAATCCATAATCTGACTGCTATTTCTGTAAAGAATCCATAATATCACTACTCTTACAGTAAAAAATACACAATCCCACTGCTGTTACAGTAAAGAATCCATCATTTCACAGCTGATACAGTAAAACTAAATCTATAATATCACTGCTCACACAGTAAAGAATGTACACTTTCACTGCTGCTACAGTAAAGAATCCATAATTTCACTGCTGATGCAGTGAAAAAAAAAAGCATAACCTCACTGATGTTACTGTAAAGAATCCATGATCTCCTGCTCATATAGTAAATAATCCATAATCTCCTGCTCATGCAGTAAAGAATCCATAATCTCATTGCTTGTACAGTAAGAGAATCTGAAATCTCACTGATGTTACTGTAAAAAATCCATAATCTCACAGTTTGTACATTGAGAGACTCAATCTCACTGAGCATACAGTAAAGAATCCATAATATCACTGATGGTACAGTAACAAATCCATGCTTTTTCTGCTTATACAGTAACAAATCCACACTGTTTCTGTTTATACAGTAAAGAATCCATAATCTCACTGTTTCAGTAAAAAATATCCATAGCCTCACTGCTCGTACAGTAAATAATCTATAATCTTGCTGCTCGTACAGTAAAGAATCGACAATCTCACTGCTGTTACAGTAAAGAAACATAATCTCACTGCTCATACAGTAAATAATTCATATTCTCTCTGCTTTTATAGTAAAGAATCCTAAACTACTACTATCACAGTAAATAATCCTTCATCCACTTCTTTTACAGTAAAGAATTGCCATCTGTGATAATGCTTAAACTTTCTTTCCTCTTGATTTAGTCCTCCTTGCAGGCCTTATGCTCCCATCCACACAACGATGCAACAGCGATCTGACAACGATAACAATCCTGTAGGGTTCGTTGGTGCGTCGTTACCTGTTTGCTGGGGAGCTGTCAAACAGGCAGATCTCTCAGGGACCGGGGAGCATCTCCACATCGCTGGAAGCGGGAGGACACTGGTGCCTAGATGCCAGTGTTTACCATGGTTACCAGCCTGTGAGGTCGCTGATCGTTAGTCTCTCGCTGTCACACGCAGCAATGCGTGCTGACCAGCGGAGCGCAACGACAAAAAATGACCAGAGCACTTTGTAACGATCAGCGACCTCACAGAAGGGGCCTGATCGCTGCTAAGTGTCACACATAACGAGATCGTTAGTGAGATCGCTATTACGTCACAAAACTTGTGATGTTACAACGATCTCGCTAACGATCTCGTTATGTGTGACAGGGTCTTACGTGTAAAAGATCACTGGAAAGATCTATTGGACTATGATATTAAGCATTGCTGTTCATTAGCTCTGAAATATAAGGATAAAATAAACACGCATCCTCCAACTTCGCCTTTGGTTCCATATTTAGTTGCTCGCTATATTGGCTGATGTTCCAAGCTATTTGAGTCTGACTATTGGAAATGTTCTGTTTTGTTTAGTAAATTGGTAACTCCAACTTGTAATAGAATAACTCCAACGTATTAGAAATTACGCGCTACCTGCTGTGCATGGCACCCAAGGAGTTACAGTGCTGCCAGATCACCGCCCTCTCCAGTACACTGCGTTCTGCTAAATCAGGCCCCGGAGAATGCTGCCGAGCGGAATAAACTGCAAACACCAGGAGTCCGCAGTGCTATTTACAATTCAGGGCAGGCTGCACATCACAAAAATTAGATCGGGCAGATACAGGTTTGCAAAAAAAAAAAACTGCCATCGGCTTTTAACAAAGTGTTCTATGGTTACAAAACGGCCGAGGATGAACTGAAAATGACCCGCTTTTGGATTAAATAATTTGGCAGAAGACAAAATGTCATAGAAAAGAATTCAGGATTAGCAGAATTATCTTGTAACCTTAAAGTGTAACTCCGCATCAACAGAATAGCAATTCTAGAGCAGGAGTGCGCAGGTTGTAAATCACTCGAGTTTGCTCTCAATAGCCGCTTCGATGACCCGCGGTGTCCATCATCGGCGCGGACCATTGCTGATTCGTGTCGTTATTCAGAGCAAAATCGCTAATGCAAGTTTAAAGGGAATACACCTAGTAACTTTATTTCTATGCAGGAGATTTGGAGCTCTGTATCAGATAATGGAGATCAAAATGCTATCAAGACTTATTAAGAAATTAATCATCAGAGAATATTGTATCTAAAAATGACATTAAAGGGTTTTAAGTATGTAATTTGAGAGCAGCATGGTGTAGGGGCAGAGACCCTGATTCCAGGGATGTGTCATCTACTGGGCTGTGTTTTGCTGTTTTAATAAATCAGTGTTTTATAAGCAGGAAATTAATCACCACAGGACTAGTTGTCTTCTGCATCCTGGTCCAACCACTGATTGACATCTTTCTGTCAACATTGTACACAGGAAGCTGCCAATCAGAGATGTGGGTGGGGTTATACACAGTTCAGCATTCCGAGCTCTGCGAGATGTGCAGCAGAGAAAACAGGGATGGCATCATACTTCTTGGAAACAGAGTCTCTGCCCTACATCATTCTGTTGTCAGATTACATAGGAAAAACCTGCTGACAGATTCCCTTTAAAATACAAGGGTATAAATGCTTTGAAGAGCATATCGAGCACTGCGGACAAAAACGTCTGTATGACTGAGCATGTTTTCGTATAACGGATTGTCCCAACCCATCACCCCTGTTTGCAGCTCCCAGATGTTCCAGAACTGTACAGCTCCATACACTGTGTAGTGGCCATTCTAGGGCATTTCAGCCATCAAAACTAGCAGGAACTGAGCTCGAGTCCTTCTCCAGCCCCAATTCTCTGGCGCTGCTCCTGAGCTCTTCAAGCTGCTGCGCGCCTCCGGGCACTTTGGTGTGGATGGGGAACTTCGAGTCCCCCACCCTCCGGTATTGGCTGCCAGGACATTAGGCCCTGCACAGCCTCAGACTCCAGTGTCCATTTCTTGGCGTTTACTCTTCTGGGGTGAGCTCGACACTGCTCTATTCCCCAGGCTCTCCTTGACTTCCTCAGACCCTTGCCTACGGGTCACTGAAGCTAGGTCTAGTTTTCGTGGGACGAGCTTAGCACTGCTCCAGTCCACAGGATGTCTTCCTCAGTTCTCCTAGGAACTGAACTGACTAACTCCGCCCCAGACCAGAATTTATAGGGAAGCTACCTGAACCTGGCCTTTAGAGATCCCCCTACAGGTCTGGAGGCAGAAAGGTGTTGTGTGCTTAGGTTTTGTCTGGGGTGGATACCCTCTGTTGCACTCAGGTGATAGGTCCCTGGCACCGCTCCCCAGCTCACCTCTCCTGGGTCTGCATCCTCTGCTTCTCTATCAGATCGTGCATCCGGCGTCCAGGCGTGCTGTGTCTCGGAGCCATCACTGGGTCCCCTTCCTGTCTGCTGACCACCGGGCTCACACATCAGCACACTACAATGGTCGGAGTCATGAATCTAATCAGTGGTGCACTAGGAGCGGCCGTGCTCCTCTCCTGTGAATCTAGGGGCCGCCACGGCTCAACCTGACACTCCCCTTGACCAATAGCTGTCCGTCCTCCAGGTATATCAGGTCACCTCTACTGCTGGGAGGTGCCTGATTATTGTGTTAGTATGATTCTGCTCCTCTGACTGATAGTCAGGCCTACCTTGTGTTCTCCTCTGGTAGAACCCGTTCCAGCTTTCCTGACTCCGGGTTCTGGTGCCTCCTTCCCTGTTTGGCCTTACTGTAGTATAGGCTAAGCCTACTAGCAGCTCCCCTGGTACTAGCAGCTGTGGTATTTAGACCCCCTGGGCTTGACCCTGACAATCCCTGTATAGGGGTTGGCTAAACTAGGACCAGCTCACCCAGGGGAGTTCGGTACCACGGCTCAGTGGGTCCACTCTAGGAAGCGTTACATCAGGTATGACAATAAACCCGAGGGAGTCAATGACATTGTGCCATCCGGACTCTGGGGTGCCACATTCCCCCATAGTTAAATTCAGTACTCCCGGACTGAAGTAACCTTTTTGTAAAGCATATAATAATGGTAAATAACAAATGCAGTTGTACAAAGTTTCAAAAATCAAAAATTACAAAAACCAAGAAAATTTGAAAAAGCAGTCACTACGGCGCTTAATCCTTCCACCATTGGCTGATGAAGAATTTATATACAAAAATGTCTTTACCACAACCTGTCCAGTGGCATATTGGTCCTTGTTTCAAGATAAAAGTTCAAGTAAGCTTTAAAGTTCATACAGTAAAGTCCTGTAGGTACGTACACTTGGTGGTTACTTAGTTACGTATTTACAATTTTGACATAAAAACAACAAAAACATATTTACATTTCAACATAGCTGAACTGCACTATTAATCTTTGTATCTAACTGGGATTTGATCTTGGGTACTGCGCTGGGATCTTCTCTGCACTGGTCCTTCTATTAATGACCTGGCCTGGTTTATTGTGTCCATTGGTGTCCCACTAGTGTCTGTACTGCAAGTAGGCCTATGTCTTACAGGTAGGCTAGGCAACTTTCTGCGACTTCTTAGACTTACCATGGGTATGACAAATTCATTGGTAGAAGGGGTTCATTCTTCCTGTCCTTCTGCAAACGCAGATTCTGATACCTCAACTTCCGGTTCTTCATGTCTTGCTGGTTCAGGTACCACTGTTTGGGGAAAGGCTAACATGGGAACGACAACTGCTCCATTGTACTGTGTCCATGTATTAGGAAAATCTGCAAGTACTGTATGGATCACTTCTTCTTTTGGTTTCACAGATAAGGGTACTTCGAAACTCATTTTGGGTACTTCAGTTTATCAGGACATACCTTCAGATGATCTCTGGAAACTGCTGCTCATGTCCTTCCTTTGTCCTTACTAACAATGCACACTTTGGTATTGCCAAAATTCTAAGGTAACACGGTGTATGGTACAGCTTCCCATTGGTCATCTAGTTTGTTGGTACGTCTCTTTCTCTTGAAGACTTGCTCACCTGGTTTTAAGGGAACAGCAGGAGCATGCTTGTTATAGGATTTCTCTTGTCTTTCTCTGGCTTGGGACAAACTTTTCTGTACACAGTCTTGTATTTTACAATACTGTTGCTGGCGTTCAGTGTCCCAATCAGAATCTGGTGAATCTACATCTGGCTTCCCTATTCCCATATTCATGTCAATGGGCAATTTGCCAGGTCTTGCTCTGATAAAATATGCTGGTGTACACTTGGTGGAACTCACTGGGACGTGATTGTATAAGTCCACTAAATCTGGCAACTTTTCCGACCACAAATTTCTTTCTTGCAATGGCAATGTTTTTAGCATGTCAATGACTACCTGATTCATCTTTTCACACATTACGTTTATTTGTGGGTGATACAGGGTGGTTCTTATCTTCTTACACCCATACATGTTACAAAACTCTTGAAATATCTCAACTTCAAAAGATGGTCCTTGGTCTATCAACACCTGTTCTAGATAACCATGTGGTCTGCAAAAATGGGCTTGAAAAGCTCTGGCCACTGTTCTGCCTGTTAAGTCCTTCACAGGTACTACTACCAAGAAACAGGAGTAGTGGTCTACTATGGTGAGGGCGACGACATGGCCTGATCTACTTGCACTTAATTTCACATGATCCAAGGCCACAAGTTCTAGTGGTTGTTTGGTGACAATTGGCTGTAGTGGGGCTCTCTCTTGCTATCTCGATTCTTCATTCTCAAGTTGCATGGTCCACAGTCTCTGCACCAATTTTCAATGGCTTTCCTCATGCCAACCCAGTACAATCTTTCTCTCAGCAGAACCTCCAATTTCTTCCATCCGAAATGCCCTGCGCCTTCATGATATACCTCTAATACCATTTGAACATCTCTTCCTGGAACAACTATTTGCCAGACAAGCTTATGAGTTCTGGGATTGGTGTAATGTCTGCACAGCTTAACTCCATAAATGAACAGCCTGCTCTTCTCTTTCCACAGCTGTTGTGTTTCTGGTGAAGCATCTGGACCAGGATATGCGCCTTCCTGAGTCAACAGTTCTTTGACTAAGCAAACAGCTGGGTCACTATCTTGCATTTCTGCCCATCCATGGTGGGGTAATGGATTCAACGTGACTTCTTGACGCTTGTCTTTTACATAGTTTTTACACTGCGTCACATGAGGGTGGTGAAAAGCAGGTAGCTCTATCTCTCCCAGCTCCTCCGGGTCTTCTCCCGCATCCTGTAAATGGGGCATCCTGGGCAGTGCATCAGCATTGGCATTCTTGTGGCCTGCCCGGTACTTGATGGTAAAGTTGTAATTTGACAATCGGGCCATCCACCACTGTTCTAGTGCACCTAGCTTTGTTGTCTGTGAAGATGGTAAACTTTGCTGCCGCCAGGTAATGCTTGAAACGTTCTAGAATCCAGCAACCTGGGAGCAACTCCAGGTTCTCCTCACCTGGTAAGTTCTGAGGCTTTCCTGCTGCGTGTTCCTAGCAGGTCCCTGTGGCTGCTTAAGATGAGCTGTAGCCCTTTCTCTCTTTTGCAGTGTGCCCTATGACAGGTAGCTCAAGTCCTTCTCCAGCCCCACTTGTCTGGTGGCTTCTCCTGGGCTCTTCACGCTGCTGTGTCTCCGGTCACTTTGGTGTGAATTGGGAACTTGGAATCCCACACCCTCCAGTATTGGCTGCCGGGACATTAGGCCCTGCATAGCCTTGGACTCCGGTGTTCTTGGAGCGTACTCCTCTGGGGTGAGCTTGACACTGCTATATTCCCCAGGCTCCTCGACTTCCTCAGACCCTTGCCTACGGGTCACTCAAGCTAGGTCTAGTTTTCCTAGGACAAGTTTAGCACTGCTCCAGTCCACAGGATGTCTTCATCAGTTCTCCTAGGGACTGAACTGAGTAACTCCGCCCCAGACCAGAATTTATAGAGGAGCTGCCCTGAACCCGGGCTTTAGAGCTCCCCCTTCAGGCCTGGAGGCAGAAAGGTGTTGTGTGCTTAGGTTTTGAATGGTGTGGATACCCTCTGTTGCTCTCAGGTATGACACTACCCCCTGAGGGAGGCAATGACATTGTGGTATCCGGACTCTGGGGTGCCACATGAAACTAACTTGGCCTCCAGAAAAAGTTCCCAAAGTTTTTGATTTGCCTTTTATATGATGGGAATAGAAAAGTGTCATCATTCCAAGGGCTTTGTAAGTAGCGGATTGTGCCTCTTGTTCTTACCCCATCTGCTCCCAAACCTCTAGCCGAATCTGTAATGAGCGGCAATGTTCTGAAGCTTTTCGTTGTAGCCTTAGAAACCGGCTTTTCATGCATTGTCCTGACTTCCACGTCGCCCCATGAAATAAACCATTGGTTTTATCACAATCTATTACTGGAGAATATAAAAAGGAAGGCCAAATCCAGAATTAAAGAAAACCAAACTGGAGTGTGATTCTCCCCCATTAGTGCCCCACACTCTAAAGCTGAAATATACAAATGTACTAAGTCAATATAACGTCTGCAAGAGCCGCCTTCATGCATGAACTATAACAACGAGGCCATTGTGACGTTACCCTAAAGCGTTCCTTAGTTATATCTGTTACTACAGGAAGTAGGGCGAGAATTTAAAGGGGTATTCCTACATCACAGCCACTACTAAATTCCTCATATTAGGAAAAAAATAAATTCCCGACTCCACACACAGCAATCAGACTGGTCTCCTGCATCAGTGTCCCATCACAGAATCCAATGCCCATAATATAATATTTTCCAAAAAAGGCATTCATCTCCCTGAATTTATTTAATGAAACAACTATTACAACATCCTATGGCAGAGAGCTCCATAATCTCACTGCTCGTACAGTACAGAATCCAAAATTTCACTGCTCGTACAATAAATAACCTATAATCTCACGGCTGTTACCATAAAGAATCCATAATCTCACTGCTCACAGTAAAGAGCCTACAATCTCACTGCTGTTACAGTAAAGAATCCATAATCTGACAATTGTTACAACAAATAATCCATAGTCTCACTGCTCTTACAGTAATAATCTATAATCTCACTGCTGTTATAGTAAAAAAAAAATCAAGATTTTAACTACTTGTAAAATTAAAGTATCTTCAATCTCTCTCTTACTGTAAATAATCCATAATCTCACTGCTCTTACTGTAAATAATCCATAATCTCACTTCTGTTACAGTAAAAAAACCATAATCAAACTGCTTGTACAGTAAAGAAGCCATAATCTCACTACTTGTACAGTAAATAATCCATCATCTCACTGCTTGTACAGCACAGAATCCATAATCTCACTGTTCTTACCATAAAGAATCCATAATCTCACTGCTGTTTCTGTAAATAATCCATCATCTCACTGCTTGTACAGTACAGAATCCATAATCTGACTGCTGTTACAGTAAATAATCCATCATCTCACTGCTTTTACAGTGCAGAATCCATAATCTGACTGCTGTTACAGTAAATAATCCATCATCTCACTGTTTGTACAGTACAGAATCCATAATCTCACTGTTGTTACAGTAAATAACCCATAATATCACTGCTTGTACAGTAAAGAATCCATAATTTCACTGCTTGTATAGTACAGAATCCAAAATCTCAAAGCTTTTACAGTAAATAATCTATAATCTCACTGCTGTTACAGTAAAGAATCAATAATATCAATGCTCATGTAGCTGTGGCTTGTGGCTCTCACCTCCTGTGCTTGGTGCGAAGGTGGGGGATAGGAAGTCAGCAGTGATTGGACATGGGGCTTGCGTGATGTCACGTGAGTCCTGAGCTGCGGTTACTGATTGCACTAGAACTCCAGAAACACAGAAGGTGAGTGCAGTGTTCATCATTTTAAAGGGGGGGGGGAGTTAATATTGAGCAGATTTAATTAAAGCCTAGTGGATCGGCCTCCAAACCAGTCACGCTTACTCATGTGGCCCCTCCAGGGAAAAATAATTGCCCACCCCTGCAATAAACTCACCATAAGCAGCCATAAGGTCTAATACCAAATGAACTAAGCAGGATGCAGCAGACCTTATGGCTGATTATGGTGAGTTTTTTTTAAATTTATATGCTTTGTAATAAACCACACTTTATTTTTAATGTGCATTTGGGTCACCAACTTTGTTCTTTATAGGACAACGTACCCTGGCCCAATCTGGGTAATGTCCTGGTGACCAGTTGCCTTTCATTCATTGTGCACCACCTTGGCCCCCGCCAGTTCTGGTATATAGTATTTTGTATTTCTGAATAATCACAATGATTTTCGGACTGCAGAACATCCTACTCCAGATAACTGTGATCTAGGAAGCCTGAAATAAAGCTAAACTCACCATTAGGGTGGCAGTGACGCTCGGCAAGGGCACAGCGTGACATTAAGGATGGCAGCACCGATTTTCCTCATTAATCCGCTATTTTCACTGCGATTAACTGTGATCAATGGGGTGTGAATCGGGCATGGAGAAATAATTTGCAGCCGCCCGGCGTCGTATAACCAGCAGCTCAGAGCTGAGGATTTATAATACAAACATTACTGAAAAGAAACTGAATTTGCAGTTTGTGAATATGTTATAGCCGCACGCGCTTTGTTTGAACTCAGTAAAACTTCCAGCAGGTCCTGGCAGGTGGGATGCTGGGAGTCGTAGTTTCTGCTTTCTAAAGTCAAATACTGACTTATCAGAAATTTTAGGTGTTTTTTTTAAAGTAGATCCCAAATTCTGTGTTAATTAATTTCGTCATATATCTTTAAGCCACAAGGCTAATAAAATTCTGTCTCTCTCCAGCTGCCACCAGAGGGCGCTCACTGACTACATATTAGTGTCAATGGAAGCTGTACAGGTGAAGAAAGCCGATCACCAGCTCTGGGGCTGCTGCTGACATCATGGCGTCTGAAGACAGCGCCAACTATGAGGGCAGCAGTGACTGGGGGGGTGAGTATACCTCCATATATTATTTTATATCTTTGGCCAATCCTGCCTAAATGTATCAAGTTCAGCTGATTTTATTGTAAAGCATTCAACACTTGGATGATTTGGGCAAACCTAGTGCATCATGGCATAATGTCTAATGACCGGCGGCAAAGTCTGAGTAATCACGAAGCTGAAAATGCAGCAGGAAAAACCTACTCCAGTGAAGTTCATTTTTGTAGATCTTCATAAGTTCCTTCTCATTTAAGCAAGTGGTTTTGTATCACGTCCCTCACGTAAAAAGGAAGGGGTCACTTCTTCTTTTAATCTGTCTCCCATTACCCTCAATATTCACGATGTAGTTAAAGTCTGCCTTAAGTACATTATATCACACACCATCCATCCAGCGTTCACTAAAACTTGAAAACCTTCTTTACTAACTCCAGGTTTAATAAAAATGTTAATGTGTACATGAACTCTCTGATCAGAGACGTCAGGAGCCACGTCCCATCTCCAACGCGTTTCAGGTTCTTACCCACGGCGCCATTTATAGTTGGGTTGCTTGATTACCCGTGTGGGGTCGACAGATTACCTACACATTTAGGTGACCCATGAGGAAATAAATTGGGTTCACACTAATGATGGAAAGTGAGCTGGTGAAGTTTGTATTATTTTGCACATGTAGGGCAGCGATGGTGGGGTTAATTCACACTGCACAATCAGCGCCCATTGCAGAATCCTCCGAATCGTTCTGGTTTACACAGGGCCACAGCTGGATGAAGCATTTACAAGCTCTTGTTATATACAGTATACTGTAAATCCACAGACGAGCGGCCTGGAGGCCGTCTGAGCCGGATCTGTCATTGTCGGCTTACAGATGACAACTCTGTTCACAGTGTGTGAACTTGAGGTGCCAAACATCCCCTCACCCAGGACCTCCGGGTGCGAGAACTATCTGTCAAGACCGCGCCAAATCAAGAAAGACAAATAATTCCCCATCAGGATTAAAGAATCAAGATGCACAACTTTATTAAATGTTCATTCTGGAGTTTACAAACAAGGGATAAGACTATAGTCCATCTCTCCCTCCTTCCCTTCTCCCCACCTTGCTCCATCATCCCGCTCTCCATCCATCCTTCCATCTGTCATTTCATCTCCCCCCTCCTGCTATCCTCCCTCCTTCCATCCCCCATACTCTCCATATATCCCCCCGCTCCCTCTTTTCATCCATCCCCTTCAATTCATTCCATCTTTCTCCATCTTTCCTCCTCTCCATCTTTTCCTCCCTCCCTCCATTCTTTCCTTTCTCAATCCATCCCTCCTTCCCTTCTCCTCACCTTGTCTCCCTGTATCCATCCATCCTCCCTCAATCAATACTCCCCTCCATTCTTCCCTCTCTACATTCAATCCTATCTCTATCCCCCCCTTCCCTTCTCCTCACCTTGTCTCCCTGTATCCATCCATCCTCCCTCAATCAATACTCCCCTCCATTCTTCCCTCTCTAAATTCAATCCTATCTCTATCCCCCCCTTCCCTTCTCCTCACCTTGTCTCCCTCTATCCATCCATCCTCCCTCAATCAATACTCCCCTCCATTCTTCCCTCTCTACATTCAATCCTATCTCTATCCCCCCCTTCCCTTCTCCTCACCTTGTCTCCATCCATCCTCCCTCAATCAATACTCCCCTCCATTCTTCCCTCTCTACATTCAATCCTATCTCTATCCCCCCCTTCCCTTCTCCTCACCTTGTCTCCCTGTATCCATCCATCCTCCCTCAATCAATACTCCCCTCCATTCTTCCCTCTCTACATTCAATCCTATCTCTATCCCCCCCTTCCCTTCTCCTCACCTTGTCTCCCTGTATCCATCCATCCTCCCTCAATCAATACTCCCCTCCATTCTTCCCTCTCTAAATTCAATCCTATCTCTATCCCCCCCCTCCCTTCTCCCCACCTTGCCTCTCTCCATCTCCATCCCTCCCTCTATCCATCTATCCTTCACTCCCTCCTTACCCTACTAATAATAATACATATATGTATTCATAGAATAAACTAAATATTAATATGAAAAAATATTAATAAAACATAATATGCAAGATAATAAATACGGGAATAATAAACGAAAGATCTTTTATATTTAGTTTTTGTATACAAGAAAATAGTAACAGGACACCAGACTATAAAAGGTCAATATTTTCATTGGATGGGGGGTATATGTGGAAAAAATATTTTCATTCAAATGACGGATTCATTCTGTCTTCTCTCTCTCCTGAGATCGGACTGACTACCCTGTGAGTGACAGTCAGGCAGCAGCAGGACCTTCACACCCCCCCTGACCTCACATCACGGTTCAAGATGTCAAGTGATTCACAAGTCATCAGCTTCTCGTGGCCTTTGCTACTGTAAGGGTATGTGCACACTGGGCGGGTTTTCGGCGGTTTACCTGTGTAAACCGCCGTTTTGCATACATTAGTTTTATTTAAATTTATGTTAATCCAAACCGGCGTTTGGATTAACATTGAAACTAATGTAACCCGCCCAAGGCTGTGCACATACCGGCGGTTACCCAGCGTCATCCGTTGCTAACCCGCAGGTTTCCCAGCGGGTTAGCAAAGAATGACCAAGTTCTAAAAACCGGCCGGTTCTGCAGCGGCTGCAAGCAGAATCATGTGCTGCTTCCAGCCGCTGCAGAATCGCCGCCGAGAACCCGCTGGGCAGCCGCCGGATACCGCCCGCACATACCCGCCAGGAAGCCGGTGCACGGCGCCGGAGCTTCCTGGCGGGACCCGCCAGCTGCCGCCGACAAACACGCCGGGTAAGTGTGAACTTACCCTAAAAGGAAAATCCAACAACTTCTGATATAAAATCCTGAACGATTCATGTGTCCACAGATTGCCAGCAAAATGTCCCCTTATGGCAGTGAATGGCTTTTATTTTAAACTAGATGGTGGCCCGATTCTAACGCATCGGGGATTTTAAAATATATATGTAGTTTATTTATGAAGATTTAAGAATAATGCAATGAGCGATCAGTAAGGTACCGTCACACTTGGCGACGCTCCAGCGATCCCAACAACGATACGACCTGATAAGGATCGCTGGAGCATCACTACGTGGCTGCTGGTGAGATGTCAAACAGTCAGATCTCACCAGCGATGCATCAACGATATGGCGGTCGTTGAGACCCTGTCACTCTAGGGCGGAGTATTGAGATCGTTGGTCGTTGTTCCGCGCAGCTTGGCGGGAGATTTGAATCCCGGACACCATATCGAAATACCCATAACTTGGGTGTTCCAATATGGCGGTCAGGGTACTTCTGATGCGAACAGCCAGGAGATGACCAGTCGCCGCTGACCTCCATGCGGCAGGAGATGAGCTGCGGCTACCGTCGGGAGTCCCTACCAGGTCATATTATTGTAGTGATCGCTGGAGCGTCGCCAAGTGTAACGGTGCCCCCATTCTGACACGATCCGCAATCTCACAGCGGGGGCCTGGTCGCTGCTGCATGTGACACTGAGCAAGCCCGCTAGCGCCGGTCATCTCCCGGCTATGTAGCCACTGACGTCCGCGCGGCAGGAGATGACCCTTGGCTACCGTCTAGCCGTCTAGCGCTGTTGATCTCCCGAAGATAGTGGTGGTGTGCGTGGTTCAAATCCCGCGCCAATTCGCGGACAGACTGCGCCTGTCGCCAGGTGCGACCAATCAGCAAAGCGGGATTTCCGTTACAGACAGACAGAATTAGACAATTATATAGTAGGATAGGACACGTCAAGTCCCCAAATGTTGTTTGGCAGCAGAAACGGAACGGAAACTCTCCGACTCCTCCACAAAAATTGAAGTTTACTCACATTTTTGCTCAGAGAACCAGTGTATACACGTACCCTTACATGAATTTTTTCTATAACTCTTTTATTATTTTTTTATCTTAATTTTAATCAAAATGCAATCCAGATTAACAGAAAAAGTGCAAGTCTTCTGAAAGAATCACACGTATGTTTTGCGTAAAGGACAGTCATGGGGTATCCCAAGGAAAGAATCCCACCACTCATCTTACCGAACAGTCTGCTTTTATCATAATCTTTGTCATTCCGGGGCACAGCTGGTGGGTGTCAGACATGATACAGGCTCGGCCATGCCAACAAGCCCCCTCAGCCTTGATTCAGAAGTAAAGCTATAAACTTGAAGGGGATGTACAGCGCCGCTCACTTTCGCATAGGGAGGTGAGCAGTGCTGATGATGTGGTGTCGCCACACACCTGTCAATCACACATATGTCCTGCTGGGTATGTGGAGATGGTATGTCATCAATAGTGCTTGCCTCCTGATGTGGAAGGGAGCGGGGCAGTACAATCCCTTTAATCTCCTCACTGGCAGCCCTGTAAAGAATCACTATCCAATTCTGTTTTCCATAGAAACAATCATCCTTTTTCTTCCGTCATGGTGTTTGCCGTAGGAGGCTCAGTATACAAGATGTCCGGGAGTACTGAGCGCTGGATACAGTGTTCTCGCTGAGGCTTGTGAGTGGGCGTACGGGAAAACTTCTATTTATGCATGAAAATGAAGCAACTGATCCCAGAGAATCACAGGGAAGGAGAACCGTATTACATGTTTGATATGTGCTGCGGTTTCCTGAATAAACCACTGATAAATCTGCGACAATTAGGGATGAAAATCATTAATATGAAAACCGCAAATGCTAAGGTAAAAGATTTTACTTGTTGGGAAGGCCGTCGTACACATTCGACGGGCAGCCACAAAATTGATGAGTCTGGCCAACTTTTCTGCTATGTTTTTGTCGATTTTAAAGAGGTTGTCCGATTCTGATTGAGCACAGGGCTGGAGTAATGTAAGGTCACATGAGCCCCGGGAGAGAATGGGCCGACACCGGTGGAAAGGAGGGGAGTATAAGCATTATTTGTACTTGGCCAAAACACAATGATTGAAAAGAAGTTGTCTGAGTCGTAGACAACCCCTTTAAGACCAATTTCACATGAACATGATACAAATGAAAAATATTCTTATATTAAACTCAAGTGTTAGGCTGAGTTTACATGTCCAGCAATCAATTGTTAGGATGGATCCTGCAGAGATCTACTGGAAAATATGTTGTGCAGACATAACTTTTTTGTCCTTTGCTAAGTAACTTATGTCTGCCAGATCCGCTTTTTTAACATTGAGTCTATGGAGAACGGATCCGTTACTGATTGCTATTTAGCCTCCGTTATTCTTGCATTTGTAAAGGATCCATTTTTTTCTTTCAAATGAAGCGATCAGTTAACGGATCCGTTCTCCATAGACTTCAATGTTAAAAAAACAGATCCGGCAGACATTTTTCCAACGGATCTCTTCAGGATCCATTGTAACAGATGATTATGAGACATGTAATGGTGCACACGCAAACAGCTGAAAGTAGCTCCGAAATCACTTCATTCTACCCACCCCTTTAAGGCATAGATGCAAGTGGTGACATCTACTGGAACGTCTTAAAGGGCTAGTCTAATCACTGCTGCATTGAGGGGCGAGTGCTTGAAGGTGGTGACCCATCTAGTGATATCAGTGCCGGGACAAGGCATTTTGGTGCCCTAGGCAGGTAAGGCAAACGGGCCGCCCCCCCCCCGTGGCCACGCATTGGGCAATAAAGTCCACTTTTTTCTATTTTTTGTGCTGTTTTTCCTTTTTTTACACTCTCTCTATTATATATTACACACACACTTGAGACTGCTGTGGGCTGAATACACAATAGCTGTATCAGTCACGGTTCTGACGATTCTTGGTGCCAGCACCAATCTGTCCACGGTGTTTCTGGAGAGCTGCAGCTTGCAGATTGCTTCAGGGTGCCCCTTTCCTGATCACCAGCGCTCCGGCATTCAGCCTGCTGAGCACTCAAACAACCCAGTCCACACTTCCAGTTAGCGGTTCATCACTTCCGGTTAGCGTTATAGAAATGAAGTTGCAACATCGTAGGATCAACGGTGTTTATTCCCTCTTCGTGTGGTCTTACATGGTGCGGGTGGGAGGACGGGGGGGTTCTCAAAGGCGATGGCCGTTTCACACCGCAAGTGGCGCTTCAACAGGCATATAGTCCACCATATGCCTGTTGACTATATGCCTGTTGAAGCGCCACCCCACAAAGAGTGAATAAACACCGCTGATTGTATGTTGCAACTTCTTTTCTATAACGCTAAACACAATAGCTGTATATACAATAGAGAATACAGAATAGAGACAGCTGCTACCTGTATACACAATAGAGATGGCTGCGGACCGTATACACAATGGAGACTGCTGCTGGCTATACATACAATAGAGAATACACAATAGAAACTGCTGCTGGCCATACACAATAGAGAATACACAATAGAGACTACTGCTGGCCGTACGCAATAGAGAATACACAATAGAGACTACTGCTGGCCGTACGCAATAGAGATGGCTGCCAGCCATATAGACAACATCCCAACAGCTTCCCTCCATTCCGACAGCCTCCCTCCATCCTGACGGCCTCCCTCCTTCTTTCCTCCATCCATCCTTCCTCCATCCCGACAGCCTCCCTCCATACGTCCGCTATCCCAACAGCGATCCTCCATCCTGACAGCCTCCCTCTATCCCAATAGCCTATTCCATCCTGACAGCCTCTCTCCATCCTTCCTCAATACCAACAGCCTCCCTCCATCCTGACTGCATCCCTCCATCCTGACAGCCTCCCTGTCTCCCCACAGCCTCCCTGTCTCCCCAGTCTCCCTGTCTCCCCCTCAGCCTACCTGTCTCCCCCTCAGCCTACCTGTCTCCCCCACAGTCTCCCTGTCTCCCCCACAGTCTCCCTGTCTCCCCCACAGCCTCCCTGTCTCCCCCACAGCCTCCCTGTCTCCCCCACAGCCTACCCCATCCGCCAGTGGTCTCCACACAGGAAAGCACTGGCGCCTCTGGCGGGAGAACACTGCAGACTGGGGAAGACACTGCAGACGGGAGGGGGGGGGAGGCGGGGGGTCAAGACACGGGGGACACTGCAGACGAGATGGGGGGGGACGCTGCAGACGGGAAGGGGGGAACTGCAGACTAGATGGGGGGGACTGCAGACGAGATGGGGGGGGGAACACTGCAGACGGGAAGTGGGGGACACTGCAGACGGTAGGGGGGGGGGAGACAATGCAGACGAGATGGGGGGGGGGGACACTGCAGACGGGGGAGGGGAACACTACAGACGGGCAGGGGGGAGACCACATCGCTGCGATTTACATTGGTTTTAATGTGCAAAATACATTAATATTTTCCATCCACATTATTAATGATGATGCAGCAATTAATCTGTAGGAAAAGGTGTTTTATTGGAACCATTGCAATGAGTACGGGAGCAGAACAGAGGCAGATAGTCAGCTCCCCTACTGTGCTCCCCCTCAGCCTCCCTGTCTCCCCCACAGCCTCCCTGTCTCACTCCCCCACAGCCTCCCCCTCAGCCTCCCTGTTCCCCTCACAGCCTCCCTGTCTCCCCACAGTCCCCCTCAGCCTCCCTGTCTCCCCCACAGCCTCCCCGTCAGCCTCCCTGTCTCCCCCACAGCCTCCCTGTCTCCCCACAGCCTCCCTGTCTCCCCCTCAGCCTCCCTGTCTCCCCCACAGTCTCCCTACAGTCTCCCTGTCTCCCCCACAGCCTCCCTGTCTCCCCCTCAGCCTCCCTGTCTCCCCCACAGCCTCCCTGTCTCCCCCTCAGCCTCCCTGTCTCCCCCACAGTCTCCCTACAGTCTCCCCCTCAGCCTCCCTGTCTCCCCCACAGCCTCCCTGTCTCCCCACAGCCTCCCTGTCTCCCCCACAGCCCCCCTGTCTCCCCCACAGCCTCCAGCATAACTTACCATTGTGGGGAGCTGTGGATGCGGAGCAGGGGTGCTGGAGCCCGGAGGGAACATCTGCAGGACGCTGCCTGCGAGGAGTAGCTGCGGGCCTGCGGCAGCTAGCGGTGGGCGCCGCCATGTTCTTTGAGGCCGGCGCCCACTAACAGTACAGCCGGTCGGTGGAATCTGAGACTTCAACAAAATGGCCGCGGCTAATTGTAGACCGCGGCCATTGTGTAGAGGTCTCAACCTCTATTGACCGGCTGTACAGTTAGTGGGTGCCGGCCTCAAAGAACATGGCGGCGCCCACCGCTCCCTGCCGCAGCTTCTCCCCGCAACTTCAGGGCCGGGCGGCGGTGACCGGACTCCGGTCAGGCGAGAATGCGCCCTGCAGAAGATGGCGCCCTAGGCGACCGCCTAGGTTCGCCTAGCTGTCGTCCCGGCCCTGAGTGATATTTTCCGGCACATATTAGTATAAAAATTATGCTCCAGTGGGAGAAGCAGGACTATCCCTTTAAATACACAGCACAAGAAGGGCACCTTTACTTGAAGAAAGTGACCTGTTCTCTAAAGTAAATAGTTGAGAAGCACGTCAGTATACACAGGCGATAAACTTTATCCGGCGTCAGTCACATGGTGGCTGCTGAGTCATATCCACAGTAATCTGTGCGGACGTTTGACTTTCATCCGTTCCCTGCAGAATAAACTGGGGGCACCGAGTGTCTGTTCTCCGCCTCCGATTCAAGGGTGAATGGAATATCCAGAGGTGACATTGTCAAAATTTACCTGGCTGCGCTGATTTATATCACTAATTTTTACAGTCAGTAGGGACCCTGCAACCTCCAGCTGCCGCTGAGTTGGCAAAAAGGACGATAATACCATAGTTTAGGAACTAGAAATGAAAATAAGAAGGATGAGAGGCTGCAATCATCCATCCAACTGGGATGTGCCTTCTAAACATTGTATAAATTGTAAGCATTGGATTTTAAATTCAGCCCCTGTGCATTATGTCGCACCTCAGGGCAGGGGTACTCAGAACAGGGTCCTCTCTTCAATCTGTTGGGGGATGTCACGGCAACGTGACCCGGCTCTGTATGCCCAAGTGCGGCAAATAAAAGGGGAATGAAGTAAAAGGGAGAAATAATAAAGTTTATAAAAGTTATTCGTGACGCCACCCGTAGTGTGTGGCTATATGAGGCCACCGCTGCAATTGAGACCGCTGTGGTGATGGTGGGTGTAGCCGGATGATGAGCCCTCTACAGGTAGGGCTGATCCCCAGGACATCCAAATGTGTAGTATCATGTAAAAGTGTAAAGTTTCCCGTACCCTCAGGCAGCATTCACAGTGTCTGCACGGTTGCGGCTTCTCTTCTTTCCTGTGAAGAAACAACTGAGTCCACACCGTACTGGGCTTTACCGGGCTTTTACTCGTAACTTCTCACTTCACAGTTCTTTCACAAAAGTTACAACAGACTTAGGCTCACACAGCAGCTCTGTACAGTTCTTTACGGCTTAGGTTCTCACTGCAGCTGGGACGGTTCATATGCGTCACGCTCCCCTCAGTGTACCTCTCGCTCTCCTCTCTGCGTGTGGGTATGGTCCAGTCGTCACGGGCTCTGTAGTGATTTGTCCCACTCTTTGGGTCACTAGCCCTAGTACAATGGCTTACTCTTTTACCACATTGGTTGTGAGGTTCTGGGACATAGAGTTCCCATACCATGCCAGGTTTCTTGTGGTTGGGGGCTTGAAGCGTTCCCTGCCACATCTACAGAACCGGCACTCTTGTTCTTTGGACCAGCCACCAGTGTCCCAGGTTAATCGGGCACACCTGGATCCTTCTGTCCTTCCTCGGGTTCAGCCTGGGTTCCCGGCCAGCCATCAGTGGTGCAGGCCACCGGGCCCCACTTCTCTCTCAGTGTGGTCTCAGTCACTGCTTAGCTGATGGGTGTTTCTGCTTAGACGTTTGCTTCTCTGGCTCTCTCTGAACCAACAACTAACCAACTAACTTGATGTTCCTGGGTTTTACCCCAGTTCCTCCAACCCTTCCCGGGTGCTGTACTACATTCCACCCTCACTTAGCTCCTCCCTCCATCCCCTGCCCGACATGAAGTGAGTTGGGTTCAGGATCGGCGTGTGTGTGTGGGGTGTTGCTGCGAGGTGACCGTCCTACCAATCCCAACTGCAGTTCTCCTCTGTGGCCACCCTGTCGCAGGGGCGCCACACTTTACACTGCAGCTCTGTTTCCTGAGGTTGGTTGCTGTGTGTGATTATAAGCAGAGCACTACAAGCTCACCCGGGGATCAGTTTTCATTAGAACAATTTCTGGTCTGGCAGCCACAGATACTGACGTAAAGCTGCCACAGGGCAATTTCTATAATAATCTACTTCTACTATATAAAAGTCCTATCCAGCCTGTTTGTGTGTCTGTATGTCCAAAAAACCGCGCCACCTATAGGACATCGTGTAAATTATAGTGAAACTGGAAAATTAAAGTTAAACTGGAATGTGAAAAAGCACAAAGGTTTGGTTGATCCGTCAAGGAAAACAGCATCACCTATAGGATATCTGTGATGGGGACTCACACGCCATTAGGGACACTGACCGCAAAGCAGACATTCATTATCGCCTGTGCCTGGGTCTGCTCCATATTATCCTTGGGGCTGACCCATCCTGCTGCTGCACTTCCTCCCATTTGCATTCCACTCTGGAACGCAGGCTGGTGCCACAGCTCCTCAGCGTACTGGGGAAAGAGACAGCGTACAACGGGGGGACAGAGAGCACTCAATGGGAGAGACAGCACAAGGGAAAAGAAGTACACAGGGGAAAAACAGCATAAGGCAGTGTTTCCCAACTCCGGTCCTCAAGGCACACCAACAGGTCATGTTTTCAGGATTTCCTTAGGATTGCATAGGTGATAATTTAATCACTTGCACAGGTGATAATTCCATCATCTGTCTAATGATAAGGAAATCCTGAAAACATGACCTGTTGGTGTGCCTTGAGGACTGGAGTTGGGAAACACTGGCATAAGGGAAGAGAGAGTGCACAGGGGGAGAAAGAGCACACAGGGGGAGACAGCATAAGGAAAGACAGCATCGGGGAGAGACAGTAAAAGGTGGAGAGAGCGCACAGGGGGAAAGATAGCACAAGGGGAGAGAGAGAGTGCACAGGAGGATGGCGAGCAGCAGCAGCGCCTGCCATGCCACAGCCACCCTGTGCAGCAGCGAGCTCCCCCACCCTTCTCGGTGGCGTTGCGATTAGTAGCGGAAGTAGTTGGACTTACACATAATCACACACGCTCTAGTATCACCCAATGCAATAGAATCTGGCCACCTTCTAGTAATAACATATTAGGTAATTGTCCTTTATGCAATTCTCTTAAGTATTAACATTTTTGAAAACTGGATCTGTATTTTTCTTATTTATTTTACCTTTCCTTTTTTTCCTCTTTTTATTCTAGGAGAGACTCCGTGTTCTGATGGAAAAATATGTCAGCTATGTGCAAAGGGAGGGAAAAAAATCAGTAAGTATGACATTCTTGTACCAGTCCTACAGGGCTCACATGCTGGATATTCTTAATGTTTTCCAGCTGTCGGTATAATGCACAGAGCCCACACCCAAACCCAGGGACTGCTCTGACTCACGTGAGGCAGAAATTCTCCCAGGACATTCCTAGTTGGTGCTGGGGCATCTACAAAGCGTAACAATCTAATATTCTCCTCTTCTCTATAAAAAAATTAAATAAATTAGCTCTGTTACAAAAAACAAAAATAACTAAAATGCAGATTAAATTGACAATAGTGGACAATAAGACTTGAAAAAAAATGTTAAGTGTAAATTATATGATTTTGCTGCTAAAATCACGCTGAAGCAATAATGAAGTTGTCCAGATGGCTAAAAACTAACAGGCAGGTAGTTAACTACCTGCCTGTTTACGGAGCGCCGGCTCAGAGAGGTGTCTGACTGTTCCTGCTGACGATTCAGCTGCTCTGCATCCACAGAGCAGCTCTTCCTTCTGACGTCATGCTGAATGACCTGGCTTTAAGAGGTTAGGTAGCGGGGGCCGGCTGTCAGTTGGCATGACCTTGGCAGTCACACCCTGTCAACAGAGCAGATCAGAAAAGAAGCCTCCACTTTGTTAACGTTATGTCATCGGAAGCCGCTGAATCGCTAGCAGGGGAAGTCAATGACCACTCTGAGTTGGCAGAGATTGGTGTGGGGCATTACTAACTACCTGCCTGTTAGTCATTAGGCACATCGTAAAAATAGAAAATAGTCCCAGATAACCCCTTTAAATGGTTATTCCCAAAATGACAAACTGTATCCTGTCCATTGTATAGAAGAAAACTTACTGTTTGGGGTTTGACCACTGAGACCCCCAGGCAATGGGTGCAGCTGTGACTAGGCCCGTAAGCGAGGGGGGCCTGTTAATGCCATTGCCTATTTCAACTGGATCTTTGTCCAATGATTCACATTCAGCTGCAATGCGCTGCAGCACAGAGACCCGCCAAGTCACTGCATCGTGATACATGCTTCCAGCCAGTCAGAGGCTGGCAACTGACATTGGCATGCCAGTCACAGGTGCATAGCAGTAACACCATGCATCATCTATAGCAGGCGTGCTGATTGTCAGCTGCCGGTCTCTGCATCGGCTATAAAAGAGATCGTCACGTGTACAAGCGGGGTTAGGTTAACAGAATGTTGGTATTTTTTGTATCTTCGGCCAGCTTCACACCATGGTATTTTGGATCCGGGGCTGTCCGGTCTGAATGCAGGGTTCAAGTTATATAATAACCAGTTACAATGTTATTCCTCATGCACACACACAAAGGTCTGCTTATGCTTAAACGTTACTGGAAAATATGGCTACCCTTTAATTGTACCCTTTAAAAATGCTCAGCACAGCTCCATCAGCTGTATAGTGGCCGTGGCCGGTACTACACACGCCCCTTATTGATTGAATAAGGTAGAGTTGTAGTACTCTGCTGCAGCCACTACACAGTTGATGGAGCTGTGCTGTTCCACTCTGCATCTATGCACATCCAGCAGACCCCAGCACCGTGAACAGCTGGTCGGCAAGAGTGGCGGGTGCCTCACACCCACCAATCACATATTGATGACCTCTCCTAAGAGTAGATCATAAATATGCGCAGTATGGATTTCACAGGACCATTGTTTTTCTGCACATTCAACTTTGATGTGGTCGGTTGAGAAGAGCTGAAAAAAAGACAGATAAGAGAGTTACGATCTCCACATCAGATGTCATAACGAATACCCTGATGGGTTCTAAGTTAGCTCATTGCGCAAGCAGCAATTAACAGTACAACACAGAAACTATAGAAAGCAAAGTGAAACATTTGTAACGAACCCCAATTGTAAAAATTATTTTTGATCTAAAATACATAAATTTTCAGTAAAAAAAAAGACAAACCCTTTAAAGTGATCGAACAGCACTTAGTTTTGACACTGTCATCCTGCAACAATACAGATAGAAGGCTACAATGTTAGAATAAACAGGTTAGATTTTTCCTGTGGGGTAAAACCAGAACTGAGAACGCACTAGAGACAATGAGGGCAGCTTAGACTTTACGGAGTTAACTTATCCCAAAAAGTTTCTGACCACAAATCATTTTCATGCATTTGCTGTTTTAAAAGCGTTTGTCATACCGCAAAACCAATTAAGCATATAAGCGGCTGGAAGATACTACCTGGCGACAACAGAATAAAGCTACTCGACTTGAAAGAACGTCTGTCAACAGCAGTCATTAGACTCCGCGCTGGTTTATAATATATCCTCTAGAGAGTATTAAATTAAATGGTGTATCTCAGTTTTGTAGCATCCAATAAAGACTTTTTTTGCAGGAACATTTTAATTACTTGCAAATGAGTTTGTCCATTTGTCACAATCCACATGATCTTCAAGGTCCAAAATTCTGTGCTGATTAATTTGAAATCTTTTTTTAACAACGGAAGCTGTGTTGCAGATTCAAAGCTCCAAATCTTCTGCATGGAATTAAAATAGAAATTAAAGTTCCTCTGCAGCCACCACTAGGGGGAGCTTATTGCATACTGATTTATTATTAGTGGCACATATCGATTCCAGTGACTTTAAAGAGGACCTGTCACCAAAGCAGGCATGGTGATCTAATTACAGCACTGGATACAGCATGTCTGCAGCATGCAGACAAGGGGTCACCCAGCACTTGAGCGCCCTGTACCCCGAGATAATACAGTTAGAAAACTTACATGCTACAGCCATTAAGGAGGTGGCTAGGGGCTGCAGCCAAGGGCAGATTCACACCCCCTGCCTGTGTAATCTGCCCACCGCTGCCAATCATTCTCTCCCTGTCTGCAGCATTTAAACAGAGTTTTTTTTTCCTCACCCGTGTAGCTCCGCCCCTCAGGGGGCGGGGCTACACACGAGAGAAAAAAAACAACTCAGTTTAAATGCTGCAGACAGGGAGAGAATGATTGGCAGCGGTGGGCAAATTACACAGGCAGGGGGTGTGAATCTGCCCTTGGCTGCAGCCCCTAGCCACCTCCTTAATGGCTGTAGCATGTAAGTTTTCTAACTGTATTATTTCGGGGTACAGGGCTGCTCAAGTGCTGGGGGACATCTTGTCTGGATGCTGCAGACATGCTGCATCCAGTGCTGTAATTAGATCACCATGCCTGCTTTGGTGACAGGTCCTCTTTAAGTAGTGTATGTTCAGACATGCATTACAGAGAAGTGTAGCTGTGAATCCAGCTATGGGCATGATTAAAGATAAAAATCAGCATGTATCTGTGCTTTCCCACTCTTCCCTCTCGTCTCTCTCCACTTCAACCTCTCTGCCTACCTTCACTTCTTAACCAACTTTCTTATCCCCACTGTGCCCTCTCTCACATCTCCCTTACTTTCACCCCTCTCCCCACTCTCTCGACACTCATCTATGTGCACACGCTCTCCTCTTTCACCTCTGTTCGCACTCTTCTGTCACCCCTCTCCACTCTCTCCTTTCACCACACTTTCTCCTCTCTCCCTACTTTCACCTATCCCCCTAGTTTTTTCTCTCTCCCCACTCTGCCCCTCCCCACTTTCTCTTCACTTTCTCTTCTCTCAACACTCTCAGCACTCTTCCCAGTTCCCACTTTACCCACTGTCCCCACCCTCTCCTGTCTCCCCACCCTCTCCTTTCTCCTCACTCTCTCCTGGCTCCTCACACTCTCTATTCTCTCCACTCTAACCCCTCTCCTCACTTTCACCCCTTTCTCGTCTCTTGCATTTTTCCCCACTCTCATCTCTTGCCTCTCTCTTGGCTCTCCACTCTCCTGACCCTCCACTCTCCTCTGTCTCCTCTCTTCCCAATCTCACCTCTCTTCCCACTCTGGCCTCTATCCCTTCACCCTACTTTCTTCTCACTCCCTACTCACACCTTTCTCCCTACACTCTACTTTCTCCCCACTCTCTCTTCTCACCCCAGTCTCATCTCTTTCTCCTCTCTCGACACTCACCTCTCTGCACTCTTCCGACTTTATCTACTCTCCCCACCCTCTCTTGTCTTCCACCCTCTCCAGTCTCCTCACTCTCTCTTCTCTCCCCACACTCTCCTCTACTGCCTCTCTCCCCACTATTGTCTCTTGCATCTCTCCCCAATCTCTGCTCACTTTCGTCCCAATCTCCATTTTCTCCTCACTCTCACCTCTCCCCACTCTTACCTTTCTTCTCATCACCTCTCTCCTCACTCTCTCCCCGCTTTCTCCTATCTCCCCTCTCTCTCAACACTCACCTCTCCTCACTCTCTATTTCATCCCCTCTTCCTATTCTCAACCTCTCAGCTACCCACTCATCCCATAGACTATACTAGGCAGCTGTAATCTGATCCCTCAGTTAGTGCAACAGCAGTTCATCTTGCTTTTGATCAAACAAATTTTAGCTGTTTTCCAAAGTGAATGAAGGAGATGTTGCTCATAAGCAGAGAAAAAAAAACATTTTTATTTGAATAGGTATATTTTCAAGCTTTCTTATATTTGATTGCACTAATGATTTAGGAAACATTTATTGACCATTTAGGGTTCAATGATTCAATAGCAAGAAGCCTGAAACAGGTGTCTGTAAGTGGAGGTATTTTTCCCTTGGGGGTGATTCTGGTTGGGCTCTATATCCGCTTATGTGGCAAGTCTCTTTTTAATGGGTCATTATTGACTACTGGATAACTCCAATGGATGGCGATGGAGAGACTGTTCTCTTCCTCTCTGAAGAGGCTATTTCATACCTTTTCTCCATGGAGCTTCTCTGTAATTGGTGGTGTGTCAATAGTAAGTGTCAGTACATCGCTCTGTGAGTGTGACTATACTCATCCCGTTAAACACAACCTCTGACAAGTTGGCCCAGGAGCTTAAACCTATGACCTCGTGTACCCCATAATGATTATTGTGCAATTGTCATTTACATTTCTCCATTAATACCCGATGAATAGACCAATTGTGCAAATACAAGATAGTCACCGTTGAGGCTTTTCTTTGCCGCCGTCTCTTCTCCCTGACATAATATATTATCGTATTATAATAACTGATTCCGCGTACTTATTACTGCCCATTATGTGAGATCATCCTAGATTATATAAGTGACAATAGCATATGTTCTGCTGGTGGGAGGCTTCTGACAGTAATTGCCTTGAAGTCACTGACATGACACCATTTTATTCACAGCATGGGATGGAAAAGGAAGAGCTGATAAAGCTGATACCCGTAGCGGTATACATGTGGGGATGTCAGGTTTAATATTCCTGCAAAAATGAATTTTAAGGGTTGTCTCAAGACTCTACAACAAGAGCGTCATACATAATATTGTGAGGGCTTCCAGTAACGCTTCTTAATTGATATATAAATAATTTTACTTATAATTATATCAAAGGAATTTTTTTATCAGTTACTTTATACCAGGGGTCTCAAACTCGGCTGGGTTGGTGGGCCGCACATAGAACAACATTTATATCGGGGGGCCACATCCCTCGTAGGATTAAGTGATCTTTTTAGTAATATCAGAATTTTTTGCTCAATGTAGTAAAGTACAAATCCTGATCCCCTTCTTATAGTAATGTCCCCATCCTGTAGTAATGTCTTTATCTACTGATGTCCCCCGTCCTGATCCCCTTTTCTAGTGATGTACCCCATCCTGATCCCCTTTTCTAGTGATGACCCCCATCCTGATCCCTTTTTCTAGTGATGCCCCCCATCCTGATCCCATTTTCTACTGATGCTCTCCATTCTGATCCCCTTTTCTAGTGATGTCCCCCATCCTGATCTCCTTTTGCAGTGATGTCTCCCATCCTGAGCTCCTTTTGCAGTGATGTCCCCCATCCTGATCCCCTTTTCTAGTGATGTCCCCATCCTGATCCCCTTTTCTAGTGATGCCCCCCATCCTGATCCCCTTTAGTAGTGATGTCCCCCATCCTGATCCCCTTTATTATTGATGTCCCGCATCCTGGTCCCCTTTTATAGTGATGTCCCCCATCCTGATCCCCTTTTGTAGTGATGTCCCCCATCCTGATCCCCTTTTCTAGGTATGTCCCCCATCCTGATCTACTTTTATAGTGATGCCCCCCCATCCTGTTTTACCTTCTTTTTGCACACTCACATACACACTCATTCACACTCTCACACACAAACCCACACACACACACAAACCCACACACACACACATACTCTCACACACACACACACACACTAACACATTCTCATACACACTCTCACACACACACACACACACACACATACATACACACATCCTTACTCACATACACTCACACACACACACTCACACTTTTCTCACTTTAATGATGCATCGCTGCAGTGCAGGGGGCCGCCGCAGTCCTCGCTGTGCTGACTTCTGGCCTCCGCTGTGCTATGACTTCGTCCAGCCGCCGCTCAGGCAAGCTCTGTTGCTCTGCAAGATAAATACAATCTGCCAGCCAGAGGCCCGCAGGTGACGTCATATTCTGCTGTCAGCTGCGGGCCTCTCATTGGCTGGCAGCCTGCATTGATCTTACTGAGTGGCAGAGCTTGTTAGTGCCGCAAACGGAAGTCATCACACAGCAGGCATTGCAGTGTTCCACTGCACTGGGGCGATGCATCATTAAGTTGCCAAGGTGCCGCGGGCCGCATAGTGAAGCCCCAGGGGCCGCATGCGGCCCTCGGGCCGCCTGTTTGAGACCCCTGCTTTATACAAACCAATGAAGCTTTACATTTAGCAATTTTTGTATCTCCTATAGAAATGTATAGAGGGAAACGGGAATACAGGGAGGGAGCACTGGGGACTGGTTCAAGAGACAGGATATGCTATAAACCAGACCTGTATATCTATTATATAATTACCTAGTGCTGGGTGTCATCCACTTATGGCACAATGTCCACGAATCCCACAATGCACCGCACCGACCAGAAGCCGCGCCATATTAGTATACCCAAGTGGTGGGTATGGTAATATTGCGCCGATTGGCGGCAGTACCGACATCCAACGCAGACACTTCACACACCGCCCACTTCTCACTGCTCTACCGACAACCTCAAACTTACATGACTGTGACATCACCACAGCTCTGATACACTTAATTCACTCACTGCAGTGACACACAGGCTGCAGCCAGAGGGAGTGCGGGGCAGGCTGAAAGAGAGCACAGGGGAAAAAAGAGTGAATAGCAGGGAAGAAAGAGAGCACAGGGGGGGCAGAGAGTGCACATCAGGGCAGAAAGAGAGCCAGAGAGGGGGCAGAAAGAGAACAGAGAGGGCAGAGAGGGGGCAGAAAGAGAGCATAAGGGGAGAAAGCAAGCACACGGTGGGATAGAGAATGAAAAGGGGGCAGAGAGAAGACATGGAGAAAGAGAGGGCACGGTAGAATAGAGGGCGCACGGTGGGAGAGAGGGCACACAGCGCTCCTGATGCGACAGCATAGGGCCCACATCTAGCTTCCATATAAATGTCCTTCATGGGAATACCCCTTTAATGCTGTTTTTCCCATCACAGACATATAAGGCTTTGTAATTATGCACCACATGTCTACTCATTCATGAGTCCAACCAAAGGAAAATTGTACATGGCTGCAGATGGATTCATTTATGTAGTGACTAGACGTGTGCCCGATGCTATCGCATCGGGAGGGCAGTGGCATCAGGGTGGGGGCCCTTGTGTGCTGTCTCTTTTCCCCCTTATGCACTCTCCCTTTCCCCCCTTGTGTGTGCTGTCTCTTTCCCCCCTTGTGTGTGCTGTCCTTCATTCCCACATGCTCCATCCTCCACCCCACTGCTCCATCCTCCAGCCCCTCACCTGCTCTGTCGTTCTACATTGCCGTTCTGCTCCTCCCCCAGCCCCGCGTTACCGCTGCTGGCTGGACGCTGAGGATCTCTGTAGAGCGGGTCATGTGAGAGGGCGGGCTCAGGCTCACATAACCTCACGCATCACATAGGCCTTGTGTCACATGACCCGCTCCACAGAGATTCTCAGCGTTCAGCCCACAATGGTAACACGGTGTCGGGGGAGGAACGGAGCGGTAATGGGGGAGGACGGAGCAGTGAGGGAGACCGAGCAGCAGGAAAACCCGATGGTGGCAGCATTAGTGGCCGCCATATCGGAATACCCATCACTTGGGTGTTCCAATATGGCGGTCGGGGTACGTCCGGCTGGCACGGTGACTTATGGGATTCGAGGACAGAAGTGGATGACAGACGGGACAGCATGAGTATATAGTAGGTGGTTAAATATGAGTGGTCATTCTACAATTCAGGTAGTTGGCCTCCACGCTACTATTGAGGACTGCTTCCCTGACAAAAACTTGTGACAAAACTAGATTTACTAAATCACCAGATAACTTCTACACCAAATGCTTGTTCTGCCGTGGACTGGGCAGCAAATTTAGCCCTGCTGTATTGCTGTTTGGTTTGCCTTGAACTCTATAGCAAACCCAGCTCTGAAACATTGCCTTACTTACTCAGCTCGGATCCAGCAGTGACTCCCTGCTCCCAATGTCTGTGTGCAGTGCTCAAGTCACGTCGACAGCTCTGTAGACAACAGAGCACAGCAGCTCTGCCGACGGTCAAAGCAGCCAATCACTGAGCTCAGCAGCTCTGCCGACTGTCACAGTAGCCAATCACTGAGCTCAGCAGCTCTGCTGACGGTCACAGCAGCCAATCACTGAGCTCAGCAGCTCGTACTGTTCCCATCAGCAGAGCTGCTGGGCTCCATTGTGTTCAGCCCTGTCAATGTCAAATCAGCGCTGCTGAAAACAACAGACACTGGAGCAGCAGTGGAGACTCTGTGCCTAACCCGGGAGGGTAAATCATGCCCAGGGGGTTTAGTTCTTTTTACCACTAATGGAGCTTATAGGAAAAATGTTTATGAAAGGCGACAAACTCTCTTTAAGGATAGGTGCTCAATATTAAAGTCCCAGAAAACTCAGTTAAAGGAGTATTTGGCTAGGTTTGAAGACATGCTCCATTCAATACTTGCCACATTACTAGGTAGTTGCATGTCTTATAGGTAAGTCTCATCTATCAGACATTAATAGTATCAGGGCCAGGGTATACATAAAAATCATAGAGCCCCAAAGCAAAAAATTTTAATTGGGCCCCACATCCTCCAAAATATATTCAGCGCATTAGGTTGGTCTTATCTACTAACTTTTTAGAAACAAGGGTAGGGACATATATTTTGTCACGTTCATAGTAATTTAGTCTGTATTAAAGCTCCTTACTGCTCTCACCCATGATACTCCTTTCATGGCCACTATAGAGTATAATGTTTCCAAAAATGCCACCATTTACACACAGAGTATGATATTCCTACAGTGAAATCCCCCCCATACACACCCAACAGCACTCCTCACACATACAGTATGATGCCCCCACAGCCCACCACAATAAGTATTGACATTTAAACACAATACTTACCTATCTTCGTCCCCCACTCCGGGTGCTCTGCTCTGGCTTGTGCAGAGTGATTAATGAGGCTCGCCAGGCACCTTGATCCTCCATGCTGTTCAAGTATATCTGCATCCTGAGGATGTACATTCTGCTGAAACTGTGACTACGGGCGGAGCAGGTGCTGAGCCTTGCTGGGCCCACTTCACTCATGGGCCCATAGCTGCTGCATGGTCTGCTGCAATGTATGGTACACACCCCTTCTTGCCATGTACGATATAGTATGGTATATCGTATATAGGTAGGAATATTCCTTTAATGCAGGGGATTTGTAGCTCTGACAGCTTTAAAGGGAACCTGTCACCAGGTTTTTGCTGTCCCATCTAGATAGAAACTTTGATTCCAGTGATGTGTCACTTACTGAGCTGCTTGCTGTCATTTTGATGAAATTACTATTTTCTTTGTTGCAGATTTAGGGTGCGTTCACACCACGATTTTTAGGGAGCCGATGCTGTCCGATATAAATCGGACAGCATCGGCTCCCTTCTGATGCCTGGAATCGGGTGCCAAATAGGCGCCCGATTCCGGCATAAAATCGGCGCCGGAGGCTGCAAAAAAAGAAAAAAAAAAAAAAGTTTATTCTCACCTCTCCCCGAGCCCCCGCCGTCTTCCGCCATCTTCCTCTAGGTTCCCGGTGGCTCCCGCAGGCTGCCGGTGTCAGCAGAGGTGTACCTCTGCTGTACACAGGACCTGCGGTGATGTCACAGTCACGTGACCACGGGTTCACCATTCACCATGGTGAACCCGCGGTCACATGACTGTGACATCACCGCAGGTCCTGAACAGCAGAGGTACACCTCTGCTGACACCGGAGCCTGCGGCAGCCTGCGGGAGCCACCGGGAGCCTAGAGGAAGATGGCGGAAGACGGCGGGGGCTCGGGGAGAGGTGAGAATAAACTTTTTTTTTTTTTCTTTTTAACCCTTGTGCTCCCAGGAGCATTTTTACTGTACTGAGCTTGCTCAGTACAGTAAAATGGGGTCCGAGGAAACATCACATATTTCCTCGGACCTTTCTCCATAGGGCCCCATGTTAGGGATCGGGTCAGATCGGATGTGCACTAAATGCCATCCGATTTGGTCCGATCCGACTCTGTCAGATTTTGTAATCGGATGAAAAAATCGTTGCAGGCAACGATTTTTTTCTCCTGAAAAAAATCGGCCAAAATCGGGCAGAATCGGATCGGACCAAATCGGATGGCATTTAGTGCACATCCGATTCGGTCCGATCCCCATAGGGATCCATAGGATCCGAAAATCGGTCCGATGCTGTCCGATTTTTTTCGGACAGCATCGGAAATACAAAAATCGTGGTGTGAAAGCACCCTTAGCAGTTCATGAATATGCCGGCTACCTGGCAGCAGGCCAAGCAGTCCTCTAATAATAATCTCCAGCTGATGAAACAGTGATTTTATCAAAACTACACTGAGCAGCCCAGTAAGTGATACATCACTGGAATCAGGATCTCGGGTCCTATATTCAGGGCCACACCGTCCAGTGGACAATGTGAGCCCTGAGTACCAAGCGGCAGCAGCCAAGGGGAGCGGCATTGGATAAGGGGGCGGCGCCAGCTTCCTGAGACCGGCTTCCTGTGTTACCCGCAGCGTCACCCGGTAAGAGGGCGGCGGCGCTACATCAGTCTGCCAGCACCCCAACCTGCTCCTCAAGTACAGGGGCGGCGAAGCTGCAGGCTGACAGCACCACCCCATCCTCCCCGGTCCTCACCCGCGGCCACAGGGGTGGCGGTGCTGGACTCTGACAGCATACAAACCTTCCCCTCCCCGGTCCTCACCCGCGGCTATATGGGCGGTGGTGCTGGACTCTGACAGAACCCCGGCTCCCCCCTTCCGGTCCTCAGCTTGTGGCTCAGGCGGCAGAGGGGCTTGGTGCACCCCTGCCTATATTATGCTATTCTCAGATTAGGTTGCAAAAACCTGGTGACAGATTCCCTTTAAAGATGCATTAAAAAAGATTCAACACTAAGGGTACCTTTACACACGGCTACATTTGTAGCTTGTCACCAGGTAACTTACTGGTTGCAGTGAAATCATGGATACATGGTTCTATCTTGTTGCTGTGTACAAATGGAATCATGTATCCATGATTTCACTGCAACCAGTAAGTTACCTGGTGACAAGCTACAAATGTAGCCGTGTGTAAAGGTACCCTAAGTGCTGGACATCATGGTGTTAAAAGGTATTGTGCAGTGACCCATGTTGCATGAATTGTTTTTGTAATTTGACAATAATGCATTTCCCATCACACATAATGAGAGCGGAGTCTAGAATTCGTCTTCTGTTGTCATTTGCCTCCTTTTACCATATTAGGACCCAGTAGCTGCAGACAGAGGCTTCTCAAGGTGACTTGAAGGTTAAACAGCCTCATCTGCTTTTGATAAATGTCTCTACTGCAGCTCGGCTCATCCACTTAGTCTGCTGGATCTCCTGGTACATTTCTACTCTGCAAAGCAGCAGACAGAAAAGATGCACTTCAAAGCCCCTAAGGGCACAGCAATTTACTGTTGACATTTGGAGCTCGACATATGCAAATAATGGCATGTGATCCTCGGATGGGCTCCTTCCTTACATTACTGGGCAGATCTGCAGATTTATAGTTCCAGGGATAATTATATTGATTCACTGCAGTAATTCCTGCAGGGTGAGCCTACTACAAAGTGACTGGATCATTTGTAGGAGTTAATAATTTACAGTTACCTTGATGCCTTCAATTTAAAAATAAACAGAATAACGAATAAAGCAACAAGTAGTCCATTATATAGCGAGGTTTAGGTTTATCCTTGGAGATGGACTAACTGGTTTGACAGTCAAATAAAAAAGCATTTTCTCCTTAAAGATCACACGTAAACCACTAGCCCATGGCAAACAGCTCTTATTTTACACCAGAGATCTAAATATGTTCATAATTAAAGGAGTATTTCCAGAATTTCTGGTTATCCCTTATACAAAGTATGAGGGATAATCTAATGATTACTGGGGGGTACGACCGCTAATGGTCAGACCCCAGCACAACTTCAAGTTTTAAATGTATTTCCAATGTTTTGGCCATTAACTGGACTTTGGACTGTTTAAACCAATCACAGGAGCTTGGTAGACCTTTAGCATGGTTAGACAGTTTAGTTTGTGCACCTTCCCACCTACTTGTTTTCCACTCATCTCAATCAAGGAAAAGGGATGGCAGAGATATAAGTAACTATGAAGGTGCACTGAATGCTGAACAATCATTTTTTTGCTTATGGAAGTCCCTTTGTAAAGAAGCCAATTTAATTTGGACCTCTCAATCTCCATCACGTTTGCTTTCTTTAGAAAAAAAGTGTGTCAATAAGAATTTTGGATTATCTTGGAATGTTGACTTGTGCTGTATTTCTGCTCCTCCTTTTGTCAGCGCTGCTATGAAGCTGGTTCAATTAAAGTTGTAAGAGCTGCTCTGAAACTGGCTGAATTAAGGATGTAAGTGCTGCTCTGAAGTCAGCCGAATCGAGGTTTAAGCTGGCCAAATCAAGGTAGTCAGCACTGCTGGACAATTAAGGTCATAAGAGCTGCTGTGAAGCTGGCTGAATTAAGGCTGTAAGCGCTGCTCTGAAGCTAGCTGAATCGAGGTTGTAAGCGCTGCTCTGAAGCTGGCTGAATCAAGATTATAAGTGCTGCTCTGAAGCTGGGTGAATCAAGGTTGTAAGCCCTGCTCTGAAGCTGGGCAAATCAAAGTTGTAAGCACTGTTCTGAAACTGGCTGACTCAAAGTTGTAAGCACTGATCAGGAGCTGTCCGAAATAAGGCTTTTAAGCTGGCTGAATTGAAGTTCTAAGTGCTGTCCTGAAACTGTCTGAATCAAGGTTGTAAGAGCTGCCATGAAGCTGGTCGAATTAAGGTTGTCAGTGCTGCTCTGAAACTGGCTGAATTAAGGATGTAAGAGCTGCTCTGAAGCTGGCCAAATCGAGGTTGTAAGCTGGCCGAATCAAGGTAGTCAGCGCTGCTCTGAAGCTGGAGAATTAAGGTTGTAAGAGATGCTGTGAAGTTATATGAATTAAGGCTGTAAATGCTGCTCTGAAGCTAGCTGAATCGAGGCTGTAAGCGCTGCTCTGAAGCTGGCCGAATTGAGGTTGTAAGCGCTGCTTTGAAGCTGGGTGAATCAAGGTTGTAAGCACTATTCAGAAGCTGGGCAAATCAAAGTTGTAAGCACTTCTCTGAAATAGTCTGAATCAAAGATGTAAGCACTGACCAGGAGCTGGCCGAATTAAAGCTTTTAAGCTGGCTGAATTGAAGTTATAAGTGCTGTCCTGAAACTGTCTGAATCAAGGATGTAGGCGCTGCTCTGAAGCTGGTCAGGTCACTGTTAGCTCCCAATCTGTCCTGCTCTTTTGCAATATTGCACAATCATTGAGGAACGTACATATTTAACAAGCAGCAAACAATGCCGCCGATCTGAGCTGTCAGTTAAGAACAGCACACCTCCCAGCAAACTTATCTACATGTAGGAATTGACATGCAAGGCACTCATTTTCTCCTAAGTATGTATATATGCTTGCAAGTGCAGAATATTGATCTTACTGACAACCAAAGTGTCTCAGTTGTCAGAACCATCAAATCATCCTATCATAAATCTTGCCAGCAGGGTGTCCTCCAAAACACTGTTAAACAATTGGTAGTGGCACATTTTACTGTAAAGACATTAATAACTGCATGCTTTTAAGTTTCATACTTTATCTTTATGGAAGTGATAGTGCTTGGCTAATGATTGACAGCGGTCATGTACTTTGCGTGTGATCAGCTACCTGGAAGTAATCACAGACTAGTGGAGACTGGATCAGTTGCCGCATTGAAGCGGCAGTGGTTTACAGGTGTATTAGTTATTTTATTGTTCTAACACTTTCCTTGCCTTTAAAAAAAAAAAAACAGTAACCCATCCCCTTTAAATGGTAAAATTCTATGCTGGCAACCACCACAAGGGGGAGCCCTCTGTATACACGTGCATACAGGTTCTGAAATATCCTGCTGTTGCTCTCTGTAAAGATTCCTAAATGATCCATGACATTTGGTTAGTATACTATGTCAAACAAAGAAATCACATACCGGTAATTACCAATCAGATTTTAGCTTTCATTTTGCAGCGAAGCATTCTCTAATGTAAGCAGACACCTGATTGGTCAGCATTCTCTTACTTCCTAGGACAAATTAATCTAGTATAGAACAGAACAGTACAAGACTCTTGTCCGCTTTGGCTGCCAGAATTTCTCAATGGTGTTTTGTAATAACATTTACCCGTCGGTGAACACATTGACTGCACCTTTCTGAATGCTGCATGCGTAGAATCGCTGAAAACGGTTACATCATGATACAAAACAAGGAAAAAAAAGCCCTAAAGGGAAGGAATAAACAAAATTCTGCATCCGGCGCTCTCGGTCCCCACAGCAACCATCACAACGTATCCCCAAAGTAATCCCCCATCCTCGCTGCTCCTCCGCCGTGTGCAGCAATGTGGCTTTCCGCACCGCCGGCGCTGGTGAAATGCATATTACTTGCTGGAGGGCCGAGGTCCAGGCCATGGATCACTGAGAAACTAATAGGATATGTTGTTAGTGGGAAATTACAAGAGAAAACAAGTTTATTACAGCTAATTGGATACACATTGACCTTGTACATCGATCATATGACAAATTGCATTTTTCTATTATATTCTTGCTTGTTCTTATACGAATTACTAATCCAGATTACGCGGGGGTTATGGCAGTCAATGACACGGAGCCGCACATGGATGCAGTCACCCTAGACTGGTTCTCGAGTGAGCACCTTCCTCCTCAAGAAGCCAAATGTGTGACGGCAGCTAAGAATTTTTATTCTCTGGCCAAATTCAAGATTGACTTGCTCATCATTACTACATTGAATAAAAATATAATCGCAACACTTGTTTTGCTCCCATTTTTCATGAGCCAAACTCAAATATCTAAGATTTGTTCTATGTATACAAAAGGCCTTTTTCTGTCAAAGATTGTTCACAAATGTGCCTAAATCTTATAGGGTGTGTGCTCACGGTCATGGACGCAGTGTATTGCCGCTGAGTCCAGAACACTGCATTGTACAGTACCAGCATAGTGGATGGGATTTCAAGAAATCCCATGCCCAATATGCTTCTCCCTGATGCAGCGTGTTTTCAGCTGCGGTGTGGCTTTCTGGGCTTCCATATCTCGGCAACATTTTAATTTCAAGCTGCGGAGTCAGAAGCGGTCACCAGCGGGTGAATGCAGGGAAAAGTCGCTCTGATTACACAGAATGATTATTGCACATGTGCGCCTTAGATTGGCCACAATAAAAGGCCAATCCAAAATGTGCAGCTTTATTACACAGCACAATGCCACAACTGTCACAAGTTTTGAGGGTTTGTGCAATTGGCATGCTGAGTGCAGGAATGTCCACCAGAGCCGTTGCTTGCAAATTGAATATTCATTTGTCTATCATAAGACATCTCCAAAGGCGTTTCACAGAATTTGTCAGAACAACCAGCCTCACAACCGCAGACTACGTGTAATCATACCAGCCCAGGACCTCCACATCCAGCATGCTCACCTCCAAAATCATATGAGACCAGCCATTCGGACAGCTGCTGCAACATTCAGTTTGCATGACCAAAGAATTTCTTCACAAACTATCAAGGCCGCTTTACACGTCACGATATCGCAACGCAAATACGATAAAAAGTCACGTGGTACGGGCGTTGCAGTTGTTGTTGTTGGTGAGTTGTGTCGTGTAAATGGGCAACGCAACTCAAAAACGATGCAACTTCAATATCGTTTGTGAATTGTGCATGCTCTCCAACTGTGCAATATTGGATGGATGATCTGGCAGGATCGTGCTGTGTGACAGCGCAACTACGATTTAGAGTGCAACTTCCCCTATTCACTCCAATGTTAATTGGTCGTTCCCTGAGTTGCTCAGACGCTGTGTGCAAGAGGGGCGTACGACATCGTAGTTGCGTTGCCTGGCAATATCTCCCTGTGTAACATCTCCTATGCGATTTTGGACATGTGCCAAAAACGTGCGCGCTGCCATGAAGTTGTATGCAATATCGGAACGATATTGCGACGTGTAAAGCGGCCTTCAGAAACCATCTCAGGGAAGCTCATCTGCAACTAGCTGTCCTCATCAAGGTCTCCTCCTGATTGCAGCTCATTGTCCTCATTGGGGTATCCACCTGACTGCAGCTCGTTGTCCTCATTGGGGTAGCCACCTGACTGCAGCTCGTTGTCCTCATCGGGGTAGCCAACTGACTGCAGCTCGTTGTCCTCATCGGGGTCTCCACCTGAATGCAGCTCGTTATCCTCATTGAGGTCTCCACCTGACTGCAGCTCCAACTTGAGTGGGCAATGCTCACATTCCATGGCGTTTGGCATGTTAGAGAGGTGCTCTCTTCGCGAATGAATCACAGTCTTCACTGTACAGGGCAAATAGCAGACTGGCAGATACACAGGGCATACAGTATAATGCACACCCCATAGTCCTCCATACATTATTATTTATCCCCCATAGTCCTTCATATATTAAAATGCACCCTGCATAGTCCTATATATATATATATATACTGCAGCCCCAGAGTCCTCTATATTGTATAATGCATCCCCATAGTCCTCCGTATAGTATAATGCACCTCATAGTCCTCCATATATTATAATGCACCCCCATAGTTATGCATATAGTATAATGCACCTTATGGTCCTCCATATAGTATAATGCACCCCATTTATTATAATGCACCCCATAGTCCTCCATACATTATAATAGCCATTGACCACCAGTGTACTTACTGACTTAACATAAATAATCACCTGTGCTCTATTTCCTGATGCTCCGATCTCCTTGGTGAGAGGTCTGTAGTGCTGCACATCTCGGCAGCACTGTAGTGTATATGAAGCTCTGAATTGTAAAGCGCTGCGGAATATGTTGGCGCAGTATAAAGATTATTATTATTATTGCATCCGTGATATTAGAGCCCAAAAACAGCAGATGAATGCTGGAGGAGGAAGCAAGGCGCTCCTTCTTTAGGTGTTGTCAACTGTATTGAAATGTAAAAAGAGAGAAAGCGCATTGGGTTTTATCTTTTTAACACTTTACGTGCATGAAACAATTGTCACTGCTCATCTGGGACTGTTGTGTCACCCACAACCGGTGTGAAGGTATACAATGGCTGCCGCAGGATCCGCACTCCCGTTGCAATAGTGGTGGCCAAAGACAAAACAAAAGAACCGGACTGTGCTTCGTGGATTCGCGCTGCTCAAACGATGAGATAGATTGGAGTATACAATGAGCGTGCAATGATGGCTTTTATTGCAATTCTGACGCGTTTCGGAGTTATACCCAACTCCTTCCTCCTTCCTCAAGGAGTGAACACGTGTGAGCAGTGCGGATCCAGGAAGCACAGTCCGGTTCTTTTGTTCTGTCAGCTGTATTGGCATTCACGATGCTGATACAGTTGAAAGTGCAATGCTGTGTTGTGAACTGCAGAACAATTTCTGCAGAGTTAAAAAAAAAAATGGTCATGAGATTGACATATGTCTCCACTCTCCTGGAGCGCTAAAATGCTGAACCTTATTTTACACCTGAAATTACGCAGCAGAAAAAAAAGCAGTGAATGCTCATCATGAGAACACCGCCTCTATACACGGTCATTGGTCTACACGATGAGATATTTCAATGACCGTCCAAGTTCACAAATTGTGAACTAGTAAATACTGAGCCAGGTGACTTCACAAAGACTCTGACACCGCACCATGATAAGAGTTATAAAGAACAGGTAATAGATAAAAAATCGAGGCAGTAGGAAGAAAGCCAGCATTACTCATTAACAACAGGCGGAAAATCCAAGTCTGTAAGGTGTGGCCGCTGAAGGAGAACAGAATTTATTAAGGACTGTTCTCTGCTTTTCTAGTGGAAAAGAAAATGCTAATTTTTGAACCATATTAAATAGTTTATAAACTACTATAATATATAGAAGAAATGATCATCTCTGGTGGAAAGTGACATGGTGGCTCAGTGGTCAGCACTGGTGCATTCCAGTGCAGGAAATCTGTGATTGAATCCTACCAAAGAGAACATTTATTAAGATCTTGGGTTATTTCTTTAGCTGCAGTTTGATTGCTTGTTCTATATTCTTAAGGTACCGCTTCCATATCGCCGTAAATTTGTGTATTTCGGCGATGTGGAAACCACATTGCCTGTGTGTTGCGGCGTGAGACAGGGAGATTTTACGTCGTGAAATTGCCGGTGGAGCGTCGCCTGATTGCCCTGCTCTGCTGAGAAATCAAGCGATATCCACCAGGCCATTTCAACGCATCTTGGCGTGTGACTGGGTGATAGCGATGTAGAAAGCGAGCTCAGGCCATCTGGAAGCAATTCCAGAGGCGTGCCTGAGCGTTCTGTTTGGTTCGCCCCGTCTGCCGTGATTGGTGGCCGCTCTTGCGTTCCCATTGGCTGGCCATGGCTAAGGAGCCATATTTGAATCACGATATAGTAGAAAGGACACATGCGTCATGTAGTGGGCAGACTGACAAGGCTGGCCAATGGCGAAGCAGTTGTGTTGGCCAATCGGAGTGGTAGGGGCGCGCCTGTCTCCTCAGCGCGCTCACACTCTATGCCCACATCGCTGATGCGGTGGAGGCGTGTGACGCGCAGGTTTGGCGGCGATGTGGGTATGTGAAATTGCTTCCGGTCTACGGCAGGGGATTTCCGGAACGCAGGATCGCCGAACATCGCACGCGAGATGTCTATGTGTGACAGGGCGACATTCAAAAAAGTGCCTGTAACGTGCACACTCATGTCAAATTGCCAGCCATATGGCGGCGATATTGCTACGTGTGACGGTACCTTTATATGTAGAAGTAATTCTAATATCCCTGTTTATGACAACATGGTGGCTTAATGGAAAGCTGAAGCTGTGTTACACTATTGGATTCCTTCGTTCCCCAATCCTCTGTGCCCAGAGACAAAGCTTTTTGTTGGAATATGAGCATGGTGGATCTTCTGGTGACAATGGCTTAGCATAAATATTTACAAAAAGGTGTATAGAAAAGTTTTTTTTGTTAATTAAAGAAATGAAGTGGTATTGTCTCCTGCAGCTAAACACCCAAGATCCTTGTGAGTCGGGCCGGTAGGGAAGGGGGTACTTGGATATCGGGACGGTGACTTCGGTGGCGACCACGACTGGTCGGGTCCCGGTTTCATGCCCTGGGCACTCAATGGCTGATGGGGGTGATGATGATGGCGGATTACACGTGACGTCACCTGTGGTACCTGCTAATGTGGTTACCAGCGCTGTGGCCGGCCGCTGAAGTGATGGAGATGCAGCAGTGATAGTACAGCTCCCCACAGGCAGAGCTTTACCTCAGGGCAGTGGGGTGGATGAGAGGAGTAGTAGTTTTCGGTTCTGCTGTGAACGCTGCAGGCGACGGCGGTGAATCAGACACACACACACAATAGTTTCTGTTTCGGTACCTTTTTACTGATGTCCGGTAACAGGTACGGTCCAGGAGGGTAACCAGGTGGCTGCTGCAGCTTGGGCCATCCACCTTAGAGAGTTGTGAGGCCTCCTCCGCCAGTGTGTGGGATGGTTGGGGTGAGATCTTCTTGAAGCTTGATCTGCCGCTCTTTCTCCTCAGGGGTCTGCTCCAAAAGCTGAAATGAAGGACCTTTTCTTGGGATCCCTGTCTTCTCTAGGGCCCTGATCCTTCAACCGGTCTAGCTCGAGCCTTTACTTTCTCCTGAGCTCAGGGGGACTAAATCCTCCTGGTCTGTCCGGGATTTCTCTGCTACAAATGGAAATATAGCAGATATAGACTCTGGAGTCCGGGTTGACTTTAAGGGTAACTAGTTATGTTCCCTTCTTCTGTTCTTCCTAACTCTCCCACTGGCCTCCGTCCCTCTACCTAGGGCGCTGCACAGCTTGGATGAGTCTTTCCTGGTTCTGGGCCTGGCTTGGTCCCAGCAATGAGCCCCTCTTCTAGTACCTTCTTTGGTACTTGTCAACTGACTGACCTACTCTTCTGAACTGAACTCTCTGACTTCCTTGACTGACTGAACTAACGGAACTGACTGAACTAACTCCTCCCTCAGACCTGGATCTTTATAGGGGATCTTGCCTAAGGCAGCAAGTAGAGCTCCCCCTTCAGACCTGGGGTGGGAAGGTGTTGTGTGCTGTGTGTGCCAAGGTGTACATCCTTCCCTGCACCGATGGGTCCTGTGGCAATCTCTGCAGGGGTGCCACACTTGCAAATGTTCTCCCTGGTAGAAATTGATCAGAGATTTCCCTAAAGGCCCCGTCACACACGTCAACGTCCGAGCGATTCGATCAACGAACCGACTTGACCTAGATCGCTGGGACGACGTTCAATGATTGCTAGTGAAATGTCACTCGTACAGATATCTTTAACGACCCTGTAACGACTCAACGATAAGTGAACGATATTAGCAGTCGTTTGGATGCCTATATTCCTATGTCCTGAATAGGCAAAGTCGTTAACAACATCGTTATCAAGTTGTCACACTCACCGATGCTGCAGGTTGAACGTACGATCATCATTTGGTTTGAGGTGCGGTTCACAAACCTCCCATCAACGATGAGCAGACTAATCGTTGATCGTTTGTACTTGTCACACGCAACGACGTCGTCACGACGTCGTTGTTCCACCCAAAAAGGCATGACGCACTAACAATATTGTTCATGATATCGTAGTGTGTGACGGGGCCTTAAGTCATAGGTTTTGATTTCTTCTATGCAGTAGTATATAGAACACACAATCAAACAACTAACACAAGGCCTTTTCAGATGCTTTCCTTGGTGGGATGTAAACCCAGGTGTCCCACATTGCAAAGCAACAGTGCTACCCACTGAGCCACTATGCTGCCTTAAGCAAAACAGTAATTTCTTACACATAATACAGTTTTGCAATATATAGACCAAGCACTCAACAGCCCTGCTAAGCAAATAACCAAAGATGTTTTTTAGATGTTTTCCTTAAGGCCCCGTTACATGGCACAACGTTGAAAGGATGTCGCTAACGATTTCGGGGGCACCCTGTGGTTAGGACATTGTTTTGACATCGTTGGTGAGATGTCATAGATGTAGATAATGTGGACGACACACCAACGATGTAGTGAGCAGGCATCATTCACACAACCCAGTGAACAATACTTGTTCATTGCTGTGAATGGGCGAAGTCGTTATCACGGTGTCACACATAACGATGCAGTAGGTTGGCTGATCGAGGATCGCCTGATTTGAGAACACGTTCTCAAACCTGCGATCAGCGATCCAACGATTTATCATTACTACATCACAGAGTCACACGCAACGAGGTAGTAATGATGTCGCTGGAACAAGTCTAAACCCACGACGTTTAAGCAATATCGTTAACGATATTGTGCCGTGTAATGGAGCCTTTAGTAGGATTTGAAGGCAGATTTCCTACACTGCAAAGTAACAGTGCTAACCACTGAGCCATCATGGTTCACTAAGCAGATGATGGTAATTTCTTCTATATAATTCAATATTGCAGTATATAGAACACACTAACTACTGCTGCAGAAATAACTACCATGTCCTTACAGATGTACTCCATGGTAAGGTTTGAACACAGGTATTTTGCAATGCAGTGCAATAACATTAACCACTGAGCCACCATGATGCAGTAGGAGGCTGTTTCTCCAATACCATGCAGTTTTGCAATATATAATATAATCAATCAAAACTACTGCTGAAGACATAACATAACATGATTTTAGAGGTTTCCATGGTTGGATTCAAACACCGGTTTACTGATCAGCAAATTAACAGCTCTACCCACTAAGCCACTCTGTGCCTTAAGCAGGGGCGGGCTGGTAGATCTTGCCCTGGGGGGCAGTCTACTTCTTCCAGCCTGAGCCCAAGTGAGGACCGGAGAGGGGGGAAGGTGGGGGGTGCTATCGGTGCAAACCAGGTGAAGAGCGGGGGAATGTTATCGGTGAAGAGCGGGGGCCACCACGCTGCTAGCTGCCAGCCGCTTCCCGGGACCCACTGTCATTGTGGCAGCTGCAGCCGCAAAGCACCGCCGTGTGGCCCCTATCATTACAGGATGTGGCCCTAAACTAGGGCAATATCACTGGCCTGGGGGGCAAATGCCTCCCTGTCACCTGGGCCAGCCCGCCCCTGGCCTTAAGGCCCAGAGAATGTTCGCAGATCTCTTTGGATTGGAAACCACATCAGTGAATTCTCCTTCTTTGAGTTTTTCTTTTCCTGGAGTAATGTTGGTTTAAGGGCCGCTTTACACACACCAACTTCTGTGACAAACTTCTGAACAGATCTCTGGTTGCAGTGAAATCATGGACACATTGTTACATTTGTACACAGTCACAAAATGGAACAATGTGTCCATGATTTCACTGCAACCAGAGAGAGATCTGTTCAGAAGTTGGGCACAGAAGTTGGTGTGTGTAAAGCGGCCCTTAAAGAGTTTTTGAAGAGTCTTTTCTTTTCCTGAAACGTTAGTTGCAGCCTTTTGATTCGACCAAAAATAAAAATCTCCTATATGAACATCAAAGTGAGTTTCCCCCATTATTGACTTGGAAGAGTTTTTAAAAGAAGATGATTTTGGAGAGGATCCAATGAAAAACCCTCCTACATCCTAATAGCTGCCAGATCAGTTATTCCCCGGCATTGGAGGTCCACTGAGGTCCCCTCCACGGTGGAATGGATAGCTGAAATTGATAGATTACATCGTCTGGAGTCACTGGTGGCGGGTGATGGTGATGCCGCATATGAACAGGGACGCACCTGGTTCCTCTGGCAGTCCGTCAAGGAGAGCACAGGGTTCCTTACTTGGCTGCGTACATATTCGTAATTGTCAACTCGTGGGCGTCTAAATTGCTGGGTCTCCCTTACCCCCCCCTCCCTCCTTACTCCCCTTCTCCACTACCCCTTTTTTCTCTCTTTCTCTCCTCTTCTCTTATTTCCACAATTGTCTTTTCATAGGTTCTGTATTCTATATATAAGGTCCTTGTCCAGAGGTGATTCTTAAGATGGGAAACATGTACCCTTTAGGTGCTAGTGTCCTTATTGGACTACTCCTGTGCTGATCTCTTCGGGAAGTAATGTATCTTTGTATTAAGTCCTGGACATTGTACTGGTTCTTTCTATTGTCTTTACTGTTAAAAATTTCAATAAATATATTTACTGGAAAAAAAACAAAAAACCCTCCTACATAAACTGTGTGTGAACACGGCATTAGCTTTGAATTCCATAACTGTAAAGCATCAATGTTGCCAGTGGTTAAATCGCCAATGACTTCATTGTCGTCACATTCAACTGTTTAAAAATAGAAGCAACTTCAGGGAAAAAGCTGCTGGTTTCTGCAATCAGGTCAGGGGAAGATCTGCAGAGGGTGTCAGCGTGTGAAGAAAAGTCAGGACAATACATTTATTTCATCTTCTTTCTCATCACTAATTGCAGATCAGTATCCTGGGGGAGAAAGTGAAGATTTATACATCCATTTCCTCATTTTCTACATTTAAATGGATTTGTGAGAATTATTAAACTGTAATTTCTTTCATAGTCACAATGGTACTTTTTCTACAGAAGTACACTGAAGGATGAACTTAATGAGCTGCCCCTGAGTGTTTCCGTTTGCTGACTTTTTTTGTTATGAATTAGTAATCATTTATTTAAAGGGAACCTGCCTCCAGATTTTTCCATTAAGGCTGGAATCACACTGAGTGAAATGCGTGTCACTCGGACGAGTCTCGGACGACTAACTCGGACCGACCTCCCCCTCTCTGCATGGGAGTGTCAGATGCTTGAGTTTCTAAGCAGCTCCACACTCATGTCGGAGGCCATTCCGAGTTAGTCATCCTAGACGCGTCCAAGTGACTCGCATGTCACTCGGACAGTGTGATTCCAGCCTAAATCTGAAAGCAGCATGATGTAGAGGCAGACAGAGAGCGTGATTCCAGCGATGTCACTTACTGGGCTGCTTGCTGCAGTTTTGATAAAATCACAGTTTTATCTGCTGTTCTCTGAATGAGGAGCTCTGTATAACCAGTCCCACACCACTAATTGGTTGTTTTCTGTGCACACTTTCCATAGGCAGAAAGTGGCCAATTAGTGGTGGGGGCAGGGTTGGACTACCTGGCAGCAGATAATCTCCAGCTGATAAATTAGTGATTTTTTCAAAACTACAGCAAGCAGCCCAGTAAGTGAGACTTCGCTGGAAGCAGGGTCTCTGCCCCTATAGTAAGCTGCTCTCAGATAGCAGAAACCTGGTGACAGATTCCCTTTAAAACCCTTCATGATATCCACCGTACATTTACGGCACATGTCAGAAGCAGGCTCACGTCAGAAGGCTCACAGGCTGGGCCGAAGATTTCAAAATTGTTAAAGATCCTATGTACATTATATTAGCTCCAAACCTAATTCACAATTCCCCCTATTGAAGTCCTGAGATGGGAGCGTTATATAAGGGGTCTCTGCTCAGGTATGGTATATAAGGAATATATTGTAAGGTGCCCTGAGCAAACACAACACAGAATAATATGGATGAGATATTTACACATATGTTTCGCTAGAGAAACGTCCAAAGATTCACTTCTTACACAATGGATATAAATAGAGAATGTCACCCTGTAAAATAAACGCACTTCCACATTATATAGGACATTTGTAAGTCATCTGACCTACTTAGCAATTGCAGATCAGCAAGTATAAAGCACATAGGCCACTTAGAGAGTTTGCTGAAGAATACAGATTTTTTTTGTTTTTTAAAGTTTACCTGTCACTTACCATAAATATGTAATTTATTTTAACCCGGTGTAAATGCCTCTGTTCTCCTGTATCTGTAAATATATTTCTTTTGGTCCTCGGCCTCTCCATTCCTGAGATTTTCCCTGTATACAAATCTAGTCTTGTTAGTCAAGAAGGCTTGGCCTACGATTCTTTAGGAGTATAAATCACAGAAGAAACCCGGCTTAAAAGATCGCGCTGTTCAAATTTATCATGAAATGAATAAGTCCACGGAAAACATGAATCCCACCCAATACTTTATTCTTCTTAAAACACTACGCGTTTCGTGTACACACTGTACACTTCCTCAGGAGTTGAGGTCATTTCAACTCCTGAGGAAGTGTACAGTGTGTACACGAAACGCGTAGTGTTTTAAGAAGAATAAAGTATTGGGTGGGATTCATGTTTTCCGTGGACTTATTCATTTCATGATAAATTTGAACAGCACGATCTTTTAAGTCGGGTTTCTCCTGTGATTTACTTCCATTGCTTCTTACCGGTGGATTGCTGCAGTTTCTTGGATACTACTCCTATGCTATATGGTTGTTGTGTTCCACACAACCGAACCAGGTGAGTGGTTCCATATTGAATATACACGTCCTGATATTTGGATAAGACCCTATATGCGCTTTCTCTCTCCCAATTCTTCTTTATGGACAGTTTTTTGAGGGCCACAGCCAGATGGCACAAAACACTAGATTAACTTACAGCGAAGAGGACGGCGAGGAGCAGAAACAAAAGAAAAGCAACGCAGGATTCAGGAGAACAGCGGCATTTACAGCAGAACCCCATTAAAGGGATTGTCCATTGCCCACTACTAGGACAATTCTTTTGATTCCACATGTCTCCCCAGATAAAATAATAGATCCTGTACTCACCTCCTGTGCTGGCGCCATTCCAACCATGTTGATAATTGTGGTTCTGGGGTTTACCTGACATTGTGATGTCACTCAGGCCCCACGTCCAATCACCTCCAGCTTCCCTCTTCCCGCCTTCGGACACAGGAGTAATCCAGAGAAAGTGAGCGGCAGCCGCTGCATCACTTTCTGTTGATTAACACATTGGTGGAAAGGCGGAGAGATGCCGATGGTGATTGGACACAGGCCTCGTGTTCAGTGCACCTTCGGTATGGCCGAGTGCAGTGCGCCATCCCACATACTTGTTTTGCTTCTATCTTTACAGCATTTTCCTTGATTGACAGCTGCCGCTTTACGGGAGTCAGTGATGGGCAGAGATATATGGAAAATAAGTAGGCAGGAAGATGACCAAACAGCTCAGGCACCCTAAGGATGCACTGAGAGCTTGTGCTTGGTTTGAGCAGTTAATTTTTGCTTACTGTTTTTAAAAAAATTTGATTATTTTTTTTACTTACTGACCTTATTAATCTTGGCAATATTTTTGGTTTGTCAAGGTTTTTGTTCCAAGTTTTAATTTTTTTTGTAAGGAGCTATTTTGGGGTACCTATATGTCAGTCATAAGGTGATATCATCTGAGAAATACAGACATTTTTGCATTATTAGTCTGAAAAAATAATGTGCTACCAAAAACGTGTTCCATAAAAAGAAAATGATTTAAGTTTTTCTATTTGATTTTTTTATTATCCAATTGCATTAAATGTATCACCAGGTTATTTGTGATGTAGCCGGAGCAGCATGGTGAACAGGCAGAGAGCCTGATTGAAGCGATGTATCACTTACTGGACTGCTTGTTGCAAATCAGTGTTTAATCAGAAAGATATTATAACTGCTCAGCAATGAGTGGCAGTTTTCTATCTATGCACAGTGTATATTAAATCTGTCAATCAGTGGTGTGGGTGGCATTATACAAAGCTCAGCATTCAGAGAACTGGTGGATCTGCAGCAGATAAAGCAATGATTTTATCAAAACTGCAGCAAGCAGCTCAATAAGTGACATCACTGGAATCAGGCTCTCTGCTCCAACCTCATGCTGCTCTCAGATTACATAGCTAAACCTGCTAACAGATTCCCTTTTAATCCAATAGTATAGATACCATACCATTGAAAAGCCTCCCCTTGAGACTTGTAAAATCTAACCTACTCCCATCAGATAACATGTGATTCCAGCACAGGCCAGTGATATGTCGTATTTCAGTACAATCTGCTGAATGTCATTTTTTGCATTGCTTAAGAACTTTGTGTAGGTTAATTGCTGCATGAAAATGTTTAACCACAACTACTCTCCACTTAAGACAATGTAATCACCAAACACACCCAAATATGTCTGGCGCTAGGGCAAAGTGCACCCAACACAGCATTTGTACTCCGGCCCATGGTAAATAATAGATCATAGAGGGATCTCACTGGAAAATTATTAATGAAACATTAGCAAAAATGCAAAAAGACAATGGATCTCTGAATTTTAATTTTCCAGTAATTTTGATACATTGGGGAAATGGATTGTCCAGATCTAAGGCTTGGAGATATTAATCTATGAACGGTATGTGCCAGATAGATCATTCAACTACACTGTAAAGGCAAAGAATGAGGCTAAAGCAATCAGATCTTGGCAGCTGTCAGCCTGTGTGCAGCCACAGGGGAAACACATCTAGTCTTTCTGACATTTGGAATCTATGTATTCTGCATGTCCAGACCCAGTACAATGACATACAGAGTACGCAGTGCCTGGGATATTGCGAGTATCGCACCCCCAACCCCTTAATAGTGTCCCTTTGTGCTCCCTTTCAAAGTAATGATGCTTTGAGTGCTCCCTCCCAAATCTGATAATCTGAAGAAGTAAGTGCATATCTCACCTGCACACACAGTAAACTGCCATCAGTATTGCAGCAAAGTCATTGCACCAACTGTGCTGGATCTCTGCTATTTTGGCTTTGCTGGAAGTGACGCTCTGGTACATCCCCTTCCCCCTTCAATTTGTGAACCATAAAACTGATGTAACTAGTGATTTATGCTGACAAAGTCTGATAGTCATTAGTCCATTGCTAGCTCCCCACCTCTTTCATTACACTTGGGTACTCAAGTTGAGCCCATCTGAGCATCCAACCTGCTCGTTACGAGTATAAAGCACCCACACATGGTATTGCTCACTCATCACGACTCCTAAACAGTTCAAAGTGATATGTGGGGCTCCAGGTCAGAAGTCTGGGGTATTCACAACACCATGGTTTTCTGGCACCAGGGGATGTCAAATTTCAAAAGAAGGAAAGATGCTATTTTTTTTTCCCGCCGCTGGTCCATACATAAGAATTATATACTATACTACCCTACAAGGAGCAATTTGCAAAAATGTATATATTTTATGTTAATACTATAGTCAGTGATGCACAATGTATCTAACATGTGAATATTTTAATCTCTTTCTTGCAATCATCCCGGCAGTTTCTGTACACAAAGTCCCTTTAATTCCTGATTTCTATGCACTGGGCAGGATGCAGCGATTCCCCCCAGGAGAGGTCGGCGGGCGGATGACCGCAGTGCAGAATAATCCAGCTTTATATAACACAGTGCCAGGTCAGGTGAAGCCTCTTCTCTCTATTGCATAACAAGCTTTTTGCAGCCAGATCTCCATCCGTTCTGCATTTGAAGTGTTTTCCGGCTTTTACATTTACCATTATATAACCCCGGTCATCGCCTCATTTTAATTCCTCAAATATAGCTAGAAAAAAAAAAAAAAATACTAAAGCAATGCTAATTTTCCATCCCCTTTGATTCCTGATCAAAGATATTACAGGATGATTGTGCACAGTCACATTAATCTTCATGTGTACCTCGTACAAAGAATAAATCAGCTTTTAGCAATGTGCCATTAGACCTCGGGGCAGATCTAATAAGATGGAGATGCTGGAAGTGGCAGTAACGGGTGACGTTCAGGTCAGAGGGACGGTCATACATACGCCTCGTATTAGCCAGTTATATATATGTGAATACAATGCACACAGTCGGGCTGCTGAGAGTAAACATGTCTTCTATATGCGAGGTTTTATTTAAGAAGACATTCCAGCATTATGAAATGAGCAGTAATACCAGTCTGTAATCGGTTTATGGTCCCGGCTCATATGCAATTCAGCACTGATTTTCTTCCTTGACCCAAAAGAAAATTTTATCAATAGAAAATGATCTATAGTTTAAATTTACAGTTCAATTAAATGTATTGTCTTTCTCATTTTTTTTTGTTCCATATTACTATATTAAAAACAAAAAGAAAAGAAAAAAAGCTTGTAATTTTCACATAGGCCAACTGGGGCTTTTTTAGACACCTGCTTCCAGATGTTTCAGGAAACAACACATGTACATTACTCACAATGAAAACATGCCAAACCTATGTTTTGTATTGAAGCATTTATGACTGCAAGGTGTGTCAGGATCTTTGTTTTACGTTATAAGGTGTTTGTTTGTCAAGGACTTACACTCTGTGTTATCTACTGTATATAGAGGTGTTATCAGTCATTGTACAGGAGGAGGGGGTGAGCTGTGATTCACCTATTGTGAATGGTGGATGCCGTGTTATCTACTGTATATAAGATGTTTATCAGTCTTTGTAAGAGAAGGGGAGGAAAGGAATGAGGCTAGTTGATATTCAACCGTCTATTGGTGGAATAGTTGTATTCCTGGTTGTTTTTGTATACTGTGTTATATATAGGGTGTTATCAGTCATTGTACAGGAGAGGAGGTGAGCTGTGATATCACCTATTGTGAATGGTGGTATCCTGTGTTATCTACTGTATATAAGGTGTTATTCGGTCATTGTACAGGAGGAGGAGGTGAGCTGTGATATCACCTATTGTGAATGGTGGATCCTATGTTATCTACTGTATATAGAGGTGTTATCATCATTGTACAGGAGGAGGAGGTGAGCTGTGATATCACCTATTGTGAATGATGGATCCTGTGTTATCTACTGTATATAAGGTGTTATCAGTCATTGTACAGGAGGAGGAGGTGAGCGTGATATCACCTATTGTGAATGATGGATCCTGCGTTATCTATTGTACATGGGGGTATTAACGTCATTGTAAAGCGGTCTATGATATAATGTGAATGCTGGAATGCTTTATCCTGTATAATAGACACGTGATCCAGTCATTCACAATGGGGGTGACTGTTATCATATTGTGAATGGTGGATCCTGTGTTATCTACTGTATATAAAGGTGTTATCAGTCATTGTACAGGAGGAGGAGGAGAAGTGAGCTGTGACATCATCTATTTTTTTATTCAATAAATGTTTATTAAAGATTTTGAAAACAACCAAACAGAACACAAAGGGTCGTACATGCCCATAAAGATATAACAATTATAAATCTAAGCACAAAGTGAGGAAGGGAGAAAGAGGTGGGGGGGTGAGAGGTGCTCAATGGGGTCAGTAGTAAGAAGACACAGAGGTGAAGGCTAGATTAAGAAAGAGCCATTTTGGGTAATGAAGGGACAAGTATAATAAATGTAATATGAGAACATTATCAACCAATAGGGGAGGCAAGCGGATGGGATGTCCAGCCCACCCAATTCTTCAAAATCTTATCTCTCAGAGACGAGTCAACTGCCAGGTAGAACTCATGTTGGAAAATAGTATTCAGTCTGTCTGCAACATCAGCCAGAGTAGGAGGGGTTTGGGACTTCTATTTAGCTGCTATGCACATTCTAGCCGCCGTTAAAATATTCGTAATCACAGGTACTAGATCATGAGGTATCTCATCTGGACACACACTAAGTAAGGCCACCGGTGTGCAGCGCACGCAGTTCCTGCTGCTGAAAAGTCAGGACTCGCAGCACCGCGGTCCTGACCTGGCAGCGGCTGCAGCTGCGTGCCTGCACACCGGACCGGAGGGCATATTAGCCCTCCAGTCCTGTGTGCCGATCCGGTCCGCGGCTGTCTGGGTATCCCAGATAGCCCCGGACCGGATCACGCCGCAGTGTGAAGCCGGCCTAACTTTTCTTTGATTAGAATCATTATACAAAAAAAAGACAAAAAAATTTTTTTTTATACATGCATTCAGTATTTAAAAAGATTTTAATAGATAATTTTCTGATGCTTTTTATCAATGATGTGCCTCTGTAACCTAGGCAATGTTGGGGATGGAGAACACAACAGGCCAATATATCTGGGTAAAAAAATGTTGTTCAGCCAGGGATTAGTGTGGCTGGGACCTGTAGAACCATACAGTAACAAATGGGGCAGTAGCAACTCTAAGCTAGTATATTGCTGGGAGTTGCCAGATGGCACTAGCGTTCAGGCCTGGTTTCTTATTTTGACTCAGCTTATCCTGTGACCTTATCAGTTATCGCTCCTGCCTGACCTTCGGTATTGGACCTTTCGATATATCACTCACTAGGGTATCCCCTCCTAATTCTGACCTGGCGTCATTTGACCATTCTTGTCTCAGGTTTGTTGCTATGGCCAGCAGCTACTCCGTGGACAGAACTCAGGGGGCCCAGTAATAAGGCCAGATTCAATGTATTGGGGTTAATAAATCGTATGCACCATTTTATGAATATGGTGCAAAAAAAAGTGCAGCCACAGGTCAAAGAAGTGTGACCTCAGGAAAACCAAACAATGAATCGGGCCCAAAGATTGGCAGGGTAAAGATTAATTTTTAGATACTTTTATCCAGTATTAAGGCCCCCACATCTCTATTGGGCTGGAATTTGTTGAACATTATATTACGGTTATCTCAGTTTAGACCAATAAAACAAGAGGTCACATATTTGAGCATACAAGCCATTGGTGCAACCGGTGGGGGCCCAAGTTGTGAGGGGCCACTTCTACATCAAAAACAGCAAGCCGCTTCTGTCACAGACTTATAAAGGGGTACATAGATGAGCAAGGGCAATGTCCTGTCTGTCTTTCCCTTAAGTTATTGGCTTCCACCTGCTAATCATGAACGGCTAGATTGGCCAGCGCCTACAGCCCTCATGCTGTACCTGTATGTATATTCCATTTTTTTATTGAGTGCACTAACATTGATAACATCCAGTGGTGCTGGCTGATAATGTGTGCTATAGCTTTGGCTCAGTTAACATCTGCAATAGCAAATTCCCATTTTAGGAACAGAGAAACACGAGTCATATGATATATGAAATGCAAAAGGGCCCCATCTGGTTTCCATTATGGTGTCCATCAGTTTCCTGGAAAAAGAGCACCGCCTGTGCACACAGGGTTGATAGTGACACAAAGTCCAGGACAGAGCCCTGATCATAAAGGGACCGCAGACAATAATCTGGCAGATGTTCAGAGATTAGAGGATCAGAGCAATATCTCCATATATCCACGCACTCAATCCTTATAAAGAACAGGACGGTGGGAAACATGTCCCCTCGTCCCCTCTTTGCATTGAGGTTTGTGCTTTTTCTGGTTGGAGAAATTCTGTGCATTTCAGATTTAACATGGTCTCCAGCAGCATTGAGCTGCCGTATATATACTAATATGGAAAGAAGTCATCGGAGATTGACGCCATATGAGGGTATAACGTGAGGCCTGGCTACAGTCACTAAATAAGGAGGAGGCAGAGTTATCGGCTTGCAGCACTGACGGAGGAGTATCAGATATGGGACTCTACACTACAGCGTTGTGCAGCATCATGATCACACACACAAAATGCAGATCTGGGCTGAATATACCCAATTGCCAGGTCACTATGTGAAAAAAACTGGAGAAATGAAGGATGCTGTGAATAGACGGGATGGGAGGGAGACTGTTGGGGAGCTGGAGGATGCTGTGAATAGACAAGACGGGAGGGAGACTGCTGGGGAGGTGGAGGAATGAGCAAACAAGATGTGATTAATAGGGAGAGGACACCATGTACTACTAGAGGGAGGGCAGAGATAGTGATACCTAAGAAAGCTTAAAGAGGACCTGTCCTTTCCAGATTTGATGTACTTTTTTTAAGCGGATGTAAATGCTGCTGGTCTCCTGAATCTGGCGTTTCCTCTTTTGTTCTTGTGACTCTGTTTCCCATAATATGGCCCTGCCATTTTAGTATAATCTAATATAAATTGCTCCTGGACAAGCCGGTTATTAATTCAGGATATACCATTGTCACCTTATTTGTCTAGTGAGGTTTTTCCCTCTAGGGTATTGGATTTTGCAGCAAAAAAACGAGCTACAAATATTACAATGATGGCAAGAAAAATGCCTCAGATTTGTTCCTGAATGATTAAAAGGGAACCCTATTCATTCGCCAGAACCTTGACATCTCGGGGGTGACAATAGGTAGCAAGACATTTAGGGTCTCTCTCACAGATGTTGTCCTCCTCACCCTCACTAACCTACACATCTCTCTCCATAACCTTCAGTCGATTTTGGAGGAATACAGTGGTTTTTCTGGCTATACAATAAAGCAGGCAAAGAGAGAGGCTCTTCCCCTAAATATGCCACCAGAAGTGTTACATTTTTTTATCCTAAACTTAAATTCAGGCGGAAGATGGAGGCTATTAGATATCTGGGGGTGAATCTGTCTTCTTCTTTTGATACCCTTTATAAACTAAACTTTCCTCCACTTTTTAGGGAATTGAGGGCCCTTTTACGTAGGTGGTCATCCCTAAATCTCTCTTGGCTGGGTAGGGTGGCGTTGGTGAAGATTACCCTACTCCCCAAACTAATGTATTACTTCGAGCCCTTACCAGTGGGTGTTCATTGGGTGAGTTTAAATTCTTCCAGGCAGCTATACTAACCTCTGGTTCCACTACTGTGCCCTATGCAATTCACAAGGGATGTTTGGACTCATTGTCAAAAAAAAATTCTCTCTATCCTCCCCAGCCTCGCCAATGGCATCATTCATATACCAACCCGATTCTGAATAGTGTGGAGCCCGCAATAGTCCACCTGTGGATTTCAGCGGGCCGGTTAAGACTTGTGGATATAATAGATGGGGGGCCGTGCGGATCCACTCCTTTGACCACCTTAAAGCCAACTGTTCCCGAACGAATAGGGAATACAATTAACACCTTCAAATAAAAGATTTCGCAGCTTCCTTGTTTGGGCCTTCAGGGGTGTCGCCCCCAACAGAATTTGAGAAGATTTGCAGGAGGGGTACAGACACTAGAGGCTTGATATCTGAAATTTATAGCTTGCTTAACACTCCTAGTGGAGGGTTGGATGGGAAATTTTCTTACATAAGAAAGTGGGAGGCTCCTTAGAGAAAACGGATCTCGCCACCAGATGTGGCAATCTATTTGGGACAAGGCAGCTAAAAAGTTTATTTGTACACTGTATAAGGAAAATCAATATAAATTGCTTATTTCTGGTATCAGTCCCCTGTCCTTCTTCATAGGCTGAACCCGCATCTCCCGGACACATGTTGGTGATGTGGTACAGATGCGGGCACACTATAGCATATATTTTGGTCCTGCCTGAAACTTGAAGGCTATTGGCCATCTGTTAGGGATCTGATCTTGAGTTTCAATTTCGCTGATGTTGAGTTGGATCCTATGGTGCATCTCCTGAATGCAAATTTGGGGAGGGTGGGTAAGACTGCTTCTAAACTTCTTATGCATATTCTCACAACGACAGATGCTTGATTGCCCTACACTAGAGGCAGATGAATCCTCTTTCGCACAGTGGCTTGCTGTGAAGGGTGGTGGATGTAAGGAGAATAGAATATTTAACGGTCTTGCTGTACGCATCGGTTGATCACTTTAACCAGGTGCGGGACCCATGGGATTATGTTGCAGCGCAAGAGGGGGTTTGAGATCCCCAACCTCCTAGATTCCAGTTCTCTCTTGTCTTTACTGAATGCTTTTTTCCTTTCCTTTTCTATTCTTTCCCGTCTCTCTATTGGTCAGGGACATTTTGCTTATATAATTTATACCATTTCTTAGCTAAGACATAGTAGTAGTTTATCCACATTTCTAGTCTGTGACATTGCTACCCTCCTGAAGGCGTGGAGGAGTATGAAGGATCAAGACTGCATATTAAGTCCAATATCCACTTAATTGTCTGGTTTTGTCTGTTTACTTCTCCTTATTGTTGATTGTACTTACAGAACCAATCCCAAGATTTTTATACTATAAAATAGAGGCAGTGCCCTAATGGCTCAGTGATGCTGATTAAAAGCTTACCTTTAGATAAGACATCTGCGGCGGGCTGAGCAATCAGTGTTCAAAGGTTCCAACATTGCATCATTAGTGCAGTGACTAGAGCATCGGGGCAGCACTGTGTGGGTCAGGTCTCCAGTAATCATTCGTACCCTCTATCTTGACTCGCCTTTGTCTATTTACATGTCACAACACTGCCACTAGGCTCGTAGGGCGCAGTGCTTTTGCAACATGGGAGTTGAAGTGTTCAACGCCGGAGACCGTGGTATGTGCATGCGCCTAACGCCGACGCCATTTTTTTTTTTTTTTAAACGTCACTAGAGCATTATGGTTTTGTTCCTGCACCTCTTGCATTCCCCACTCCTAGTAGTCAGTGATAAAGACCTCACACTTGTCATAAACAGGTCATTATTTTTTACCTGGTGTAAATGCTGCTGGTCCCCTGAATTTGGCATAGCTTTCTTTGTGTTCTTGAAATTGTCCTCCTCTTCCAAGTACATAAATCTAATCTTGTTACTAACTGGATGTGGTCCTCAACTATGGGCACAACACCCATTTGTAATAAAACTAGATTTATGTACATGAAAGAGAAGGACATATCTCAGGAACGTAGGGGAGTAGAAACAAAAAGGAAACAACGCTGGATTCAGGAGAACAGCACATGGTAAGTACTAGATCCTGCTTAAATGAAAGAAAAGGAAGGGAAACAAGAGGCCAATAGTGCCTTATCACTTAGACACTTAAAGTACAGTGGAATAAAGGAACCACTCACCTATTTCAGTTGTGAGACCCACAACTGGTATGAAGACATATAGTGTTTTATCCCGATGGCTGCTGCTGGACTCCCACCGACCACTTGCAAGTGGAATCACAGTGGGATCCCTGAGGAAGGTGCCAGGAGGGCACTGAAACGACGTAGGATGCAATAAAGGATTTGGATATACTACATCTACTCGTGTGTTTCCTTGGAATAAGTGGATCTTGGCAGCGCGGACTGGAGAACACCGTTTCCTTCCCCATATTACTGTGAGAGTCCTGCTTAGGGCTACGTGCACACAGTATGTTTTTGATGTGTTTTCTTAGTGCAAGTTTTGTCACAAAACTGCATACCTGTCCTGATGCCAGCAAAGTCATTGAGAATCCTGAAGTGGTGTGGACATTGTTTTCCCCATGAAGATTTGATGCAGAAATAAATCCAGAGCATGTAAAGCTTAGTGCGTTTTTGCAGTGAATTTCCACCACCAATTGCATGGAAATAACGCACATGTGAAAAATATAGTGTGTTATTGGTGTGTTTTCCTGCCAGGAAATCCAGATTTGATGCAGAAATTTCTGCAACCAAATAGTCAACATGCGAACAGAGTCTAACTATCCACTAGTAAGCAAAACCTCAAATGCTACATAAAACATTAGATTATATCCACTCAATAGTGTACATGGGCATAATTACGTAAAAGAAATAATGTTATTTCCCACTTCAATGGGAATTTAGAACCAAGGCAATCTGTATCTATCATACTATGGACATCTGTCTTTATCACACTACGTAGAACTGCTACACTTGGGGTGGGGAAATCTCGAACACCACAGACTACCGCCATCTGCAGTGCAGTATAATGCTGCCTACGACAGAGCATGCACAAATGAATATGATAACCTCCGAAGAAAAGGCTCATCAGTCTTCCATGGGTTTATCCCACAATTATAAATCAAACAGGACAGTAAAAAACAAAAAACAAAAACTGAATTTATTATTCACACACAGGAAAAATAAAATAGAGTGAGGAGCATGGTGCCTGGCAGAGGATCTGAGCGCCCGGTCCAGCATCCATGTGCTGTTTACAGTGGCATTCTTCCATCCGTCCGTCCGTCTATATATGGAAATTTCTAATGACATTACAGAATGTACTATTTTTTTGTCTACAAGAATACTTAAAATAAACCTTTGGTGGCGAAGGTCAGGTACCCGGTGTGACCTACGGTTTCCTTTGGAGAAACACCACTTTTAAAGAAGGCGTTGCCTGGCTGGGATGTAGAGACTTGCTTGGATGCTTCGCTGCTCTCGGGGCTTCCCTTTTCTTCTACAGCTTTTCCGAAATCTGGGATTTGCAAACTGACTGTCCGTACATCATATATCCGGAGGAGAATTTCCAGGGTGTTGATCTCTGTAAAGCCGTGCTCTTCCAGGGCCAGACACGTTCTCTGCACTTGCTCAATACAGGGAGAAAAGGAACAGATTCTGCCACCTGTAACAAAAGAAAATTCACTTTTATTTTCAGTTTTCAAAGCTTTGTTATGAATTCTGCCATACTACTGCAACGTATAGTATGTACAAATATACACAATCAAATCGTATAAGGACAAAAAAAAGATAAAGTTATAAAAAGTTTAAGAAAAATAATCAATCTGCTTTACTCCCTCTCCCCTGGTACAGCGCCGTGGCTCCTGGTGTCTGTAGTGTTGATGTCATGTCACCAGCACTGCAGCCAATCAATGAGCTCCGGGGTCTCATACCGTCTAATCGGGGCGCGTTATAGAGCTCAATCATTGGCTACAAGCAATAAACAAGCACCCAAAGAAGGGGCAGAGACTCAGCGCTGGCCCAAGGGAGGGTGAGCAGGGCACAGCTTGTTTCCCAAACACCCCCCCAAGCAGTGGAAACAATAGCAATCTTCAATCATGATACACAATTGGAGTTGTAAAATCTTTGTGCCAATTCAGCGATGAAAAAATGAGTTACAATGTAGAGGTGATACTGTGCCAGCGACATGTTTGAGGACTCTTCCTACACCGCCATCATCATGTGAACAATCTCCGTTGGGCTTTGTCGCAGCACGTCCTGTAAATATAACCATGCGAGAGCGGCGTGATTACTTTTCTTGGGCAGCGCGGCCATAAATCTGGAGCTCAGACATCTATTGCCAGAGGATAATTAGAATCCTATACAAAACAAACCAAGAAAGGAATAACTAAGCAGCCGAGCAGATCGGGGAAAGCCGAGCTTACAGAGCATTTTAATTCTACGCATGGCTTCATTCTTCATAAATATGGAGGCATCTAATAACTATTCTTCATCCCCAGACTTCTAGTGCATAATAAAGGAGGAAGAAATAAATCAGCGGCGGCTTTATTTTTTATGAATGTTAAAAAATATATTAACTACGTGATCTTTGCATTCTATGATCAGGTGCCCAAGACTGAAAGGTTCACAAACGTCACCCGGTGTCCTGCAGGCGCCAATTGTTGTCCTTACAACGCTATCGGCTTTGGCCAGTTTTTGTAGAGGGCCAACAGGGTTGGACTATTCCATATTGGTTAGCGGCAGCTTCTGATCAAAGTCTAATCCTCAGATTTGCAGCCGAATTAATCACAGAAATTACTGTTTATAACATCACAGCTTTACTCCACTGCCGAAAAAACACTTCAAGTATAAAACCGTGTATAAGTGCCATGACCTAGTTCAAGGTGCAGGCAAAAAATATGGTATATATAAAATTAACCCATTCAGAATAGTTTGTCTGGAATTAATTGATGTCAGAAGAGGACAAATGGAGGAAGGGGGGGGGGGGACGTGTAATGGCCAGCAAGTCCACAAGGCGGGCTAGGGAGGGTCAGGACCTATTTGGCTTTGTTCTCACGCTCCTGTAAGGCCAACTTTCTGCAGAAAATCTGCTGTGATGAACAACTTCAGCAAAGTGGATGTGATCTCATGACACTAAAGAACTGTGCACTTATTTTTCTATTTGCACATTTTTCCCCTCTAACCTTTTATGGGGAGCCTGGAAGTGCCATAGTTTCTGCATTAAAAAAAATAAAGAGCAGAGCGCCTATTGCATATTGCCATACTTGCAGTATCGTGGGATCAGAAGTTCGTAGACGTGACTGGTTTTGTTGGTGGGTGTGACACCCGGTTCAGCGCTTTCTTCCACACTATATCATGCACCTGCCTGCTTATAGATGGTCGTCATTTGCAACCCCTGTGTGCCAGCATTACCTGCTTGCAGTACACCACTTGTTGCCTTGATTAGTGGACATAGTTTTCTTGCAGTGTCAGTGAAGGGGGAGTGGGGGACCAGAGTTTGTTGGTGTGATAGCTAATTTAGTGGGTCCATCCCAGTGTCTTCTGTGCGCTACTGCGGATTTGCAGTTTATTAGGGCAAGCTCGCATCACAGTGTTGGGGGACGGAGTTGGTGGGGAAGTGGTGAACAACCATGCCATGGTGTAAACAACAGGTTGAAGGGCACTAACGAAATAGAGCGCCCAGAAGGAGACACTAGGCCACATCCACCAAGGTGGGTGTCATGCCCAATGACCAAGCTGGACATGTCCACTAACTTCCTGTCCCCGATACTGCAAGTATGTCTTGCATATTTTGGAGTGTACTCCTGCAGAAAAGATGCAGCGGGTACCAGCATTTTTGCATGCGAGAACGATGTCTTGCTGTTTTGCTGTAACATAACACAACAGTGAAGATAGTCAATTTGTTAAAACTCGGAAATTTCCTGCTATGAGTCTTCGGTAAAATTCACAATGTTTAGGGGATTTCAACAATGTGACGGGTATAGGAGCAAACTCCCAACACTTTGTACTGTATGCTACATAGGTGGCCAAAAGTTGGAAATCCAAATTGTTCCTTTATAAGCTGCTGTCAGTGAACAATCATTCTCCCAGATGTCCCAAACAATCTGAAGGTGGCTTAATAAGAAAACAATTTTGCAGTATTACGGAGATTGGACTGTAGAAGACTGGGGGAATGTTATTTCTCGGATGAAGGGCCCTTTCACATTAGCGGTTTCGCTGATGTGCGGCAGATCCGGCATTTGCAGCCGCGAAAAAAACAACGTTGCTTGCAGGTCGTGGTGGTAGGTGCTGGAAGTACCGTACTACTGTACCCACAGACAGGTCCTGCGAAGCCTGGAAGGAAGACATCATCAGAGCTCACAGGGGGATCGTGGGAAGGGTAAGAAAGTGTGTGTGACTCTGTCTGTCTGTCTGTATCCCCCGAAAATGGAACAAAAAAAACAGCACAAACAGATGATGCATTTGTAAGGGTAAGTGCACACTTACCTGGCGGTTTGGTCGGCGGCAGCTGGCGGAACCCGCCAGGAAGCTCCGGCGCCGTCCACCGGCTTCCTGGCGGGTATGTGCGGCGGGAGCCGGCGCGGGTGACGGGCGGGAGCCGGCGGATGCACAGCGTGTTCTCGGCGGCGAATCTGCAGCGGCTGGAAGCAGCACATGATTCTGCTTGCAGCCGCTGCAGAACCGCCGTTTTTTAGAACATGCTCATTCTTTGCTAACCCGCTGGGAAACCTGCGGGTTAGCAACGGATGACGCTGTGTAACCGCCGGTGTGTGCACTGCCTTGGGCGGTTTACATTAGTTTTAATGTTAATCCAAACGCCGGTTTGGATTAACATAAATTTAAATAAAACTAATGTAAACAAAACGGCGGTTTACACAGGTAAACCGCCGAAAACCCGCCCAGTGCGCACATAGCCTAATACTTTTTTTTTTTGCAAAAACGGATCAACAAAAAAAAGGAGCACAAATGCTCTGTCTGAACATAGTCCGGAGAAGAAAAGGCGAGTCTGGTGTCTGCCAATAAAAGTGTCTGTGGGGGGCTTCTCATCCATGGAATGGGCTCACCACAATATTGCTATGTATATTAAACCTCCAAGAACAACTGCTCTCATCATCCAGGACAATATAGTGATGATTCTTTTTACAGCATGATGAAGACCACGTCACAAGGCAAGTGTGATAACCAAGCGGCTCAGGGAACAATGCATTGACATTTTGGGTCCATGATCCAGACACTTCCCAGATCTCAATCCCATTGAAAACCTGTGGTCAATCCTCAAAAAGCAACAAAAACACAGAAACAGTGATAAACTCCAAGCACTGATTAGATAAGCCCAGAAGCTGATATCAGGGCAGAAGTCTCAAAAAATAACAACACTGAATATTGGAGTCTTTACATAAGCTTGACATATTTGTCAATAAAAGTTGAACAACTTCTGTTTAAATTGTAATTCAGTAACCATAGAAATATCACACTAAAAGATCTAAACACAAATAGCATACGGCCTAGTTCACACAGGGTGTTTTTGCTGCGGATTTGGGCTGCAGATTTCCCTTGGTTTTATGTAAATTTATGCTAATCCCTCCTGAGTTTTTGGTTAATATGAAAACCTATGTGACTTCAGGAAAAGCTGTCCACACACATTGGGGTTTTTTGATGCAGAAAGTGGAAACACCACAGGTTTTGCTGCGTTTTTGAAAGAATGAGCATGTCAATTCTTTTCTGCGTTTCTGCTAGAGTTTCTATTGCAAATCTGCAGGAACCAAATCCACAGCATACCTCCTGCCAAGAAAAAAGCAACTCCTAGGATTTGCTGCAGATTTGCAAAACAAAAAACCAACATGTGTGGACTTAGCCTTGGGTTTAAGGTTATGCAAAAAAGCAGCAAATCCTAGTTGTTGCCTTTTTCTTGGCAGATTTGCTGCATTTTTTCCTATAGATTTGCTGTGCTTTTGCTGCGTTTTTACCACATTTTTTGCAGCTGATTAATTGCTGAGTTTTTGCTGCAGATTTACAATAGAAACAAACTATAGCAAAAATGCAGAAAAGAATTGTAATGCTCATTCTTTCAAAAACACAGCAAAACCTGTGGTGTTTCCACTTTCTGCACCAAAGAGAACCCCAATGTGTGTGGACAGCTTTTCCTGAAATCACGTAGGTTTTGATGTTAACCAAAAACGCAGAAAAGTATTAGCATAAATTTACATAAACCCAAGGGAAAGCCGCAGGTCAAAAACACACTGTGTGAACTAGGCCTAACTTTGGGAAAAGCTGGGCCACAACTGTAGAACGTTTATATGCAACTTTCTTAGGGCCCTTTCACATCAGCGTTTTTTTCAAATCGTGGCAGATGCGGTGAAAAAAACGCATCTGCCGCGATTACCGCATACCGGCTGCACTTGCGGCACAGTTGCGGTAAACGCCATACAAGGTATAGGCAAACTTGCGGCAGGTGCGGCAAGTGCGGTTTTGGCACTTGCGGCAGGTGCAGCCGCGAAAAAAACCGCGACGCAACCGTGCCGCAAGTGCAGCCGGTATGCGGTAATCGCGGCAGATGCGTTTTTTTCACCGCATCTGCCGCGATTTGAAAAAAACGCTGATGTGAAAGCACCCTTAGGCTGCTTTCACATAACGATTTTCGGTCATCCGATTGTATCCGTTTTAAAACGGATACAATCGGAGAATCGGATCCGAAATCGGATCCCATGTTCCCCTATGGGAATCGGATGGGATCGGATGTGCCACTATTGGCATCAGATTTTGGCACCATCCGATCCCATCCGATTTAATCACGGGCACAAAATCGTAGCCCGCTACGATTTTGTGTCCTTGACTCACATCGGACAGCCTCGGATCACTGCTGATCCGAGGGCCCACAGCATGGGAGCTTATGGACATCGGATCCGAGTTCACCACGGATCCGATGCCGACTCCGTATCCCCTGTCGGCTCCGTATCCCGTCTTTCCCTGCTTCTGCTCCTCCATCTTCTTCCCTCTCCTATGCTATTCTGTGCCCTCGCTCCTCTATTCTGTGCCCTCACTCCTCTATTTTGTGCCCCCGCTTCTCTATCCTCATCTATCCCTATCCTGTCCCCTGTCCTCTGCCTGTGTGTAAAAAAATAAAAAAAAACCTCCTCCAGGAGCATATATCACCTGTCACCGGCTCCCACGCTGCAGCACCATCAGGGCAGAAGAGCCTGTGATGATGTCACAGATCCGGTCAGCTGACGAGTCATGTGACCGGATCTGTGACATCATCACAGGTCCTTTAGCCCTGATGGTGCTGCAGCGTGGGAGCCGGTGACAGGTGATGTATGCTCCGGGAGGAGTTTTTTTTTATTTTTTTTTTTTTTTTACACACAGGGAGAGGACAGGGGACAGGATAGGGATAGATGAGGATAGAGAAGCGGGGGCACAAAATAGAATAGCGGGGGCACAGCATATAGAATAGGAGAGGGAAGAAGTTGGAGGAGCAGAAGCAGGGAAAGACAGGGTACCGCAGGATCCACACGGATCCTGCATAGGATCGGATTGGATGGCTATTTGCCATCCGATTGCAGGGATCCATGTGGATCCGTGCCTGTCCGTGGGATCCCCCTTCAAAGTCGGATCCCACAGACAGGCACAAAAACGTAATGTGAAACCAGCCTTACGCAGATATTAAAAGTCCAACTGTAGTTTATGTTTTACCACATTATTTTTCTATCGGGCAGATAGTCTCATCAGTTTGTCTTTTAGATTTCATTTAATTACAGAAAACAGAATTTATGCGCAAAACAGATCAGTCTTCCAACTAATACAAACAAAAGCCGAGAGTCCTCGCTATTTGTTTGTATACAAAAAAAGGAAAACAAAAACAAAACAAAAACAGAATTTTATTTAAAGAAAATAATCTAATACCCAAACAATTTATAGAACCCCTTACATCCTGCCATATACAACCCTTACATCCCTGCCCATATACAACCCTTACATCCCTGCCCATATACAACCCTTACATCCCTGCCCATATACAACCCTTACATCCCTGCCATATACAACCCTTACATCCCTGCCCATATACAACCCTTACATCCTGCCCTATACAACCATTACATTCCTGCCTATAGATACAGCAATTACAGATCAAAAATTAAATCTACTAGTAGAATACACACACTTCTATACATCATAAGGAGTCGCTGCCTCCACTCCACCTCCGAGGCATGGTCGGTCCACCATTGGACTTTCAAGTCACTGACCTCAATGAGGGCCTAGACAGTGGCAACAATCCTGCACTAGACGTACAAGGAAATCGCCCGCCCGGCTGTCAGTGCCATCTACAGTAAAAGCAAGCAACTCCCGCCTGACCGGAGCGTATCCAGCCCGATTCCCCTCTATGCTCAGAATATCGGATAGACCAGAGGCGACACGTCTCACTGCAGACACATTCTGTCACTCCGCTCCCATTAATTGATTTTAATGGGATTCTGCTGACAGAAAAAGCCCGAGATGTTGTAGAGATTCGATTAATGGGTTTGGCAGCTTCAATAATCACATACTCATATAGCAATAATTCTGGAATAAATACCATAAACCATTCTTTATATTCATAAAGAGCTCTTCTGTTCTGCGGCTTTCAGACAAAACACAAGATACAAGCACCAGTGACGAGAAATCAGATCACAGGTCCAGATTAATTAAAAAATATTGTGTCAACAGAAAATCACATTGGTTAATGTAAAGACCTGGTATGAGTGAAAATATATATATACCGTATATTAAAAAAAGGAAAAAAACCTCACAAATTCTACAGGGGTCATTAGAGCCAATACCAGACCTACACTTCCCATTTTGTGGAATAGGCCACTGTTCATAATAGGTGATATCATAGCGCACCTCCTCCCACTCCTGTACAATGATCTCTGGACAGGTAACAGAGCATGCCCAGAATATACTACACTGCTCAAAAAAATAAGGGGAACACTATATCACATGCTAGATCTCAATAAAATATTACAGTTCTTTATTCATTACATAGTGCAATGTGTTAAGAACAATAAAACATAAAAATGATCCATATAAATCAAAATGAATATCCCATGGAGGCCTGGATTTGGAATGATACTTAAAGGGAACCTGTCACCTTATTCCCCCCCCCCCTCCTACCACTACCTGTCCCTGCACTTTGTGAGCTCACCCCTAAACATCCCTCACTGACCTAAAGGGGCCCTATAATGGTTTACAAAAATGGCTTTTAACTTACATATGGTCTCCATCTAGGAGACTGGAAAGGCAGGCTCCGGGCTCCATTCTCCCTCCTCGTCAGCATTCTGTACACTCCGCTGGCCATCCTCGCTTCTTGTCTTGTTCCGCCTTAGTTTTGAAATTCCCGCCTCCCTTGTGATTGAAAAAGCTGGGTTGGGACGTCATATCTGGCCTGGTGCATTCTGGGCCTAATCATGTGATCGGCCCGTGCATTGTGGGCCTGATCACGTGATCGGCCAGGCTTCAATATGCGCATTGCGCATGCGCCAGGCCAATCATGTGATCAGGCCGACAATGTAACTAAGGCGGAACAAGACAAGAAGCGAGGATGCCCAGCGGGGCGTGCAGAATGCTGACGAGGAGGGGAGAATGGAGCCAGAGCCTGACTTTCCAGTCTCCTAGATGGAGACCATAAGTTAAGAGACATTTTTTAAACCAATATAGGGCCCCTTTAGGTCAGTGAGGGATGGTTAGGGATGAGCTCACAAGGTGCAGGGACAGATAGTGATGGGAGAGGGGGGGGGGGGGAACCAGGTGACAGGTTCCCATTAAAACTAAAGTGGAAAATCTAATTCCAGGCTTATCCAACTTCAGTGTTAATGCCTCATGTAGTGAAATCTGTATCTGAGGGAATGGACCCAGCAGTTAATGGTTACATTCTGGGTCACTACACAAAAGGTCACAACCTATGATAACTAAGCATAAAGCTAACTTCCCTGGCACAGAGTCTCCTACCTCTCTAGGGTGCCCTCCTCGGAAACCACAGAGTGAAACATTTCACACCTGTAGCTAGAAAGAGAAGGGGAACAAAGACTTCTCCAAATGGGGTTTAATATAGCAGTTAATATTTACTGTTGGAAAGAGATTGCACAAAGACATTTGAAATAATGTATGCATGGCTAAATTAGTGAGAGGGTCAAATCATAGTCCCAGAATTAGAATATTAAACTGGAAGGCTGGGCTAGAAATCTGACCTCCAGTCTGAGCCTATAACTGGACCCTCCAAGCTAAAGTCCTTTGTCACAGAGATGGGGCAGCTGAACACTGCTGTGATCATCATTCCATTTTACAGTCCTCCCCATCGGGATACAGAAGGCAAGCTGCAAAGTTTAGGGTTCTGTAAGTTTTCTCCTTCTTATTTCATAACTGTTCTTGTATATTTGTCACTTTTTATTTCTACTTTTATATCTTATTGTAAGCACTGTACCTTTTATATTAAAGCTTAAAACTTTAATAAAAAAAACCTTGCATGCCCTTAAAAACCCATAACCCTAGAGGGTATGATTTTGTTGATTGTCTTAAGGCCCCGTCACACCTGGTGACGGGGCAGGAGATGTCGGTGGTGTCTGGCGGGTGCGCGCACGTTTTTGGCGCCCCGCCACCGTCGCCGTCCCCCATTTACATGGGGCGACATCTCCAGCCCCGCCCCGGCAAGCTGACAAGTGGCATCGCCGCCGGGGTGTCTGAAAACCCCAGCTGCGATGCAGGACAATGGGAGCCTATGGCTCCCATCGCCTGACAGGTCGCCGACGGGCGGTTACATGGGGCGATGTGTGCACATCGCCCCAGATCAGTCGCCTGGTTTCAGAGCACTGCTAGGGGCAATGCCGCCGCCGATAGGCCACGCCCCTATGTCGCCTATGTAATTGGCGGCGATGTCGCCCCGTGCAATGGGGCCTTTATAGTCTTAGTTTAGGAGGACTCATCGGCTCCAAATCCGGTGAGTGGTGGCAGCGTGTGTGAAGCGGGGTGCGCGGTCTGAGTCGGGGTGTGATTGAAGCTCCCTTTCAGCATAGGACAGAGGTCAAATGCTGGATTGAGTGAGAATAGATTAACCCTTGCAGGCGCAACCCTAAGTCACGTGCTGAGAAGTGAGTATGTGACACCTCAAAACAAGGAAATGAGCCTCAGTAGTGTGTTGACTCCATGTACCCGTATGACCTCCTTACAATGCCTGGGCATGCTCCTGATGAGGCTCAGTAGTCTGTATGACCTCCACATGTCTGTATGACCTCCGTACAACGCCTGGGCGTGCTCCCTGTTGAGGCTCAGTAGTGTGTATGACCGCCCCACATGCCTGTAGGATCTTCCTACAATGCCTGGGCATGCTCCTGATGAGACGGCGGATGTCCT